>NW_021026028.1:294170-352947 GCF_004153795.1 Camellia sinensis | reverse complement strand
GTTGTTTAGGCTTAATCTATTCTGCCGGTGCTCTCTAGATGAGTTCCCCCTTTGGTTGTGTGGTCGGAAATCGACACACACAATTTTTATAAATTGTCGTTAAAACTTACAATTAGCGATAATTTTCTGTGACAAATTTTATAAACTATTGTTGAAAGTTAAAAATTAGTAATGTTTTTGTGATTATTTTTTTTTAAATTGTTGCTAAAACTTATACTTAGCAACATTTTTTGTGACAATTTTTAACTTGTCAATGAAATTAATAATTAATGACGTTTTTATATTTGATGAAAAATGTTATTAATTTTTATAAGATCTATTGAAGAATAAATTTATCTATTCAGACCTACATATAAATCTTCAAATTTTAATTGAATTGAATTGAATAAATAAATAAAAAAAGAGTGGTTAACGTAGGAAACAAAAGATGAAACGTCGAAGGAAAAGCGACTTTGGGCTTGTAATTAGTTATTGGGTCGCTACGATCCCTTACCGAATACCTTCCCTCCTTCCACCAGCTTTAGTCCAACCACCCCCTTTAGTAATCTGCGTCCAAACCAAATCACATTATAAAAAAAACAAAACTAAACTAGGCCCCACTAATAACACAAGTTCAAATCAAATTATATCATATCACATTACATGATTTTTGTGTTCAAAAAAAAAAAAAACATTACATGATTGTTTACAAATGTATTTGAATGCCCAATCATATGAATCCTATGAACACAAACACACACTTATAAATTAATTCAAGTGATAAAATCTTTCAACTAAAAAAAAAATTCATCACATTTTAAATGCGATTTATCACACATTTAATCGACTTATGAAAATATTTTTTTTACACACATACTCGTGAATTATATAATTTTCTAATAGTAGGTGACAAAAGAGAGTCAAAAAATAAGAAAGAAAAAAAAAAAAACTTACAATTTTTTTTAAGTTTTGTTTAGTTGGCATATCAGTTCTATGTACATAGAATTAATTATAAAAAAATAATTTTGACTATAGATAATAGAAACCATCACTAAATAATTTATCACTTGTCTATTACTCTATTGAGGAATGATATTTTGTTTTTAAAATTTTTCGTCCTCAATCATTAGTCATTGAATCAATTTCGTGACACAAAAATTTTAAAACATTATTGAATAGTTGATAATAATAGATAATATACTAAGATATTATTTATTTATGAGTACATTAGGACAAAATTAAGAGAAATTAAGAAAGAGAATTCAGATTCTAATCCAATATAGGTGAGTTTTGAAAATCATATATTCATTTATTTGTGGCCAATGTTATGTCACCTTCATGGAGTATTTGGCAATTACCTATTACTCTAACTCTAATCTAGTAACACCAGTTTGGTTTAGATCATTGTGTCTTTAAAATCAACCCCCCCCCCTCTCTCTCTCTCTCTCTCGCGATCTTGATCTCGATCTCACCACCACCGATGAGCCACCATTTCGATCTAGAAATCATAAAGAAATTGATAAAGAAATTCCTATTCATTGACTCTTTCCCATTTTTTCATATTTTTATATCCTCTGCTGAGACTACTGGAGGTTTCCAATCACCAACAACATATTTGATCAATATAATAAATGGACATGAAAAACCAGAAATGAGTCTTTAACTATCCCATTTTTCCATCATTTTATATCCTCTGCCAAGGCTACCAGAGGTTTCGAATTACCAACTACGTATTTGATTAAAATAGTAAATGGAGTCATCAAAATAGACATATAATCTTGCTGGCTAAGTAACTAATAGCAAAGTTCCTTTATAAGAACTCATCAAATCTAGACACATAATCAACTTCAAAGTTTCAAACACATACAAACACACTCTTGAGAGTAAGAGCTCTAAGTAACAAGTGTTGAAATGACAGAACAAGTGAAGTTGTTTGGTGTTTGGGGAAGCCATTTTGTTCGTAGAGTTGAGATTGCTCTGAAAATGAAAGGCGTCGAATATGAATTCATTGAAGAAGTCATGTCGGCCGGCCACCTCGCCCTTTTTATTCGTCGTCTCTCTCTATTCATCTCTCGCCGCCTCCCCTTGTCTCACCGTCGTCTCTCATTACCTTGCCTTGCCTCCGTCGCCTCGATGGGAAACCACATCGCCCATATAGCCCTTTATATTCGTTACCTCTCTGTTAGTCTCTCTTAGAGGGGCTAGCATTCAAAAACGAAAAGGGGTTGAAAAACAAAATAAGAAGGAAATATATATATATATATATATATCTCCAAAACGACGTCATTTTAGAACGATGCAAGAAGGGTCGCAGGGAAGGGCGGTCGATGATCCGGACTCCATCGACATCTTCATGCTTCACCGGCTGGATTATCATTATAATCCAAGTCATAACATCTCTCTGCGGCATTTTCTTAAATAGAAACCGAGCATTGTCCATCTCACCACAACTTGCACACAAATGAACAATCGAGTTCCTCAAAAACAAACCCATAAACAATCTTACCATTCAAAACATCCAACAATTACGTGCAAGCCTTGAGAACAAAACAATAAGTGAAAGAGTCAATTCTTGTTAAAATTGAACTGTAACTTGCTTTTTATTTGATCATAAAACATCGTAGTATCATGATGGTGAGATGAATTCTCTCATTCTCGCTGATTCGGGTAGTTTAGAAACCCCTGCAAGATCTCGATCTTGTCTTCATCAGTCTAATGTCGTTAAAACAGTCTTAGCAAATCATCCAACACCGCGAGAAGCTTATTCTCGATAATCGTGACATCATCGATGCATTGACGCTTCGGATCGGGAACAAAGACAGTGGTGGTGAGGAAGAGGGTTTGGGGGCGATGGTGACGGGGACGGAGGAGAAGTAGGGGGTTGTCGGGGGCAAGACTAGGGAAGGAAGTGTCATCGTCTTTTTTTTTTTTTTTTCTTTTTTTCGTTTTTTTCCTTGTTATCAAGGTCTGGTGGGGGGGTCTTCGCTCTCATCATCGTCTTCGTCAAGATCTTCCTTGCCACCATAAACGGTATGGTCATCTTCGTAAGCCATCAGATATATAGTAGATGTGTAAAAATGGCCCGAGACCCATGGGCGGCCAGAAGCCCGCCCGAGGCCTAAGGTGGGCCCGGCCTAACCCAGTACGTTGGGCCTAGGCTTTTCATTTGTGGCCCGACCAGGCCCAAAAAATTTCGGGCCTTGCATGCAGCTGAGCCCGGCCCGCCCATCCGACCCTCTCTGTACCAATGGTCAAATTTCGAAAAATAAAAATAAAAAACAACTTGCAATGGTTAAATAATTAAAAAAAATAAAAAGATTGATCTTATAAAAATAAAAAAAATAAAAACAAAAACAAAATAACATAATAGTTAATAGTTAATAAGTGGGAGCTTTATTCATAAATCTTATTTCTAAGACTTTTATACCATAAAACCCAAATCATTTTTTATTATTCCATTAGGTCCCATTCAGTGTAGTAAGACCAAAATACCCTCTCATTTCTCCCGCGCATACTCCATTTTGAAAACCTAACCATTCCTATTCCATATCTTCGCTCCACAACACATTCATTCCCCCAAAAAAACTCATCGTTGGCACAAAAAATTCCTAAACTATAACCCTAGATTTCACATCGCCTCACCACCGTCATCCTCTACCGCCAACCATCGCCGGCCACTACTATTCCACATCAACGCACCACTGCAAAGGTTTACATCGAAAGGATTGGGGTTCGTTCTTCCTTGGTTCTCGCCGGCTGTCGATTTACATATCCCATCCACAATAAGGACTAAAGGTAAGCACAATCATTCCACTCTCTGTTTTTCAAACAATGATAATATAATCTAATCACAAATGTATATGTTTACATTGCCCCTATTATTATTGTTGTTTTTGGATTTCATTTTGTAATGAAATCCCTATTTTCACTCTTTGTCCATGTTGGTGATTTTGATTTTTTGTTGAATGTGAATAACATTAACAAACAAATGTATAATTTACATTTCTTTGTTATTAATGTTGTTTGTGGTTATAATTTGGCAATGAACTCTGTTTTTTTCCCTTTGTCAATGTTTGTATTGCTGATTGTTGATGTCCATAGAACCTCCAATTTCTCCTCAAATTGAAATATGATGAAATATGATGTAAACATCATATTGACAAATGTACAATATTTACAGGGTGATCGAATATAATGTGAATATGGTGTAAATATTGACATTGATGTAAATATCTACTTCAATATCAATATTCATAGTATGAATATAATGTAGATATGCAACTTCTAACATTAATGGAATATGATGTAAATATTTACGGAGTTGTTGGTATTATTGCTTGTTGATAGTTATAAAGCAATTAGAGCCCCTAATCTTTGATGGTTGTCAACCATTTTTTTGTTCAATGTGTATATCATTATACATGATGTCAATATTTACATCAGACTATTAAATATTGGTAATGACTTATTTGTCTTAAATTGTCATGTGTTATTGTTTTGTAATATACTCATTATCTCCTCCTTTATGTCAATATCAGAGTTGTTAGTATTGTTGGTTGTTGATGGTGATGAAATAATTATATTATATCCTGAACATAATGTCAATATTCACATTCTGACATCAATGTCAATATTCACCTTCTGATATCAATGGAATATGATGTAGATATTGACAAAGTTATTAGTATTGTTGCTTGTTGATGTAGAGCCCCTAATCTTAAATGGTTGTTAACCCTTTTTTGGTTCAATCTGATTTTCATTGTACATAATGTGAATATTTACATCAGATTGTTAGATATTGGTAATGACTACAAACCAATGGCAACATTAACAACACAAGACTGTACCCATCGCACACATTTGCATCATGTTTGTTTTTGTTGGTTTGTTGTAGTATTATGTTGGGTTGTTATGTGTTGTAACCTATTCATGTGAACATTCACATAATATTTCACCATGATCATCTCATTATTCACATGACATATAATTTACAGTTATTATCACTATTCATTTATGAACAGTAATGTTAAATTTGTTTGTATTTGAACAAACAGGTGTTCTCCATAAATTTCAAGGCGAAAGAAAGAGAGAGGAAGCCTATGTCAAAGGCAAACTTGATCAAATAGCTAGTCTTGAACAAGTGAACATGAAAAAGGTCAACTACCGGTCTAATATCATTGAATTGGTGAAACTATTGGAGAGTACAAAATTTATAAATGGTCAATTGAATACCTTAGGAAAACACCATTTTGGCCTCTATTTGATTGTTTGTTCAATAATGAAGTTGACCTCAATCATTGCATAAAATACGATGATGTCATTGTATGTATTGTGCAAACATTCAAGCCATCTAGTGGGAGGTTTTATATTGGGGAGAAAAACATTCAGATTTTTAGAAGTGATGTATCACTTATTTTTGGGGTGGACTGCGGCACCAAGCCAATGGACTTCTCTTATGGTGCGAAACCAACAACCGACATCATACACCGAACGTGCAAGGATATTAGTCGGTTAAGTGCAGCAGAAATACGTCAAATTCTGAATGAAGTATTAAATGGCACAAAGAAATAAGACAACGAAGAGGTTGCAAGATTAGTTTGCATGTATGCATGCATGAAACTATTCTTTTCCACATCCGGAGAAACAATTGGATGGGCATTCTATTTATACATGGACCCATTAGATAAGATGATCGAGTATGACTGGGCTGAGAGCATCTGGGCAACTCTTTTGGGTTCAGTGGGCCAAAACTGGGGAAAACCAGGACGAGTCACTGGATGTGTTATGTTGTTAATGATAAATCCCATAAATCTTATTATATATGTAATATAAACATTCACAGGGTCTGTTCACTCCTGTTTGCAACAAAACAAATGCGACACACACATCTGTAGACATTAGTGTGAATGTTGGCATCATTACAAACTGATGTGAATGTTCACAATAGTATGCAATGGTGGGAACATTCACAATAAAATGATCTAATGTAAACATTGACAGTAGTGTTTTGCTCATGTAAGCACCAAGACAAATGTAGCGCACACATTGGTAGGTAATGATGTCAAGGTTGACATCAATGATGTGAACATGCACATCGGTGTGTATTGACACAACCATTCATTTCAGTGGACACTGGTGTGAACATCCACATCAGTGTACAATGATAGGAACATTCATAACAGTGTGTACTAATGTAAAAATTCACATAAGTAGACACTGGTGTGAACATTCACATCAGTGTGTACAAACAAATGTACAAATGTAACACACACAACAATATGATTTAATGTAAACATTGACACCATGTAACAACCCTCATACTGTTTACTGATTAATGACTGATTGATTACCGTTAATCACCAATTACTGTTAAACGGAACTGATAATGACTGATAACTGACTGATAAATGAACTGATCAAAGTACTGAAACGACTGACTGAAAACTGGAACTGAATTGATTGCGTATATGTTAGTTAAATTGCATTCTATCTGTTTGATTGTATGAATATCTGTTCGTGCTTATATGTTTAAACTGCAAATTGAAGGCCTTATCGGCGGCCGAATCCAAAATTGATTGATGTTTAATGATTAACATAATTTATGTGATTTTATAGTATAATTATCTGAAAACTGATTAGGTATGATTAAATTAGATTAAAATAAGCTAATTAAAGAGTTGGACTTAATTACCGTTTTGCCCTTGAGTGGGCCACTACCTCTACACCTTGAGCTCATTATACTTGAGCCAAAAACATTTCCATCAGCCATATCTCTTGTTCTAGCCGACCCAATTTATAGTGATTTAAAAATATGAAATATATTGGATCATACTTAAAAATTTACAAAAATTGATCAATATTTATTTTAAACCCAATAAACATAATCATGAAAAAAAAATCTGCGTATCGGTAAATTTTTTTCAAATTGTGTGAAAAATAAAAAAATTCATGGTTCCGGTTACCGTAACCGTTACGCTACGGCCTTTACACCCCGCAACCACAATCGCACCACCGCTACCGTTACGACGACCGCAACTGCTTTTCAGAACGTTGGACATTAGTGTGAACATTCACATCAGTGTGTACAAACAAATGTACAAATGTAGCACGCATAACAATATGATCTAATGTAAACATTGATACCAGTTTGGCATCATTACATTCAAATGTAGCAAACAAATATACAAATGTAGCACACACATCAGTTTGGCATCATTACAAACTGATGTGAATGTTCACAATAGTATGCAATGGTGGGAACATTCATAATAAAATGATCTAATATAAACATTGACACTAGTGTTTTGCTCATGTTGACACCAAGACAAATGTAGCACACACATTGGTAGGCAATGATGTCAAGGTTGAAATCAATGATGTGAACATGCACATTAGTTTGTATTGACACAAATATTCATTTCAGTAGACACTGGTGTGAACATCCATATCAGTGTGCAATGATAGGAACATTCACAACAGTGTGTACTGATGTAAAAATTCACATCAGTAGACACTGGTGTGAACATTCACATCAGTGTGCTGCTGATGCAAACATTGACAACAGTGTTTATTGATATGAACATTCATGCAAGTGTTAATTTTTTTTGAAATCAACATTGACGTTTGTTATTTGTTTTAGTACTGATTGTGTGAGCATACAACCATCTTACAACCCCGCAATCCCAATGCCATTCCTCGATGTATGAAGTGGGACCTCGCGACTTTACATACCAACATGAAGTCCATATCTTTGCTAAAGCTTGGTTTAAATGAGGTAAAAGTACACCCTAAAATGTTGTGAACATTCACGTATTGACATAATGAACTATATAACTGACATAATGTTTTTAATTCCAGGTATATGGCGGCAAGCTAATAACATCTCCATCAGAAGCAAAGAGGTACCATTATACCAATTTGATGGTGGATCCCAAACATGACGATTCATCAAGTGCAACACCCAAATAAGATGAAAACAACAATGATGAAAGCAAAGACAATGAAGGCAGTAACAACAATGATGAAATTTCTGGGGATGTAGTTGACCTAAATGATGTCAATGCTGACATTAATACCAACTTTAACAACCCTAATGCTGAGAGAGGTATCATCGTAGCACAACCAAGTGAACCAGACATCGTGGATATGCTTATAGAAGAAAACCAAAAAGCTTGGGGTCTCGTACGGCAGTGGAAAGCAAAATACAAACGCTTGGAAGAATCATGGGAGTTGAGGGCAAGGGTGATCGTTGTACTTGAAGCCAAATTATTCGACTAATCGGGCCTATCCAATGTGGACATGGAGATTAAGAATTGCATAGAGCGGAAGGATGCAGAAATTAAGCGGTTGACAAAATTATTCATCAACCTAGGATGCGAAAAAAAAATTCTTCAAGACCTTTTCAATGATCAGTCCGTCCATATTATCACACAAGTCGAAGTACAAAAGGTTCATGACAGCCTTAAGAAGCATCCCATTGCACCACTAAAAGACATTCTCAGCCCATCATCTAGCGTGAAACGTATCATACAGAAGGTATGGAGTGAGCATCGCTTGGCTGACTTTCAATACCTTGAGCTGCCTGGCTAAAAGAAGGAGAAAAAGAGAGTAGAAGACCAATCCCATACAGTCCACATTGTACAAGATATGGCCAAAAAGCCACAAACAAAGCACCCAACAAAATCTAAGAAGTTAACATTGACTAACAAAATGAAGGTTTGGGCCAACATGAGCAAACTCAATAGGCAAAAGGTCTAAAATTTGCACAAGAATGGCTATAATGAGTAAGTGATTATATGCATTGAGATTGTATTTATTTTAATGATGATGTGAAGCTTAACATCTGTACATAATGGATTAGATCATTTTATAATTGTGCAAAGTTAACATTTACATTTTTGGTATCACAATGCACAGGTTGCTTGTGTGGCGAGGGGACTCAAAGTCTAGAAACATGTATTTGATGACATCATACACATTATCAAGGAAAAATCAATACACAACAATGTATGACACTCGTCAATTTATACAAAACATACATACACACAGACACACTGTATAGACACTAGAAATATGTACTGCCACCCCTCTGTTTGTGCAGGTGATAGATGCATATATCGAAATACTACTCAAACTACAAGAGTTGGTCAACCCAACTTTGGAGGATTCAGCATTCATCTTCACAAGTACATGTTTGGTAACAACTAGACTTTTGGTTTGTTTATGCACAATGTTGATGTGAATGTTCACATGAACAGTATTTGAATTGCATGTTTAATAGATGTGAATGCTCACCTCAACATTGTGTGATTATATTATTGACTTACATCAATATTATATAACTGATTGAGAAGTTAACAAATGTGAATATTCACAACCATAATACATTATATGGTTGATTGACAAATTAAAGATATGAACATTCACTTCTTTAACAGTGAACAATGATATAAATACTTGGTACATAATTGTATGTTTATTGTGTGCAGAAAGTCATGCAAGAGTACCCCCTTTACAAAAGAAATAAATTGATAGATGTACATATCAATAACTATCAAGGTTAGAGATATTTCATCTTCCTAATATACCATAACTTTCATTGGACGATCGTTGTCTACGACGTCAAAGACAATCTATGAAGGCATTATAACTCATTATGACCAAGACCCGGCATACATGACCCATTTATTGACCAAGCACAAATAGTCGTAAGTGGCTGACACATATAATAGTTGTCATGATGTATAATATTGGAACTTAGATGTATGCACTATGTTGTTTTGTGCCTAATATGAAATTTCATTCTTCTCCCCATGACAAAGGGACTACATCGAGGTAGTGGTGCACATTATTGGACCATCATGACCACTATGGACCAAGTTATTAGGCCAAGATCCATCACAACCAATCATACCAGTAGATGTCTGTCAGTAAGCATCCGAATCGTAAGCCTCACATCAATTTGTACACATCTTCCATAACCATTATACACACTGTACGGGGAGCAAATATTCCGGCGAGCCCGTACTCCTTTCTTCCAAGCTCCCTGTCTGTCCGATCGACCTGTGAACACAACGGCGGTGAGCTACCCAGCGGTGTGTGGCCAGAAAACCCCTCCAACGATTAAGTTAGCACACACTCAGGGATATAGAGAGAGAGAGAGAGAGAGGAGAGAGTTGAGTGTTCAAGTGTTTCTTACAAAATGATCCATCCCCAGCATGGGGGGCGTAGTCAAGCTTATATACTCTCTTCACTCCAAATCTGCTCCCATTAGTCTCTTGACACGTGGTGTTGCTTTCCCATCCGTCAGCACAAATCCAGCGAACACCATCTAACCAAACCGCCAGACAACATTAGCGGGAACTCGGCAGCCCGATGGCATCACTCGGCCTCCTTCGACCGAGCTACTTATCGAGCCTAACAATGTCACTTGCTGAGCTCCATCACAACCGAGCTCCGTAGCACCCCAGTACGGCCGAGCTCCAGACAGGTTAGGCCGGTCCAAAGGAGACCTTCCCGCTGAGCTACACGCGCGACCATAAGACCCGGATCGGCAGACAATCATCTCAGCCTCCTTCGACCGAGTTACTTATCGAGCTCAACAGTGCCACTCGCCGAGCTCCATCATAATCGAGCTCAGCAGCACTCCAATGCGACTATGCTCCGAACAAGTTAGGCCGGTCTGTGGCAGATCACGATCACCGAGCTAAAAAGAGCGAACAAGAGAAGACAAAATGGCAGAGGATCTTCTCGGCCAACTCTGGTCTGGACTTCGGCCGAGCAAGCTTCACCTCGGCTCGGCCCAACCCAGCTCGGCCCAAATACGCTTAGACCACATTCAGCCCGGTCAGAACCGCGGCCCAAGCCGAGATTACGAAAATCCCCCTCTTAATTGCCCTTTAATTCCGTCTGCGCTAGCGTGACTGGGGTTACATTACAAGGCCGGGCTATACTTTTTGCTCAGTGATCCACTTTGCTCGGTTTAGGAACTCCAAGGCGAGCGAGGTCTGCTCCGTGACTTGCTTCTTGGTGAGCAAGATCAACTCGGCAAGGAACTCCAAAGAAGGCGAGCAAGGTCTACTCTACAACTTCCTTCTTGGCGAGCAAGATCAGCTCGGCAAGGAACTCCAAGGTAGGCGAGCAAGGTCCGCTTCGCGACTTGTCTCTTAGCGAGCAAGATCAGCTCGGCAAGGAACTCCAAGGTTGGCGAACAAGGTCAGCTCGGCGACTTTCTTCTTGGCGAGCAAGATCAGCTCGGCAAGGAACTCCAAGGTCGGCGAGCAAGGTCCGCTCGGCGACTTGCTTCTTGGTGAACAAGATCAGCTCGACAAGGAACTCCAAAGAAGGCGAGCAAGGTCTGCTCCGCAACTTCTTTCTTGGCGAGCAAGATCAGCTCGGCAAGGAACTCCAAAGAATTCGAGCAAGGTCCGCTTCGCAACTTCCTTCTTGGCGAGCAAGATCAGCTCGGCAAGGAACTCCAAGGTAGGAGAGCAAGGTCTGTTTCGCGACTTGTCTCTTAGCGAGCAAGATCAGCTCGACAAGGAACTCCAAAGAAGGCGAACAAGGTCCGCTCCGCAACTTTCTTCTTGGCGAGCAAGATCAGCTCGGTAAGGAACTCTAAGGTCGGCGAGCAAGATCCGCTCGGCGACTTGTTCTTGGCGAGCAAGATCAGCTCGGTAAGGAACTCCAAAGAAGGCGAGCAAGGTCCGCTCCGCAACTTCCTTCTTGGCGAGCAAGATCAGCTCAGTAAGGAACTCCAAGGTCGGCGAGCAAGGTCCGCTCGGCGACTTACTTCTTGGCGAGCAAGATCAGCTCGGCAAGGAACTCCAAAGAAGGCGAGCAAGGTCCGCTCCGCAACTTCCTTCTTGGCGAGCAAGATCAGCTCGGCAAGGAACTCCAAGGTAGGCGAGCAAGGTCCGCTTCGCGACTTGTCTCTTGGTGAGCAAGATCAGCTTGGCAAGGAACTCTAAAGTTGATTAAAACCATCAACAAACCTCTTACCGAGTAAAATTCATCTGACAAGAAATTCCAGAGTTGATAAAATCATCAACAAACCTCTTGTCGAGCAAAATTCGACTGGTAAGGAATTCTAAAGTTGATCAAAACCATCAACAAACCTCTTACTGAGTAAAATTTATCCGATAAGAAATTCCAGAGTTGATAAAATCATCAACAAACCTTTTGCCAAGCAAAATCCGACCGGCAAGGAATTCCAAAGTTGATCAAAACCATCAACAAACTTCTTGTCGAGCAAAATCCGACTGGCAAGGAATTCCAAAGTTGATCAAAACCATCAACAAATCTCCTGCCGAGCAAAATCCGCCCTGCAAGGAATTTTGATCTTTCCGTCAAAATGATTGTTAGTTGCCCCTTGGACAGCACTAAATCCGCTTGGCGAAGCAAAAAATACTACAATTCTCAAGAAAATGGTCTGCTTGTTTCATTGTGCCAATGGCAAAAAGGGTTACAAAAATAGAACTAAGAACAAAACTTTAGATTGGCAAAGTTCGATGTTCTGAAAATGGATCGACCATTCACATTCTGCGAGTTTTATGCCCCTTTTCCTCGACCTTCTTATAAACGTCTTCCAAAAACCGAACTCCCTATATCTCTTCCATGGTGGTTTGTATGGCCATCATCTTGTCCGACTGCGTGAACCTTTCACACTACTCTCTTATTCTCTACTACCGGACTTGCCATCACTGTAGCTGCGGCTGCATCGTCTTCGACTCGGATGTGCTCATTGATGCGCTGCATTAGTTAGCCCATGGATGTTGGTTGGTTCATGGTAAGCGAGTCCCGCAGCCTATGTCCGACCGGGAGACCGCGCTTATATTGGGTGATTGCCAGGTTGATCGGGCAATCTAAAATCTCATTGAAGGTTTCCCAGTATCCGGAGTTGTATGCCTTGAATGTGTCGCTCAACTCCATTTTGACACTGAGAAGGTGGTCCACCTCCTTTGGCGTTTTGGTGTTGGTCTTGAAACGAGTCACAAATGCTTTCGCCAACTGCTGCCACCTTTCGATGCTTCCCTTCGGCAGCCTCTCAAACCATTTCAAGCCCAGTTTACCCAAGCTCGACGAGAAGGTAAGGCACATAAGAGCATCATTCCACCTATGTCCGGCCATGACCTGTCGGAAGTGACATACATGCATATATGGATCGATTTTTCCGTCGTAGAGCGTGAACTTTGGCTGGTGGAAGCCCGTCAGAAGCGGTATTGTTTCTATCTCCAGGGAGAAAGGAGTGACGCTCAGCCTCGCCAAGTCTGTGTCTAAAAGGAGAGGCGCAGCTAGGCGGGGTGGAGGCATTTCGACCTCTTCACTGGCGTGAACCCTATAGGATAGCCGCTGGAACGCCGGCACCCTCTGAGCCTCCCGCCGGCGAGCCCGTTCCTTCAAGACTACCCGTAAATCCTCTGAACGAGCGGAATAAGAATACCTCGACGTTGTCGCCGGACGTGAGGGTTGATAGGTGCTGTCTTGCGCACTGGACTTCTCTACGTGCGCATCGGAATCTCCAACCTTGTAACTTCTGGTGATTGAGATGAACGGAGTACGCCGCTGGCTCTGACTGCCTGAACGGAGGGGTTGGGTGCGCTCACTGTGGTCTCCCACTCCAGTTACACCATTTCCTTTGACATGCCGCTTAAGATCCTCCATCTCCGCCGCCATTCGCCGGATGACGGCGTCTTAGTCTCTTAGCTTGTGTTCCAGTCGTCTGGCGTGCGATTCTCTCCGCCGCCGGTGACCGTCTGGACTCCGTGAATGACCAAAGCTTCTTCCGCGCTTATCCCGTACGTCTCTTAAATGTCCTCCTGGAGAAGTCTCTAGGTCCGCCATAGGAGGGATGGCGGGATGTCCTTCTCTCTGTCTGCCTGACTCCGGGGTAACTCCGTCGATGGCAGACAACGGAATCTCGTCGTTGTTCGCTATGGACGGCGATCAGATAAGCCTGGAAGACAAGGTTTTCTCTGTCAAGTTCCCACAAATGGCGCCAATTGTACGGGGAGCAAATATTTCGGCGAGCCTGTACTCCTTTCTTCCAAGCTCCCTGTCTATCCGATCGACCTGTGAACACAACGACAGTGAGTTACCCGGCGGTGTGTGGCCGGAAAACCCCTCCGACGGTCAAGTTAGCACACACTCAGGGATATAGAGAGAGAGAGAAGAGAGTTGAGCGTTCAAGTGTTTCTTACAAAATGATCCATCCCCAGCATGGGGGGCGCAGTCAAGCTTATATACTCTCTGCACTCCAAATCTGTTCCCATTACTCTCTTGACACGTGGTGCTGCTTTCCCATCCGTCAGCACAAATCCAGCGAACACCACCTAACCAACCGCCAGACAACATTAGCAGGAACTCGGCAGCCCGGCAGCATCACCTGGCCTCCTTTGACCGAGCTACTTATCGAGCCTAACAATGTCACTCGCTGAGCTCCATCACAACCAAGCTCAGCAGCACTCCGGTGCGACTGTGCTCCAGACAAGTTAGGCCGGTCTGCGGCAGATCACGATCACCGAGCTAAAAAGAGCGAACAAAAGAAGACAAGCTGGCAGAGGATCTTCTCGGCTAACTATGGTCTGGATTTCGGCCAAGCAAACTTCACCTCGGCTCGGCCCAACCCAGCTCGGCCCAAATACGCTTGGACCACATTCAGCCCGGCCAGAACCGCGGCCCAAGCCGAGATTACGAAAATCCTCCTCTCAATTGCCCCTTAATTCCGTCTGTGCTAGCGTGACACGTGGTGCTGCTTTCCCATCCGTCAGCACAAATCTAGCGAACACCACCTAACCAAACCGCCAAACAACATTAGCGGGAACTCAGCAGCCCGGCGGCATCACCCGGCCTCCTTCGACCGAGCTACTTATCGAGCCTAACAATGTCACTCGCTGAGCTCCATCACTACCGAGCTCAGCAGCACTCCGGTGCGACTGTGCTCCAGACAAGTTAGGCCGGTCTGCGGCTGATCACGATCACCGAGCTAAAAAGAGCGAACAAAAGAAGACAAGCTGGCAGAGGATCTTCTCGGCCAACTCTGGTCTGGACTTCAGCCGGGCAAGCTTCACCTCGGCTCGGCCCAACCCAGCTCGGCCCAAATACGCTTGGACCATATTCAGCCCGGCCAGAACCGCGGCCCAAGCCGAGATTACGAAAATCCCCTTCTCATACACCTAAGTTTCAAATTCTAACAATAATAACTTTCAGGGTAGATTGTGGATCCACAGTGTGTTACATCATCAGGGTGTATGCATACCGTGAGGAAATTGTTGATAGCCTTAATCGCTTTGAATGGTGTCAAATAAGAGACTCATTAGTACACCTTTTCTTGAATCACACAAAGATAGTGCAATATGAAAACCTATAGGTGGAGGTTGTCCACCTATAACTGTTATCCACATTTAAGACAATTTAGTATCAATAGTTTTGACATATTGGAGCAGACTAGCTCAAGTGTAAATCAATTCTCTATCATTGCTTGTACTCTAATTTTTCATTCAATATATGTATATGTATTTTAAGGCCTATTTCGTGTTGATCATTCACATTAACATTGTATTTATTTTTTGGCAAACACGACATGATGTGAATTTCCACAACATGAAGGGATCAGACACATTCTTATATGTTTAAAGCCTTACTCCATGAATGTGAATATTGCTTAAAGTATTATTATAACACAATATGACAGGTGTGAATATCATATTTCTTAACACATTAGTGAATATTCGCAGCAAATAATTTGATGATGTAAATGGTTATAGATGATGTAAATATTCACATCATATGTTTTGATGTTGTAAATGGTAACAGGCATGTCAATATTCACACCGCGCCCATGCATGCACCATAATATACACAACAACATCCTGTTTTGCTAGAAAAAAATACTCACGATGACAATTGTAATACAAATCTGAATATTCACATCAAATGATTTGGTAATGTGAATGGTTACAATGATATAAATATTTATGTTAACTACTTTGCTGCTGTCAGTGGTAAAAAAAAAAGTGACTATTCACACTACACACATATATATGCATCACAATATACACAACAAAATCTCATTTTGCTAAACAAAACCACTCATAATGCCACTGTTTTAGGTACAACAAACCAAAAAGATAAACAAATCAATACTACGGAAATTAGAAAAAACATAGTATTATGTTTGGCAAATACACGAACTTGATTCCAACACACTTTATGCCCGTTGTCACACAAAACGTAATCTTATTCCAAACAAGAATAAAAACCCCCATACGTACAATGTTGAAATGAACTTTGCACATTCCAATTGTGGCTTCCCAACGTATCACATCTTTCACACCTTATTTGCTTCAATTTCTCCCCTCTTGATGGAATCCTATTCTTCTTCGGCCTGTCAGGTGATCTTTTCACAGTTGGTGGGTATATGATGAAGTCCATGGGATTGAAAGGCGGCTTCTCCACTAATGGTATAAGGAATATGGCACCCAAGTATGCTGCACGATGCGTCTCGACATGAAAATAATGTTTAACACAATTGTTGAGATTGTACCAACTCTTCTGAATTGCAATAACAGCATGGTCACATGGGAAGTCGTTGATTTGCCATTGAAAACAAAAACAGGTACGGCTCGTAATATCAACCGTGACAGATGGTCATGCTCCAAAATTTGGATAATTAAATATTCAATCAATATTCCATTATCTAAATCTTAGGGGTAAAGAAAAATTTAAATGCTCTCGTCTCCATAAAGTTTAAGTAAAGTTTCATGCTCAAAAGATTATAAGGAAAAAAAAAAAAAACTAACAAAACGCCAACCAAACCATTCGCCATAATTTCATAACTATTTAATACCTCCAACATTAAAGTAACAACAAATAGTCAAAACAACTTAAAAAATGTAAAGTCACAAAATAACCCACTATGCCAAATTATCAAAATACTAAGGTCATAAAAAAAATAATAAATACATAAACTAATATCAACCCTAAACTCAAGAAAACAAAAGAAGTTCAAGTGACATGTCCAACAACTATAGTTATTTCTCGTCACCACCGTAGTCCCAACTAATGCTGCAAAGGAAGCTCGGCTGCGCTCAAACAGAACGCACCCGAGATGCCAAGAGATAAAACGGGTCAGTATACAACTATACTGGTATGAGTACAAGATTTGACACCCACGTGTCCACCAAACACAAATAAAAGTACATTTAATTCTTATTATGGGACAAGACAAGTAGTTCCACCTGTACGAAGACGAAGGGGTAGTTTCTCGAGATACGGTGGCATTTAGTTTTTTGCCCATACACAACTAAATATAAATTGAGTATAAAATAAACAAAATAAAAAGAAAAATATAGTGGGTCATCCCTCAATAAAAAGTTAGAAAAACCCACCATTCTGCAAGAAAATAAAGTTAGTATAATTTAATCATAAGTAACTTGCTAAAGAAGTATAAAAATTCATCGTTTCATGCTTAAATAATTCGAATTGATCAAAACTCAAAAAACAAAAGTTGTACAAAATCAAATTTTATAAAAGAAAAGCGGACAAATTTAGTAGAAACTAAATAGGTTGAGAGAAAAACTTGATAGAAGAACCTAGACGGAATTCAACCGAAAAATCTGAAGCTGAAAATGAAAAGAAACTGTCCTAAGATAATTTTTTTCAGAAAAGTTCAAAAAACAAAGTGTTCAAAATAATATTCTACTTCAATTTACGCGAAACCAATAAAAATGAGCTCGTTTCATGGGTTAAAACAGCATCTAAAATATGCATTGTTAAAATGAACAAAAATTGTTATAACAAAGATAATCCGATAACAAGTTCTAATCGATCTTTTTAGTAAAAAGTTAAAACACAAAAGTTGTCTAGAATTACGTATACATGCCTCTGTCCAAATTTCATAATTTATCAAGGTCGTTTACTATTTTTCAAGATGTACAAATCAAAGCAATTCAAACTATACCAATAAGTTCTTATTTTATTCTTTGTACCTTAACTTCACCACTTCGGCCTTTCACTTCCGACCTACACATATATCCCATGTGCCTCCTGTATACCTAACACCGCTCCGAAACCAAATTTGCATGCGGATATCGTCTCGAGTTTGACCCACACTTTTCAGATGGTTAGTATACACGTGCGCACGTAAATTAAAGTACTCGTCCACTCCTGAGAACGAGGCAACAATATATATGTACACACAATCTCTCATCTACTCATGAGAACAAACATAACAATGCCAAGCCTAAGGCATTCAAATAAATCTCATAATTCTCACATTTTTTTAAAACACTCTTACTCACTAACACTCAAATAAAATAACAATACATGGAGTCATGGTGGAGTATTCAGAATTATCTATGGATTCCTAATTTATTTTAATTTCATCTATCTATGGGTGTGATTACTTCCATAAAATAAATATACATAAAACTCTTAACTTTGCACACGTATCTAACGAAATAATGAAATCAATCCATCATTTACATGCAAATACAAAATCAAATCAACATCAAATAAATAAAAATAAATAAATAAAAACAATAAATTAAACATAAATCAAAGGAAGTGGGTTTTGCACTCACAATTATTTTTCGAAGATCAACAAGTTACTTGAAGAATTAATAAAACCCCCAAAATAAAACCCTAACCCTTTCTTTTCCTTTTCTCCCCTGCCATCTCTCTTTTCTTTCCCTCTCGGTTTGCACTCTTTGATTCCTCACAGAGCCCTTCTCTCTCTCTTTTTGTTTTAGTGAGCCTCTAAGCTTTGTACCCTAATTGACGTATTATGTTATTTAAATACAACATAATTACAACATATATAAATATAAATATAAGATTATATATATATAAAACACCTTTTATATATATAAAAATATATATATATATATATATCTATATATATAAATATTCAAATTAATTATATATAATTAAATATCACATAAAATTAATTAAATACCACATTAAATTCTCATATATCCACACAATTAATAAAGTCAAAAATAAAATAAAGTAATAATAATAAATATGACTTGCGAAAAATTAGGGTCACTACATATTGAATGAACCTTGAATACATCCCCATTGGCCTTACTAACCCGCCAAGACCTGCTGTCATTGAACGAATCAAGAAGCATGGTTTCAAATGTAGGACAAATAGCCTCATTCCACTTGTTTGTTTGGTTCTGCCGCGCCGATATTTGCCGCATCAACTGAGTATGAATAGTGTCCATCGTCCGAGTGATAGGAAGATTACGTGCTTCTTTGATCCAATTATTAAACAACTTCGCTGCATTGGATGTCAATGCATGCCCTTAGAAAATATAACAACATTACACAATAATTGAAATGAATTTTCTCGACCTGAATATGAAATTTCATATCAGATATACAACAAGCATATAAACCTACCTGAAATATGAATTTGCCCAATGCTCAGGTGCCAACTCCTTCAAAAGATTATATGCTCGTTGCTCACCATTCTCTTTTAATTTCTCAAGCTTTTTATGAAAACCCACCACAGTTGGTTCATATGCACAATCGCACAAACTACTAACCAAGTGGTCCCTAAATTGATTATCAATACCCTTCATCCAGTCCCTTAAATTGTTCTTCAAGTGCTGTAAGCAATAGACGTGGTGAGCCGATGGGAATACCTTCGGCATCGTTTCTAGTAGCCCAATATTACGATCAAAATGAAAGTAATTTGTTGCCTAGTATCAACAACCTTCCCAAGCTCGTGCAAGAACCATAAATCAACAATCGCAAATGCTATAGGACATAAACCTACGACAAATGCAACACAACAACATCGAGCACATTAACACAATATTCCAATGTGAATATTAACAACAAAGTGTTAAATTAAAAACACGAATCAAATAGGTGCTATGAACATTTATATCATGTCAATATTCTATTACTCTATTTTGCTTACATGTGAATTCTTGTAGGCATGTTGTAAATAATATCTTATAATTTTACTTGTTATTTAGTGACATCACTGACAATATTCACATTCTAACATGAATGGAATGTAATGTAAATATTTACATCAGTTGAAAACCAATAAATACTAACCATTGTTCCCATTTTTCACCGTTGCGGCAAGTAGTTAACCTTTATACCTCCCTTTAAAAAAGTCCTATCAAAGAATAACAACGGTCGACAAAAATCGAACCCCAAAATACACGCAACAAATGATACAAAAAAAGGGGCTAAACTTTTGAGTGCTCGAGTTGTAGTCAATATTAACATAACTTCCCGGATTGTAACGCATCACGACATCCGAATACCATCGCAACTCGTCAAAAGATAATGAGCGATCCCCGTGAATGACTTCCCTTGTTTTCTCCACCCCAACCATACAACATGGTGACTTACATCCAACTCATAGTCCCACTTCAAAATACTGACAACCTCACATGGGGGAGTCAATGGCTTATCCTTAACAATTTTAGAGATAATAGTTAATACCAAGTCAAAATTGATTATTAGAATTTTCGATGTCCGGACATCCGTACCACAGTTATATCCGTTACTCAACCTCTTAAAATAGGAAAATCTATTTGCTGGTTGTGCTCTACAATGTATAGCCCACGCATCACACATACCACAATAACCCTTGCTCTCTCATTCTTGACATACTTAAATTAGAACCCACATTGGATTGCATACTGGCATAAAACATCATGAAATTCTTCAGCACCTCCTACAAATCGTTGTCCCACGTATGTAATAACATCAGCCCAAGGGGCTGACAACAATTTTTTCTCCTTATGATGGTAAAATCTCTGGAGTGCATCAATTTCATCCCCACCGTCCACACGCAGTGAACCAGAGCTACTAGACTGACCAACTTCACTTTTCAACTCAATGACAACCTCTATGTGTTGAACCCCCATTGATTTGGCAAGTAATAACATACTTTGAAACTCATCATTATTGTTCAAATTACACCTATTAATCCCGGGTAGCCGATAGAACAATGAAACACAATCAACAGATAATTCACTCCATTTTCTACACACACTCCACGAAATGTGTATAAGACAATACTCGCACCACATTTATTACAGTAGTACTGCCTGCTTATGAGCACACCAACAACATAAAGGTATCCATCTATTACAAAGACATAAAAACGAAGAAATGAACAACCACATTATAAACACACAAACACCACAACAAAGGTTTATAACAATTGTATATGAACACTGACATCATGCCAAAAAAAAAATTGCTAAGTCTATAATTTGCATAACTAATCCCAAAACTGAACACTTTATGAACATTCACATTGGTCATACGATGTGAATATCCACCACATTCAAAAAACAGAGACATTACTCAAATACATGACCAGTCAAAACCTATATCTCCATACAACCAACCAAAATCTAATCTAGATAATGATGTTGAAAGTAAAAAATAGATCATACAATCATTCATATACATTCACATTCTTAATGCGATGTGAATATTCACTACATTCAAAAAACAGAGCCATAACTCAACCACATAACCAGCCAAAACCCATAACCCCATACAACCAAATAAAACTTGCATGTCCATCAATTCCAGAAAATGAAGTTGGAAGCACAAAACAGAGCATACAATCCTTCATATAAATCCACTCACAAATGACATTCATCCATTACATACTAACAAAATTGAACACTCTATGAGCATTCACATTGTTCATTTGATATGATATTCACCACATTCCAAAAACAGAGACATAACTCAAACACATGACCAGGCAAAACCCATATCCCCATACAATTAACCAAAATCTAATGTAGATAATGATGTTGAAAGCAAGAAACAGATCATATAATCATTCATATACATTCACATTCTTAGTGTGATGTGAATATTCACCTCATTCAAAAAACAGAGCCATAACTCACCCACATAACCAACCAAAACCCATAACCCCATACAACCAAATAAAACTTGCATGTCCATCAATACCAGAAAATGAAGTTGAAAGTAAAAAACAGAGCACACAATCCTTCAAATAAATCCAATCACAAATGACATGCATCCATTACATACTAACCTTAAGAAAATGTAATCAAATATAGCACAATATTCGTCTTCTTCAAACAGAGCACTACTCGTTCTCTCCTCTAATAAATGTTTGTGTTAAATAGGAAAGCAACCCAAGAGGGGGGTGAATTGGGTAATTAAAAAATTTGGCCAGAAAATAGATTTTAAAAGACTAAGTGATTAAATGTAGTAGACAATCAATAAATACACAGAAAATAAAAGAAAAGAAAAGAAGAGCTCAATACAAGGATTTATAGTGGTTCGGCTTACCAGCCTACGTCCACTCCTCAAGAGACCTCCTTGAGAATTTCTTCACTAAAAATCAATGCACCACCATGCTTCACCTAGCTTGTGGATTTTTACAAAGGACTTACTTCAATTTGTTGAGAACCTTTCAACTAAATGCCTCACTTTACAAGTGTTTCACTCGAAAAATAAGGAACAAGAGAAAGAGATTCAATTGTCATCTTTTACAAATATTCTCTCTCAAAAGATAGATATGAAAGTGTAAGCTCACAAGTAATTTAAGACTCACTCAGATGTGAAAATAGAAGTACAATGGAGTATATTAAAAGCTCTTGACTGCTCTGGGTTTGTTGTATTGAAGAAGTGTGTTATTCGAACAAGAAGAGCTTCTTCTTTATAGCATTAATAGCTTCAAGCTGTTGGAGAGAGGCAAAGACACATATTCTAGCCATTGGAGCAAATCATGGAAGATATCTTCCAGTTGTGTTTGATTAGAGTATGGAAAAGGCAGACTGTAGACAGGTCTTGGGAAGAGAAGGATCATTAAATGCACAACCTTTTCATTTAATGCTCTCCTTCATAGGTCAACTTCTTGGAGAGGATATGGTGCCAGAAGATCTGCTCAGGGGTCAGCAAAGATGACGTATTTTGTACATAACTCTGAAAAAGTGGTTGAGAAAAGGGTTGTGTCAATCCAGATCTGATTTGGCAGGTGAGATTTTTTAAACCTAGATTTACAAGTGTCGACCCTTGCAGATTAGGTGTCAATCCTTTGATTTCTTCTCTTCTCTAAGTTGAGTTCTAGGTGTTCCTGGTGTCGACCCTTATCATTCTTGGTGTTGACCCTTACTGTTGGATTGCATTCTGAAATTTAGCGCCGACCCTTGTTGTTCTTGGAGTTGACCCTTGTTGTTGGATTGCATTCTGAAATTTAGTATCGACCCTTGTTGTTCTTGGTGTCGACCTTTACTGCTGGATTGCATTATGAAATTTAATGTCGATCCTTGCTTCTAGAACACTTAGACATTTTGAGCTTCACTTTGGTGTCAGCTCTTACTATTTTGGTGTCGACCCTTGGACCTGTTTCAAGTATACATAGATTTTTGCAAACAAGTGATAATCTCATGTTTTGAGGGGTTAAAAATCATTGAAAAACAATACTCTAGAACCATTAAAGCACAATTTATATACTATTATTTTGAAAACATGAATAATAAAATGAATTCTAAATATTTGTCAATAATCAAAATCAATAAGAATTTAAAGTTGAATAACCTTGGGGCTAACAATCTCCCCTTTTTTGATGATGACAAATATTTAAAGTTTTCAAAGTATGAGTTTCAAAAGGAAGGCATTAAGAAGAGCTTTTCAAGGAGTTTTGCAAATAAAGGATTTGAATTTGAAAAATGAGATTGAAAACTCTCCCTATAAAAAGGGCTACAAGGCCAAAACAAAAATAATGAGAAATATATATGTATCAAGACAATAAAACAACTTGATATAGAATAAGCTCCCCCAGTCAATATGTACTGAAAAATCAATTTCTTCAATTTATTTTCATTGAATGAAATCACAACCACTTTAAGGCAAAAATATTTCCATAACTGTGTGTGTTGTTGATAGACATTCACAACCAATCACAACCAACAGTTAAGAACCAATAACAACATGTTTCAGATCATAGAAGGAGAATTCATCAACATTCATATATATATAAAGAAGTTTTCATAATGTATCTAAGTTGCCAAGACATATACTACCCAATTTGTGTTTCCCAAAAGTTTGTACTCAATAAGTGTTTTCACCAAGTCTTTGACATCCATATATATCTATCATCTAAAAGGCGATATAAACATCCAACTAACCAACTACAATTACATCCCACTAACCAACTACAAAAAGAGCCAACTATAACAATTTCTCCCCTTTGTCATAAACAAAAAGAGGGGGTCAGAGCATCAGCGAAAAGGAAGAGGAGTTTGAGGCCAACGGGGTGCAGTTTCCCGCCAACCTTGGGTAAACCACAGCATGAACTTCGGATTTGTTCACCCAAATCATCATCCCAACACTGTTAGAAGATTTGTTAGAATTCTTCGTTAGAGTTCTTGATCCCGTAGACTGCAACCACCATACTTTCTACACTTTCTTTAGCAGCTGCAATGATTTGAGCTTGCTGCAGCTTCATGCGATCAATGCCTTTTTTATTTCAGTTTGATAAGAGATAAGTTGTAGAACCAAGGAGGCCAACTCATCTACCTTATGTTCCAAAATAGAGGATGATGAAGCAGAGACAGAGTGAGAGGATGATGGAATGTCTGAGGTAGGGATGGATTGGGAATCTAGGTTAGATTGTTAAGCTTGGAATTGATTGACGCAATCCCATCCAAGAGGGGACCCCGAACCATGAAGTTAAGATGGTTGATTTTTTTTTTAGAGAGATGATAGGTCAGACGGAGGTGATGGAGTAGAAGGACTAGGGGTGGCGAATGGAAGGCTAGGACTGAGAATGGAAGAACCAAGGGTAGAGAGACCAAGAGTAAAGAGACTAGGGGAAGAACCAGTTTTCTTGGTCTTGGTCCAGATGTTGTTGATTAGAGAATATACCATATTTCTCAGAGTTTCGGCCCCATAACAAGAGGATTCTCAAGGGACTTTTTCTTCCCCCTTAAGATCAATTTTGAAGCGTTTGAAAATCTTTGGGAAAATCATTCCATAGGAAAGGGTTTGATTATTTTGTTTATGAGCATTTTTGATACAGTGAACAACCAAAAACCCGAAATCAGTAAGAAAGCCAGTGGATAGGGCCCAAATGAGATAAGTGTGGCCATATGTGATAGTATCAAAGTAGTCGGAGCGTAGAATAATGTTGTGAGTAATGATATGATGTAACAGCCTCATTTCAAGGGACAGGTCTTTCCTAGAGACAGTGATATGATCAGTTAAATTAGGGTTATTGGTGAGAAATCAAATACCAATAAGATGAGAGTATTGGGGTGGTTTAAGAGTTACAGATGGATTGACCCTGTGTCCATCATTAGAGGTTTTTAGAATGGAGTTAATGACAGAGGGTGTCAAAGTGAAAGAAACACCCTTAACAAAGCAGTCGAGGGTATGGCGAGAAGTTCCCTCATCATATGAGAGATTCGCAAAAAACTCTTTGATGAGAGTAGGGTAAATATCATAATCAAGTTTTAAAAATGAAGACCTTTTTTGATTTTCAAACCATCCTTTGACAGGAACGGAATGTTTTTCGAAGAATGTGATGTCTATTGTGCGACCAGAGATTACCTTTCACATTGTTGAAAGCAGATTTGCACTCAGGGTTTTTGAACTGAAGTACAGGAGGAGAAGCAACAACGGCGGTGGAAGAGGAGGAGGTCCGTGGTTGCTTTCGAGTTGGAACATGAGAAAGGGCTTGAGAGTCCATGGAGAGGAAGAATAGAGATTGCGAGAGAGATGAAAGAGGATCAGAATGTGAATCATTGGAGAAAGTCGTCAAAATAAGAAAATAGGCTAGGTTTAGGTTTTGGTAGGTGTCACAAGAAAATGGAAAGGTCGCGGGGTATATATGCCCTTGAGAGGGTGTCGATCCTCGTGAAGAAATGGGTTGACCTTTCGAATTTGAAAAGACTGCTCGGCAAACCCTTGGCCAAATACAGGTGTCGACCTAGGGGAAGGGGTTGACACTAAAAAACAGTGTCCTCAGACACATAAGTTGTCGACACCCTCGAAGAGAGGTGTCGACTCTAAAAAGCAGTGAATCAGAAATCAACTGGTGTCGACACCAAAGAAGATGGGTGTCGACCCTTATCAATAGAAAGCATAAGACTGACTCACAAGGTGTCGACTCTATAGAACAGGGGGTCGACCCTTAAGGGTCTTGAAAGACAAGAAACTAGTGTTTTTCACAACAAATAACACAATGAAGCATAATAGGACATATTTTAACGTCACATAGGAATGTTTAACATACCAAGCTTAGTTCGTATAAAGTAGAATTGTTCCTCATTGAGAGGCTTGGTAAGGATATCGGCCAATTGTTGGCTTGTAGGCACAAATTCGAGTTCAATGTCACCTTTAAGTACATGATCTCGTAGAAAGTGATGCCTTATTTCAATGTGTTTAGTACGTGAGTGCTATATGGGATTTTTTGAAAGATTAATGGCACTAGTGTTTTTAATAGAAATGTGATCATAGTGAAGTCTAAAATTAAGAAGTTGTTGTTTCATCCAAAGCATTTGAGCACAACAAATAGCGGCGACAATATATTCCTCTTCAATAGTCGATAAAGCCACAGAATTTTATTTTTTACAAAACCATGCTGTGAGTGAATTACCAAGAAAATGACAAGTGCCACTAGTGCTTTTTCTGTCAAGTTTACATCCTGCAAAATTGGCATTCGAGTAACCATAAAGGTCAAAAGCATTTGTTTTAGGGTACCAAAGACCGAAAAGTGGAGTACCAACAAGATATCTAAAAATGCATTTTATTGCGGTGACGTGTGATTCTTTTGGAGCTGAAAACATGCACACATACAAACACTAAACATAATGCCGTGTCTACTAGCAGTTAGATAGAGTAAGGAACCAATCATACCTCGATATTTCTTTTCAGCTACTGGTTTACCTTGCTCATCTTTGTTGATTTTAATCGATGTGCTCATGGGAGTTGTTGTAGGTTTAGATAAGTCCATTTCAAACCGTTTGAAGAGATCTTTAATATATTTGGCTTGAGATAAATGAATTCCATCTTGGGTTTTTTTTATTTGTAATCCGAGAATGTATGTCAACTCTCCCATCATACTCATTTCAAATTCACCCTGCATATCCTAAGCAAATTCCTCACACAAAGATTTATTTGTAGCACCAAATATGATATCATCAACATAAATTTGAACAATAAGCATATCATCATTTTTGGTTTTTATAAAAAGAGTGGTATCAATTTTTCCATGAGAAAAACCTTTTTCAATAGGGAAATTGCTCAAGCGTTCATACCAAGCTCTAGCGGCTTGTTTCAAACCATACAAAGCTTTTGAAAGTTTAAAGACATGATCCAGGTGTTTGTGATTTTCAAAATTGGGAGGTTGTTCAATATACACTTCCTCCGAAATATACTCATCTAGAAAAAGCACTTTTCACATCCATTTGGTAAAGTTTAAAATCTAAGCAAATGCAAGCAATATGCGAATGGCTTCAAGACGAGAAATGGGTGCAAAAGTTTCATCAAAATCAATGCCCTCTTCTTGGTTGTAACCTTGGGCTACTAGTCTAGCTTTGTTTTGAGTAACAACACCGGATTCATCCATTTTGTTCTTCCATAGAGACTTCAACATTCGGTTCCGAAGAATGAAGTTCATCATTTTTCGATAAGTAAATGCCTTAAATTCTTGGATTAGTGTAGACACCCCATTTTTTACTGTCCTCAAGACTTGGATATGCTTGCAGGTACATCCACTGACAAGTTTGATTGCTCGTCGAGTACTCGAATTTTGCGACGGAACGTCATAGGTTTGAGATTTCCAAACCCTATGTCCTTTTCTGCTCCATTTTTGGACCATGTGTTGGTCTTTTCAGCATGATTCTTTTGGTGCACTGCCGGCCTTTTTTTGGCCTTGTCGGCCATCAATTTAGTCCTGTCGGCCATTAATAAGGCTTGCCGGCCATCAATGAGGCACTGCCAGCCGCCACTGATGGCCAGCCGGCCACCATGTTTCAACATATATTATTTTAGATATTTTGAGCTAGCTGTGGCTCACTAAGCCATCCTCTATACACGTGTATGGAGGAATGGAGGCAAGTTTCAAGCTTGTCAAGCAAGCTTTTGCTTGGATTGCTTATATAAGGAGAGGCTCCTCTCCCTCTCCAGGGGTTCAGAAAATCTTAGAGCCAAAAATCTCTCTCTCTCTCTAGAATTCTCACACACTCTCTATATTGTGCTATTTTGAGCCTTAAGAGTGTGTTTTTCTTCATATATTTGCACTACAACACCTAGTCAAACACCACAACCTTGTCGCTGAGGTACTTGAGGGTCTTGTTTGAACTCAAAAAGCTAGTTTTAGCTCAGAGAAGTTGATGTCTTGCTATCGCTCTTCAAGGGTAAGCATATATCCCTTTTAGGGTTGTTTTTGTACTAGTTTAAGCCACCTTTGCATTCTTATTTTGGCCTAGTTGTCAACTACAAAAAGCTTTATTTTTAAGTGTTAAAAATGGTTGTTTGAGGCCTTGTGGGAGTTGGGGGTGTTTCACCCCCTTGTATGCCTTATTTGCTAAGCTTTTGAGCCATCCTTTGAAGCTTTTGTAGTAGCCTTTGCATGGCCTTTCTATCACTGAAACTTAGAGGAATTTCAGTGGTGGAAAGGTGGTTTTGAGGTCCAAAATGAGAGGGGGGGTCCCCTCTCCTCTTGTATTGCTTGCTTGCCTTGTTGGCCTCATACTTGAGCATGTGTTTCTACTTCTTTGTGGCTTTGTTTAGGCATATTTTTGTGACCTTTTAGACCTGCTATAACTCTATTTTAGGTTGGTTTTGTCATTGGTTGCTTGCATCCTATACTTGTAGTGTAATCCTACTTGTTGGCCTAACATGCTTCATGCTTTAGTTCATCATTCTAGCATGTATTAGCTTTGCTCCATCACATTTTTGCCACTGATTTAACATGCTTGAGGTATGTTTTAAGTGGTCTTGGTCATACATGCTTAACTTTGTATAGCTATGGCATAGTTGGCTTCACTAGTTTTGAGTTTTGAGGCCCTTAGCATACTATATTTGTGATGTTTGTGTGGTATGACATCATTTGATATGTAATTTCAGAGCATAAACTTCTATCATACTCTCCTATTTATCACCCTTTCATTGTGTTTAAGAGTTGTGCCCTTATGCCTTGTTTGTGAGCCATCAAGTGAGCATATTTTTCTTGCCATCTATGCTGCGAGTCTAACATGTTTTTGCTACTGTTTCGACCTGCCGTAGGTCTATTTTGAGTGGTTAAAGTCATTTGAGCATTGCTTAGTATGGTTGTAGTGTAAAGGGCCTTGACTAGCTTTAAGTTTTGGGGCCTTTAACATGTTGTGCATGTGATGTTTGCATGGTATGACACCATTTGGCATGTAATTTTAGTGCATATAGTATAGTCACACTCTCATATACTTCACTTCTTCATAGCTTTCGAGGGTTGTGTGTTATGCCTTGTTTGTGGCCTAACATGTATGCATGTTTGTCTAGTCCTTTGAGCTTCAATTTCAGCATGTTGCAGCCTCTGATTTGGCATGTTTGAGCTCTATCCAAAGCTAGTATGGTTGTTTAGGCTATGTATTGCATGCCTCTTGTATGATGCTCTTCACTAGCCTTAGTGTTTTGGGCCCTTGACATGTCTTGCATGCATTGCTTACATGATTAGAGTCTTGTGTTTCATGCCAAGCATAGCATGTTGTTTGCATTGCATGGTGTTCAATCGGACGTCACATTGAACACAAGGTGAATTGGTCCATTTCATACTCAAAGTGATGAAAATGAGCCAATTCCCTTTGTCTCCATTGCTTTTGATCCTCTAATGCTAAGGCCGTGGTCTTATAGTCTTGTTTGCATTGCATTTATTGAATTTGTGCAAGATTGGATCTTTAGCCATCATGCATTGCATGCTTGATTGATGGTTTTGGATCCAATAGTGCCTCTCCCTTGATGTTTTGAAATGATTTGGAGTGGCACAATACACACATGCCCTAGGGAGACCCTCCATTTCCTCTGTTTTTGTGCTCTGTTGCAGAATGGTGTCACAGCACACTAGTGGCCGGCAGTGCCACATTGATGGCCGGCACCCTTTCATTGTTGGCCGGCTGAGGCCCACTCTTGGTCGGCAAGTGACCGGCAGCCACCTTTCATGGCCGGCAGGCCACTGGTGCACTCCCCAGCCTTGATTTGGTAAGTTTCAACAGCTAATTCTTGGAGACACTCTGCAGACAAAGCCTCAAGAGAGCAAACTGGAGAGCTTTTCGGGGCGGGAACCGAGGCATGCATGTTCAAACTTCTTTAACTTGCTGGGGTAGCATGGTTTAAAGCTTTAATTATTAGTTAGCTTGATTTTGTAATGTAATTAATTAATTTGTTAATTAGTTAATTGTTGTAATAATTAGTAATTAGTTTGCTAGTTATTCATTTAATTTGTAATAATTAGTCTAATTAGCTTAATTAGATTAGTTGGTTAGCTTAGCTTAGATTAGCTTAGCGTATTTATTCAGACCCTCCGTCGAGAGGGCAAATGTTGTAATAAGTGTGCATGCGTGTGTGAATGTCTTCCAACCCCACGTCTTTCTCTCTTTTATTTACCTGCTTTCAGTGGTTAGATTAGGGCATATTTCGATTAGCATACCTTATGCTTGCATGTTTGCATCATTCATTTGTATTGCATGCACCGGGCTCGGCGCATCATTCAAACTGCATCGTATCTCAATTCCTATTTGAATACATGTATCAATTGCTGCATTTCATATGCCATCTTAGATAGTCGAGCCTATTTAGTTGCATTTTTTTTTGCATGTGTTGCATTAGGCATCTTTGTATAGTTAGGATCATGCATGATTTCTAACTAGTTTTATGTTTTGGCTCGGAGTACACTGTAAGTGTTTACGCTTTAGCATACTGCATGAGATGTGTATGTTGCCATGATAGCATGCTTGCCATGAGACTATTTGCTTAAGTGATTAATTGCATGAATGCCTGTGGATGAAGGCTTCATTACTTGAATTGGAACAATTCATCAAAGTATGAGTTTTAAACCTATTTGAGGGTGGTAAAATCATCATGTTTTAAGCCCGCTCGAGGGTGACAAATCCGTGCTTTAGCTTACTTGCGAGTAGCATCTTCAAACCATTTTCGAAAAACAAACATGAGATGTTTTGTTCCAAATCGAGCGATTTAGTTTATACTTGTATGTTGTGCGCATCACATAGTAAGGTTAGCTAATAATCAAACAAGAACACATGTGTTTTCAAAAACAACATGTCATGTTTGGTAGAGGCCGATCCTTTGATCGGGCGAACGGGGGTGCTCATTTCATGACCTTCCCCCCTCGTACCCAAGTTCCCAAGCCGAGGCAACTTTGGTGGATACGTGGCTTTTGGCATGAGTCAGGGTTTTCTAAATTTCCCAAAACAAAATATTTAGGTGGCGACTCTGAAATCTGGGAAAGCAGTCCATGTTTGACGTTTTTTTATTAAAATCGATTTTCCAAAACGATTTGCCAGATTTGGACTCTTTGGTGATTTATTGGTCTTACATTGCACTTTGTGAGATTAGATTCAGAACCGTGACAGGAGTCTAAACTGTAGTAGCTAGAACCCAATTCGCGCCCTCTCCGAAAGAGTGGTGCGCGGAGAGAGTTTCGGGCGGTCTACAATTAGAATCTGCAATATCATCACTAACAATATTCTTGGAAGAAAATGAGTTAGATTCATCAAAAGCAACGTGTATAGATTCTTTAACGAGTAAAGTTTTTTTTATTAAGGACACGATAAGCTTTACTAGAATTTGCATAGCCAAAAAACACGGCTTCATCAAATTTTGCATCAAATTTCTCAAGATTTTCTTTATTGTTATTAAGTACAAAACATTTACAGCAAAATGCATGAAAATGACCAATGTTGGGTTTTCTACCTTTCCACAATTCATATGGCGTTTTTTTAAGTATGGGTCTAATCATGGCACGATTAATAACATAACAAGTAGTGTTAATGGCTTCCGCCCAAAAATATCTTAGCAAATTACTTTCACAAAGCAAAGTCCGAGCCATTTCCTCAAGAACTCTATCTTTTCGTTCTACCACACCATTTTGTTGAGGAGTTCAAGGAGCAGAAAAATTATGATCAACGCCATACTCATTACAAAATAAAATAAACTCATCATTATCAAATTCTCTACCATGATCACTTCTAATGCTACAAATAACAAGACTAATCACATTTTGAATACGTTTACAAAGAGCTGAAAATGTAGAGAAAGTATCACTTTTGTGTGCGAAGAAAATCACCTAAGTGAATCTAGTATAGTTATCCACACAAACAAGACAATAAGATTTACTACCAAGACTTAAAGTTCTAGAAGGTCAAAACAAGTCAATATGCAACAATTGAAGAGGCCTAGAAGTGGAAATAATATTTTTGGATTTGAAAGAAGCTCTTGTTTGTTTTCCTTGTTAATTAGCATCACAAAGTTTATCTTTTTCAAAATCAATTTTTAGTAAACCAACAACTAAGTCAAGTTTTGAAAGCAAGTCCATATGAACATGTCCTAGCCTTCTATGCCATAGCCAGCCAAATTCATTTATAACAGATAAGCACTTAACTTCATGATTAGGAGATAAACTATGCAAATCAAATACATACACATTTTCATGCCCATGACCAACAAAAAGCACTTTGTTATCAGCAGAATTTTTAATGGTGCAGTGAGATTTTTCAAAAGTGACATGATTGTCTTTATCACACATTTGACTAATGCTAAGTAAGTTATGTTTCAATCCTTCAACAAGCAACACATTTTCGATGATTGGTGAAGAATTTTTACCAATACTACCTTCGCCGATGATCTTTCTCTTACTATTGTCTCTGAAGGTTACGTGACCTCCTTTTTTGGATTTAAGGGTTGAGAACATTGCTCTATCGTCGGTCATGTGCCTTGAACACACACTATCAAGGTACCACCGGTTGTTGCTGGATTTTGACCTAAAACACACTTGTAAAAATCAAAATTTTGTTGGCTTTTTGGTACCCATTCTTTCTTGGGTCCATGAGAATTAGGATTAAAGTGTTTTAGGGAACCCACTCTTTTTTCATTCTTGCAAATGAGTTTCTCTTCGCAGGACATGAAGGAGAGATATGACATTTTCTTCTACAATAATGACATGTGAGACGAGAATGGTTAGATGATGCATGAACAAATATCTTTTTAAAATTTTTTGCTTTTGAAAAAGGTTTATATCCAATCCCCATCCTTCCAAAGGTTTGATTTTGACTTTTGAGAATTTTATCTAAGGTATCTCTACTTTGAGTGAATTTTGAAAGAACATTTTTTAAATCTTCTATGTTTTCATTTAAAACAATTTTCTCATTTTTCAAATTCCATTTTCCTTTTGCAAATCATCTATTTTCTTTTTAAAAGTAGAAGATTCCTTTTCAGTTGAAAATTCTTTTTCCTTTTCCATTGACAAGACTTCATTTTCTAAAGTATTGATCTTAGAAGTCAAGGATTCCTTTTCTTGTGATAAACTCAAAATCACTTTCTTTTGACAACTACTTTTTGAACTCAGTTTTTTAAATTCAGCATACAATTCATTAAAGGCAATTTGTAATTTGTCAAAAGTAAAAGATTCATCATTTGCCTCATTTTCATCTTTAAGTGCCATTAAGCATTGATTTATGACTTCATTTTTGCAAATATCAGTCTCTGAGTGGCTGTCATCACAATCTTCTCCCCATGCTGCGATCATGGCTTTCTTCTTGTCCTTCTTGAATTGTTTCTTGAGCTCTAGACATTTCGGTTTGTAGTGTCTCGGGTTGTTACATTCGTAGCAAGTAGCTTCAGATTTTTTATGATTTTCTCATTTTTGAAAATCATTGTTGAAGTCATTTTTGAAAAACTTCCTTACACCTTGTTTCTTCTTCACAAATTTTTTGAACCTTTTGGTAATGAAAGCCATTTCTTCTTTTTCCTCTTGAGATTTTGAGGTAAACTTAAAAGCTATCCCTTTCTTCTTATTCTTGTCTTCTTCTTCTTTTCCTTCTTGCATGATAATCTTGTGGGTTAGAAGAGATCCCATTAACTCATTAAGACTTAATATTGACAAGTCTCTTACTTCTATCACTGCTATAACTTTGTTCTCCCAGCTTTTTGGCAATGATCGGAAAAATTTTCTGACAATTTCTGTCTTCGTATAAGTCTTCCAAAGAGATTTAAGACAGTTTATAATATCTGTAAAGCGAGTGAACATTTGGGATATGTTTTCATCAGATTTCATCTTGAAGAGCTCATGGTGATGAACAAGCAAACTCATTCTAGGCTCTTTGACTTGAGTGGTTCCCTCATGAGTTACAATAAGTTTATCCCAAATTTTTTTTGTCGTTGTACAAGTACATATTCTATTAAACCCAGTAGCATCAAGTGCACAATACTACAAATTAACAGCTTTGGCATTGGATTAAATGTCCTTATAATCAGCACTAGTCCACTCACTCTGAAGTTTGGGAACTAACAAACCATCTACAATTTTGGTGGGGACGTTAGGACCATCACAGATAATTTTCCAAATTTCATAGTCAATAAATTGGATATGCATAATCATATGGGTTTTTCAATAATTAAAATTTGTGCCATTGAAGAAGGGTGGTCGGTTTGAGGCTTGACCTTCAGGAAAAGAGGAGCTAGGGATTGTCATAGATCACTCTAAGACGGTTAAGTCACAATACTAGAGACGAGGCTCTTATACCAATTGTTAAACAGGAAAGCAACCCAAGAAGGGGGGATGAATTGGGTAATTAAAAAATTTGGCCAGAAAATAGATTTCAAAAGACTAAGTGATTAAATGCAGCAGACAATGAATAAATGCACAGAAAATAAAAAAAAGAAAAGAAAAGAAGAGCTCAACACAAGGATTTATAGTGGTTCGGCTCACTGGCCTACGTTCACTCCTCAGGAGACCTCCTTGAGAATTTCTTCATTAAAAATTAATGCACCACCAAGCTTCACCTAGCTTGTGGATTTTTACAAAGGACTTACTTCAATCTGTTGAGGACCTCCCAACTAAGTGCCTCACTTTACAAGTGTTTCACTCAGAAAATAAGGAACAAGAGAAAGAGGTTCAACTGTCATCTTTTATAAATATTCTCTCAAAAGATGGATATGAAAGTGTAAGCTCACAAGTAATTTAAGACTCACTCAGATGTGAAAATGGAAGTACAATAGAGTATATTAAAAGCTCTTGATTGCTCTTGAATGCTCTGGGTTTGTTGTATTGAAGAAGTGTGTTATTCGAATAAGTAGAGCTTCTTCTTATAGCATTAATGGCTTCTAGCTGTTGGAGAGCGGTAGAGACACATATTCTAGCCATTGGAGCAAATCATGGAAGATATCTATAGTAATTTCGATTTTGACGCGACCCTTGTTGTATCCCAGACTCGGATTTGATGGTTTCATATTATTGCTTACATCTTGTTTTCCTTTTACCTCTTTAAGTTTGGCTTTGGATTATTGTGGTTGCATTTAGGATAGGTTGGTTGCTTAGTTTCCAAACTCTTGTTGCCTTGATTTTTGGTCTTCTGCTCGAGCAGCACTTCTTGTGCTCAAGCGGGTTTTGCGAACTCTCAGTATTTTTGCAGGTCTGCAAAACTACTGGAAGGGTGTCTCTATGCTCGAGCGGTGTTTCTTACGCTCGAGTGGGTGGGTGCTTGAGCAGCCTTTATTGCCCTCGAGCGTTGGCTTGTTGTCTGTAAAACTACTAGGAATGTGCATTTCTGCGCTCAAGCGTTTTTTCTTGCGCTCGAGCGGAACAACTTATTGTGTCTGATGCTCGAGCCTTAACTCTTGCGCTCGAGCGAACTGTGCATATATCAGTTCGCAACAGCCTTCTTTTTTATCTACTTTCTCTCAAAAACCCTAGATCGGGATTTTCTCCCTCTAAAATTCCCCTTTTCTCTACATTTTCACCTAGATCCGTTGGTTTCTCTACCTGTGTGCCTTTGATAGAAAGGTAGAACGTCTTTAAAGCTCTCTTTTGATCCGAATAGAAGTTGGTTTCAATGTTTTTGAAGTTCCTCCATTGTTGTCTTGGTCATCTAAGCTTGAGATAGGGATTTTTTACACTCTCTATGAGTTTTAACTTGTCTATTCCTTGATACGTGAGGAACATTGGGTGTTGAGGTGGTTTTAACAAACAGGGTTTGGGATTTAAATTCCAAAGAGGGGTTTTCAAATGGATGTCTTAGAAATGGTTATGGAGATGAATGTGACCTTGGGTTATGTTAAAATGGTTGATTTTGGTGATTGGGATGAGATTGAGATAAATGAGAGTTTTTCCCTAAAATGCATTAAATAATTATTTTGTATAAATAATGGAAATTGTATAAGAAATGTGAAATGGGATAGACATTTATAGAAATGGTGTAGCTAGATACGTATTATCTTTCACCTACAGAAGTTTGAATAATTCATCTGTTGAGAAGATTGTATATCTGTTTAGAAATATCTGTTTTGGGCTATCGGTGGAGGATAGCTATGGTTGTTATAGAAATTGCATGAGGATTAGGTAAATTGAAACTAATTCGTTATTGGTTGTTATTGAATATGACTGTGTTTTAATACATTGTATATGTATGATGTTTGGGAGGAGAAAGGGAATGTACTCCATGTTTGGGAGGAGAAAGGAGATGGACTCCATTAAATTAAGTTGGCCTGTGTGTCTCGGGTGCAAGTCCCGAAAATCGCTCGTATACATGGGTGCCGATCTTGTGGACGAAATTTTCATAAAATGGCAAAGTGAAGTGTTTGTGTATAATGGTTGTGTGGTAAGCAAACCACAGAGTTGTAATCTCAGTTGGGTCTTCTAGACAACAATGGATATGACTCATGAATTAAGGAGATATGAAATGACATGAAACGAATTGATATAAAATGGATTATGATATAACACTTGATATGATATGTTTTTGGAAAAAGAGTTGTGAATGATTTTATCCTTGAGCATTGGTCGGGTGCATCATGTTTATAACTTGTTAAAGTTCATATACTGTGCTAGATTGTTTTTGTTGGGCTTTGACTCACCCTATTTGGAAAAAACCATGTTCAGGTGCCAGTGATATTCCTCCACCAAGCGCTTAGCTTGGGAGGATTGTGGAGCTGAGAGCTCACTTTTGATTATTTTGTATTTACTTTTGTACAAGCTAGGGCGTTTATTTTGTTGATCATTTTGTTTGGTGCCACATGCTATAGATTCAAGGTAGAGCTTATGAATGTGTACTGCATGTGCCCTTTTCATAAATTGACTCTGATTAATGAAAGCCTAATACTCTGTTTATGTTATTTTGTATTAGTCTTTACTGTTGAATTATCGTATTATTTTCGGGGCGTTACAATATCTTCTAGTTGTGTTTGATCAGAGTATGGAGAAGACAGACTGTAGACATGTCTTGGGAAGAGAAGGATCATTAAATGCACTTCATAGGTCAACTTCTTGGAGAGGATATGGTGCCAGAAATCTGCTTAGGAGTTAGAAAAGATGACATATTTTGCACATAACTCTGAAAAAGTGGCTGAGAAAAGGGCTGTGTCAGTCCAGATCTGATTTGGCAAGTGAGATTTGCAAATTAGGTGTCTACCCTTTGCTTTCTTTTTTTCTCTGAGTTAAGTTCCAGGTGTTCCTGGTGTCGACCCTTATCATTCTTGGTGTCGACCCTTGCTGTTGGATTGCATTATGAAATTTAGTGTCGACCCTTGTTGTTCTTAGTGTCGACCCTTGCTGCTGGGTTGCATTATGAAATTTAGTGTCGACCCTTGTTGTTCTTGGTGTCAACCCTTACTGCTGGATTGCATTATGAAATTTAGTGTCAACCCTTGTTGTTCTTGGTGTCAACCCTTACTTCTGGAGCACTTAGACATTTTGAGCTTCACTCTGGTGTCGACCCTTGCTATTTTGGTGTCGACTCTTGGACCTATTTCAAGTATAAATAGATTTTTGCATACAAGTGCTATCTCATGTTTTGAGGGGTTAAAAACCATTGAAAAACAATACTCTTGAATCATAAATCTTCTAGAACCATTAAAGTAAAAGTTGTATACTATTATTTTGAAAACATGAATAATAAAATGAATTCTAAATATTTGTCAATAATCAAAATCAATAAGAATTTAAAGTTGAATAACCTTGGGGTTAACAGTTTGACTTCACAATAATGTAAACAAACAAAGCACACTATTTTTTTTTTTCAAACATAAGAGAAGGGTTAAAAACAATTGAAAAACAATACTCTAGAATCATAAATCTTCTAGAACCATTAAAGTACAATTTGTATACTATTATTTTGAAAACATGAATAATAAAATGAATTCTAAATATTTGTCATTAATCAAAATCAATAAGAATTTAAAGTTGAATAACCTTGGGGTTAACAGTTTGACTTCACAATAATGTAAACAAACAAAGCACACTATTCGTCTTTTTAAAACATAAGAGAAACCCTAACACAACCAAAAATCACATAGCACATCAATTCACAACGACATTAAAACTGCATGACAACCAACATGGGGAACTACCAAAACATAATGATAATGTTTATTTTTTCCTGTGTAATATATAATAATATTAAATATGAGGGTATAATAGTCTAAAAAAGGAGTGTAAAACAAGAAAAATGACTTTATGGAATAAAACTATAAATACAAGAGACTAAGTGGAAATAAATTTCTTTCATGGACTTCTTGGGTTAAAACACTCCTAAATGGGATTTATCAATAAAAAGCCCTTAATAATTTGTACAATTATTTGTAATTGAATTACAAGAACTGAAATAAAAATTTATATAATTAAATAAATAATATTAATAATTTAAATATATATATATATATATTTATAATAGTTTACCATTTTACCCACCACTTTGTTTATAATAGTTTAATAGTTTACCCGCCACCCTTAGACTAGCCTAGCCAGAGGGGAGGAAAGAGAGAGAGAGAGAGAAAGAGAGAGAGAGAGATTGAGTGTAATAACAAACCAACAGTCATAATTCAAACCAATGGTCATAATTTAAACGGTAATATATTTATATATTTATAAATTTATTTTACTCTTTAAAACTATTATAAATATCCTTCATTTTTCAAAATAAATCACACAACAAAGAATTCTCTCTCTCTCTCTCTCTCTCTCTCTCTCTTAAATTCTCTCAATCTCTCTCAACTCTTAATTAATTTTGAAGTGTCATCCCTAAGTGACAATTGCAATTGTGCAACAAGAAACTTTTATTAGACGAAGCTAATTTCTGTATCACATTCACCAGTCGGTAACATTAATTAGTTTAATTAAATTTATTAGCTAATCATTTTTTTGATTAATTATTTGTGCACATATATTAATTATTATTTTTTACTGATTGTATTTACACATTATTTAAATTAATTGTTAAATCTTATATATTGTTTTACTTATATTATTATACATCCTAAGATTCCTAGTGTTTATGTTGATGTTGATACATATATTATACAACATGAATCTGTTGATTCTTCTTCTAATATCCCTCTTCCAACAATCGGATCATCATCTAGGAGCAGAAGTAGTAGTGCTTGAGAACATTTTGAAAAATATCTATAAATAATCCTGATGGTACAATTACATTTAAAGTAAAATGTAAATATTATGCATATTTACTTAGTGTTGCATCTGCAAGGGTACTAGTCATTTAAAAAGGTATGTTAATAAACATTTACAAAGTCAACAACCTGATATTCGAAGTCAAATGCAATTAGGGGCTTCATCAACTGGTAATTTGCAAATATTTTCATATGATCCTATACGTACGCCAAATTCTGTAGTTGATTATACTATTACAAAAGAACAACCTTTTACCACTAGTGAATGTCCTAATTTACCGAAATGATTCACGAAAGTTTTGCACCACAATATCAAAGTTTTTCAAGAAATACTACTAGAAACATGATTTTAAAGAAATATGAGGATGTTAAAAGTGAATTATTTGACATCTTCAAAAATTTGAATGGAAGAGTTTCTTTAACATCTGATCTATGGTCAAATAATGGTTTTGAATATCAATGTATCAGTGCACATTTTATTGATAATGATTGAAAATTAAATAAAAGAATTATTTCACTTAAATTAGTTGAACTTCCATACACTGGTCATTCGCTTGGTGTATAAATAAAAAATGTGTTATATGAGTGAGTTTTACAAAATAAAATATTTACGATTAGTTTAGATAATGCATCATATTGTAATCAAACTGTAACTCATTTAAAATCAACTTTATAATTACTTGTTGATACTGATTTATTTCATGTTCATTGTTGTGCCCATATTTTAAATTTGATTGTTAAAGAAGCTATGCATGTATATGAGACTTTTGTGCTTGTAATAAAAAATACAGTTGTTACTATTATGTCTTCTCGTAATCAAATTTCGGAATATAGAAAAATTTGCTAACGATAAAATATGTGTTAGAATTTACCATCACCTACCACCACTACCACCTCACCTACTCCACTAAACCTAACCCACTACACCACTACCACCATCCACTACACCTACTACACCACTACCACCATCCACTACACCTACATCTATATAAGGAACCATTTGTAATCAGAGACTTCTGTACTTGTAATAAAAAATATAGTTGTTACTATTATGTCTTCTCGTAATCAAATTTCGGAATATAAAAAAATTTGCTAACGATAAAATATGCCATTTAAAAAATTAATTTTAGATGTAGATAGTAGGTGTAATTCAACATATAACATGTTAAAAATAGCTTGTAAATAAAGAAAAACAATAGATTTATTTTTTGCAACAACATCAATAAGAGGAATACTGACTCTCACAAAACTTCACTGGGGCCAAGGAGTCTTGTATAAAGATTTTTTAAAAATTTTCGATACTTTAACAAAATTATTTTCTTATATATATATATATATATATTCCTACTTCACTATTTGTTTTACATATGCTAGCAGAAATAATTAAAGCTTTCGTAAAATATATGGGTAATGAATATTATGTAACCATTATTACTTCAATGGAAAAAAAAAATTGATAAATATTTTGATCATTTGCCTCATCTATTAGGCTTAGCCATAATAATTGATCCTAAGTGTAAAGAAATTGGTTTATAAGAATTTTTACAGCGTCTTTTCGCTGATCAAACATAGTTTGCCCCTATTATGCAAACATGCAATAGATTATTTGAAGAATACAGGATAATTGCATCTGTAAATACACCTACACACACTACATTAGCAGTCTCATCTCGAGGCAGGAGATTAAGTGTTTTTTCAGCAATAAAAAGTAGAAGAATATCTCAACATACAAGCATAAGTAGTTTTGAACTACAACGTTATTTGGAAAGTCCGTTATTGGATGATTCCGATGATTTTGACATTTTGGAATGGTAGAAACAAAATGAAACTATGTGGCCCGTGGTTTCACAGATGACTTGTGATATACTAACTGTTCATATTTCTACAGTTGCTTTAGAAACAGCTTTTAGTGTAGGTGGACGTGTGCTGAACGATTACCGGAGCAGGCTTTCACCCGAAATGGTTGAGGCACTAATGATATCCAGAGATCATATGCATGTGCTTACAAAGAGACAAAATTATAGTGAAAATGAGCGAATTCAAAATGATTTCAATGACATATTCTCGAGCAACGCGATTGAAATTTCTGTCTCCTTCGATGATTGATCAACAATTTATTTTTTACAATTTCATTTCATTTTTTTTTATATTAGATTATTGAGGTGGAGTATAATGCAAATGATTGGTAAGCTAGTAGGTGCCAACCTAGGTTGGGATGTACTTGACTTATAGTGATGCAATTGTTCTACCATCATCGGTAATCTACACCTAATTTATTTAATAATATCAATTTTTGTAATATTTTATTTCATTTTGAAATAAAAATTATTCATTCAATAAATGTTATATAAATAATTTAATATTATAATATTGAAAGTTTCATTTTCATATATATAAAATTATTCATTTCGAAAGAAAAAAATTACATAATTGCATACTTTTTTAGTTATAAGTTTATAATTAAAAAAATATAAGTCATATATAATTAAATTTAAATATCACTATGAAACATTACATAACCAAACAAAACATCTCATTAATTTTAACTAAAATACTCTAGTATAATTTTTTCTTTCTAATAAAAAAAAATGGGCCTAATTAGGTCTAGCCCTAGGCTATATTATGAGTGAGCTTGAGCTTGGGCTCCACTTTTTGGCTCATGGCCCGGTCCGCTAAAAAGAAATGAGCTCGCGAGGCCCGCTTGGGCTGGCCCGAGTCCGGACCCGGATGGGCCAAGTCGGGCCGAACCATTATTACATCCCTAATGTATGGACCCAAACAAATTAGCACTTGCCCTTATGGACTCAAAAAAACAGGAGTGTGGATCTATGCACTTAAAAGTTACAAAATGGACTAATGACATGTGTATCCAACATTTTAAAATTTTAATTATTATGTTTTAATATTTTTTAGATGGGGTATTTTCTCATAAATTTCTTTTCACCTATTTATATTTCATTTAGTTCACATTATTTTTTTATATTCCAATAAGTCCTATAAGTAACATAGTTACCAACATTCCCCTATTAATATTCACATTTACAATGTAAATGTTTTGTGATGTGAATATTCATACTGTTAATGTGAATGTTCACATCGTCAATGTGAATGTTCATACCATCAATATGAACGCTAACATGGCAATATGAATGTTCACACTATCAATGTGAATATTCATACGTCAATGTGAATATTCACATTGTAAAATATGAATGTTCATATTACCAAATTGCTAACCATTCAAAAAATATTTGTAAGGATAGAAATATCCACAAAATACTTTAAATATGAGAATTATGATTTGGTAGATTAAATGTTCAAATAATAAGACTTATTAGAATACAAGAATATCATATGAATTAATTGGGATACAAACACTTGAAAAATGATTTTCTAATAAATCTCCTTTTTAAGATTCATTTAATCTAAATATATTTTAAAAAATAAATTTATAAAAAATATTTTAAATAAATACTAAAAACAAAAAAATAAAATAAAATTTAGCATTTTTTTGTATTTTATTAATTCTCTTTTAAAGAATTTTTTCATAAACATTTTACTTTGATATATATCTAGATTAGATACATCTTAGAAATAAATAAATAAATTGACCAAAATTTTAAAAAAATTTACTAAAAATAAAAATAAAATACGAATTAAAAATTAAAAATTTATTTTTAAAAACTCAAAACCAAACAGAAATTAAAAATTGATATTCAAACACTTCTTCCATAACTTTTAGATAATTGATTATTTTCAATTTATTTAAATTATTTTTAGGACACATTGGTCACCTCACCGTCACTAGCCACTGCTATTGACAATTTTCTAACAACTTTTTTGGCTAATTTTTTGACTATTTTTTAATGTATGTCCCTTTTACAAAAATATATATACACCTTTGACTAAATAATATATGGCTCATATGTAAGAATTTTTCACCAACTAATCCTTATTTTATCTCATAAATTATAAGGAAGAGTTACACTAAACAATCTAATTCAAATTATTAAAAATTATCCATATCTCCAATAAATTGCACCAAATCGTCGTTGTCTTATCTAGCCATTAATTTTAAGTATTTTTTTTAATCATTGTGTCAAACAAAATATCAAATAAAAATATGGAAGGAATTTTAAAAAAGAATTATTAATGTAAAAGCAATTGATGACAAATTATTACAATTATATTCCGTTGAGGAATTTGAAGAGAAGAAGAAAAAAAAAAAAAAAAAGAGAGAAAGAGAGAGAGAGAAAGAATGAAATTTTGAGTAAATAGCACTTTACTCTTTTAAAGATTGGTCAAAAAACATGAATCTCTTAAAGTTTACTTTGTGACACTTAACCTCCCTATGAAAATTCTCAAAGTGTAAAACTGAACAGATGTGATAGAAAATATAAAAAGACAAAAATAACTCTGAAATACTTTTTAAGCCTTAAAAGTAACATCTATTTCTCTGGCTGCAACAGGAAGCTTAGAGAGGATATTCTTCACATTGCTAAGCTCACTGAGGGCACTCTTCCTGTAAAATATCTTGGTGTTCCGTTGATTACCACTAAGCTTAAGGCCTCTGATTGTCAAGCTTTGATCGATAGAGTCACCAAAAGGATTAGGAGTTGGACTAATAAACCTCTTTCCTATGCAGGTAGATCCCAACTTATCCAGACCAATCTTTTTTTTATGCAAGTTTATTGGTCTTCTCTCTTTATCCTTCCTAAAAAGGTAATTAGAGAAACTGAAAGTCTCCTAAGATCTTTTCTTTGGTTTGGGATTGAGTTGAAGAAGCTTAGTGTGAAGATTGCTTGGACAATATTTGCAAACCCAAGAATGAAGGGGGGTTAAGGTTCAAAGATATAGGTGTTTGGAATAAGGTTGCCATCGCGAAACATGTATGGTTTTTGTTTTTTAGAGGGGAGGGCTCTATGTGGTGCCAATGGGTTAAGTCATACTTATGCAAAGGCAAGAGCTTTTGGCAGGTTAAAAGCCTAGTGACCTTTCTTGGGTGTGGATATCTCTTAGGAACATCATCTTCCCTCTGATCAAATTTAAGATAGGAAATGGGGAAAATGTGTTCTTATGGTTCGACAATTGGCACCCCCTTGGTTCCTTATAGGATAAGTATGGGCAGAGGATTTTGCATGACACGTGTCTATCTTATGAGACCAAAGTTTGTGCCATAATTTCTAATAATGCTTGGAAATGGCCTTTCTCTAACTCTAAGGGGATCAATGAGTGGGTTTCTTCTAATCCTGCAAAGCCTAGTAATGATTCTCAGGATAGGCCTTTATGGAGCTTGAATTCTGATGGTAAGTTTTCTATTCAATCTACTTGGGACTATTGGAGGGTTAAAGGTGTGAAAGTCCCCTGGTCAAAGTTGATTTGGGGGCCTCCCATCATTCCAAGAGTTAGTTTTATTGTGTGGCTGGCTATTCACGAGAGACTGAATACTGGGGATAGATTGAAGTAGTTTGGTGTTGTCCCTATTCCTAGATGTCCTTTTTGTAATGCTCTTGAGGAAAATCATTCTCATATTTTTTTTAGGTGTGTTTACTCTTGCAGGATTTGGGCTGCTATTCAGGCTAAGTGTAACATGATTTGGCCTAACTTGTCTTGGCTAAAGACTATTGATTATGTTACCAAGACCATCAAGGGCAAAGCTTTGCAGTCCATTATCATGAAATTGTCCTTTCTTTGCACTATGTACCATATTTGGATTGAAAGAAATAATAGAATCTTTAGTAAGGAGTATAGACCTGAAGAGATTGTCATTAAATCTATCATCCTTATGGTTAGAGGTAGGATTCTTTCTATGAATAATGTGACTAATTCTACAGATGATAGTTGGTACTTGGCAAAATAGAACCTCTCATCTTCTATATTGAAAGACCCCAGGCTAACAATGTTGGAATGAGAGTTAATGATGTGAGTGATGTGAGTTCACTTAATAATGAGGGTTGAGTGAAGGTGAGCACAAAATGAGGGCTTGACTAATTGGGTTTTTGTTTTGTAGATTGCTATAAAGGCTGACAGCCATTTCTCAACAAGTTTGGATATGTTTTCTTGTGGGTTGAGTGATGTGAGCCATGTAATCCCCTTTCTAAATTGTGGGTTGAGTGAAGAGAGCTCAAAAATTAATTCTTTAAATTGTGGGTCGAGGGATGTGAGGTCTACAATGAATGCTTTTCTAACCTTTACTATATACTATATATTTTATGTGCAGGTTAAGGGTGCTTACTATGTTAATACAGAGCTTGTGAGCTGTGGGTTAAAGTGAGGACAATATTGGAGTGGTGTGATGTCATTATATGTGGGTTGAGTGTTGAGAGCTTCTATATAGTTTGCTTGCTTTTCCTGTTGATTTTTTATTACATGGACTGTCTTGGTGTTGTTTATCTATGGACAACTATTGGTCATGGTTACTTGATTTGGGTTTGGTGGAGTGGTGGTGGCTGCAAGTTGCGCCCTTCTAGGAGGTTTATTTCAACTGATTCACATGGGTTTGAACATGTTGCTTGGTGGTGGCTGCAACTTGTGCCTTATCAAGTAACTTGTATGGGTTTTCCTAGTTGTCTTCCTTTCTTTCCATTTTATGGTGTCATTGTTACTCTAGTTTTTTGCTCTATTTCCTACCTCTACGGGTTGTGTAGGGGGTTGCTAGTGCAGTGTTTTTGTGTTATATTTTGATGTATTTGTGGTGTTGGCAGTTGGTTGCGGAATCCTGTTCAGGTCCCTTATCCACTGTGGATGGACATGGTGTTTGTATAGCTATTTGGGTTTAGGTGCTGTTACGTGGTTGCCTTGCTTTGATATGGATGGCTGGTGGTTGCTTCTTATTGTTGTCTATATAGTGTTGGTTTCATAGCCTTAGTCTGTGTGTTAGTTTTGTTTTTCATTTGTTTTGTTTGTGTTGGTGGTTTGTATAGTTATGGCAGGGCTTGGGGTATGCCCCCTGTAAATTTGTAAATTTTTCTGTTTTATTTTATGTCTTATTTACCCAAAAAAAAAAAAGGCTACTCCTCTCTTTTTATTTTTATTCATCTATTTTTTAAATTTTTTTTATATAACAAATATTCATCTTTTTTGCTCAGTTTTTTTCCCTCTCTCACCATATATAAATCTCTCTTGATATATATATATATAGATACACTAGTGTATGCCCGTGCCTGAAGGAACGGTGTAAATAATGTTAGGATTAGAATATAATTGTAATCCCTACACTATTTAATAAATTATCAATTATCAATTATCCTGAAAAGAAAACATACAAAAAACAGAGTCTACTTTTCAAGGCAAGAGAGAGAAAGAAATAAGTGTGTGTGAGTGTGTTTTTTTTTACTTTCCCACAAAAAAACTTTAAAATACACCGAATGTTGCCAGTTCACCGTCCTTCATCGACCCAACGGCTAACCTCGCCAATATGGAAAGTTAGATTGGTTTTAAAGTTCTTTGATTTTTTTTTTTGTTATTTTAGTGCTGGGATTACAATTATATGCTAATCCCAACATTATTTACACCGTGCCTTCACGCACAAGTATACACTAGGTAAGTCCAGATAAGTCCAGCATAATTGAGTGACATTTAAACCCTGTTTGGGGTGAGCTAGCAAGCTTTTTGACTTATTTTGGCTAAATAATCAAAAAAGTCAAAAGCATGTTTGTTATCAACTAAGAAAAGCTAAAAAGCCACTAAATTTTTGCACTCACAAAAAAACAACTTTTTTGAGTGACTTTCCAAAATGTCAATAAAAAAGTCAATGCCAAACTACTTCAAAAATAAAAAAATAAAAGAATAAAAATCTAGACTTCCGGGGTTGCACACAGGAAATTCAGCAACTAATTTTGCAATATGTATGGGCTAACAAAATCAGCCAATAAAAATTACCAATAATATAAGAGGTCTACAAACACACTAACTGACTTAGTAACAGGCATTAGTAGCCATAATAGCAATCAAGAAGCCCTATATGAATTAGATGTCTGACAGTATAAATGTTAAACATATGTTCCATATCTCCACTAGGCCATAACCAAGTTGCTCTATATACACTAATGTGGATGTAACATGCAAAGAATGGTACATTAGAACCAAAGTTGCAAAACGGGAGAACAGAAGGCCAAATGCAATTAGAATGCGATTTACAATAATTAGTCAATTGAAACAGACACAAAAAAGCAGTAGGAATATGTAGGGAGAACCACCTAACTGGACGACCATATTTAATTATTCCTGGTTTTGCTATCGCAATGCTTTCCAAAGAACCTCCAAGTACAGCTAGATGTTCGGCACCAACCGTAGTTATGACTGAAGCAACAAGCCCAGAGCTAGAAATAGTGTTTGTTGCATCCCGTGCTCCACCCAATCCAGCCTGTTCAATTGGAAAAAAACAATATTAGTCAAAGTATGCCACAATTTCACTATTTATGCACATGAAAAGAGAAAAATAAAAACTAATTTTAATTTAACAGAAGAAACACCATTGGCCAACCCCAAGTTGTCGAGATTTACATTTTGCTAGTTACAGAAAAAGGTGCATTACACTCAGAAGAGTCATGTAAGAAAGTCAAATTGCTTTAAAGATGTATAGCGAAAGACGTTAACCTCAATAACTGCAATATCAACTTTCTCTTGAGCAAATAAGCAAAATGCTAGGGAGACCATCAAGAGATCTCCAATGAACCTTCTGATTGGGGATGGGCTGCAAAGAATGTAAACAAAGAAAAACTTCAATGGGAATCTCACAAAAATGAAAAGACGCGAAGAAAAAAAGGTAGGTTTTAAACATCCTTACCTGCAAGCCAAGAGAATTCAATATCACAGCCAAATGCTTCATACTTTAGCGACCATTGTGATAGGTTAGGCTTATCTTCTAAAATTTGTGAGATGGGATCAGTTAAAAACTTCCCTCATATATATAAATCTATAGCCCCCAACCAGTTAGTTGAGTTAATTTTTACAATGCCATCAAGTGGGAGGTTTTAACCAAACCCTGTATCACTAGCAATAGAAAGCAAAGCTTTTGTTTCTAGAACTCAAAAACTTTTTTCAATATAAAATCACTCTTATATTTATCTGAAAAAAATTCACAAACTCAAAAACATGATTCAGATATAAGTGTTTTTTAGTTTGAGCCATGGGTTTGAGTGATGTTATACTAAAAAACAGTTATGGATTTGAACTAAAATGTATTAGATTGATTCAAAAAATTTGAGCCCAACCTAAATGATAGTATAACAAAACTCTTATATTGTGCTTTAACATAACTGAAACTAAAAAACAGTTATATCCAAAAAATTGTTTTTGAGTTTGAATCATGGTATAATAAAGCAGGTAATGCAACTAGCAAATTTCAAGCATGTCTTTGAATTCAAATAATGCAGGTGAAAATTGATATTACCATTTTGAATAACAATATGGATAACCAATTGATTTCTTATTGATATAAATGTAAATGTAACCAATTGATTTCTAAGCAAGTAATACCAATCTAATACATTTTAGTTCAAAAATGAGTTTCACTGGAAACTGTAAATCAATAAGAAATCAATTGTTGCCCAACCTAAATTATCAAGCCATTATCAGAACCTTGAAAACAGTCACAGCCCGATAGAGAGAGAAGGGGAAAGGCACGGTGTAAAAAGGCAAAGAAACACAAAAAGCCACACCTGGGAGATGATGATAGGACCACCTTGAGACTCAAACAATTTTTTGAGTGAACCTTTGCATCTCTGTCTGCAATACCAATAATTATCTAGTAAGGTAATGGCTTAATTTACAAAATCTTGAAGGGGAGAGAGAGAGAGAGAGAGAGAGAGACCTTGCAAGGTTGTTGATGCCTGGAATATTTTTCAACCAAATAGGAAAACCCCTAAAAACACAAAAGCAAAACAAAATCAAACATTTAAAAAAAAAAAAAAACTTGAATTAATCTAAAAAATCCATTCTCAAAAAACTTGAATCTCAAAAACTCATCAAATCTTAAAACTTTAAAATACACAGGAATGGCCATATTCACCATAACACAGCAAAATCTGGTAGGCATTGGCTAAGACATCCACAGGAATGGCCCTAATGGCTGAGGTGCGACCCGCTAGAGTGCTGAAAATGGCACGTCTATTGGTCCTCAAAGCCACCCATTTAGATCAAACGAGACTGCGACACCACCACCATCTATCATTCCCGGATCCACCACCATCTGTAGCACCACCACCATTTGTGCCTTTCGAATCCTCTCGTTGAACACAAACTGCCCACAGTGGTCTATATGGGCTTCACCCCTTGTAGCGTATATTATATAGTACGCGAGGGTTTGGGTTTGGGTGGCTAGGAGAGAAGGAGGAGGACAGGTGTCATGACTCGAACCCGCCCCCCATGGGTTAAGGACATAACCGACCAGTAATCACGAGATTACCTACGGCCTTAAACCAAGTTAGATATATTTTAACAGAGTTGAGGGGGCCAAACGAAAGCAATTTCAAACTTTTGTCCATAGAGCTGTGCTTACATGGCACATCATAACATTTCACAAACATACATTAATAACTCACATCAAGGAAAGTTAACATATAAGCTCTACACAACAGGATCATCCAAGTCATGGTCAGCCAATCAAAACTATATACAACCATAATCCAAAGTTCTCGCCAACATGACAAAGTATAACAAAATAGCAAAAGGACGAAAATAAGTCTCGTGCGTGAGACGTATGGGCTGACTCTTAAAAACCTTGACTGTTTCACACAAGCTTCACTGAGGCTGGGTTTGGACCTCCCTTGGCTCACCTACAGACACATGAATGAGCGTGAGCGAAAGCCCAGTGAATAATATCAAATAAAAAAGGTACACGAACGGTATTCAGAACAACATACATCAGACGGCCTTTGGCCCAATTCATATTTCTATCTAGTATATATATATACATATAGGTCAAGTGACTGTGGTTCCAAACACATCAAACGGCCTCGGGCCCAATTCATTCATATCCGACGGCCTTTGGCCTAATCGTTCCTGTCCGACGGCCTTTGGCCTAATCATTCGCGTCAAACGGCCTTTGGCCCATTCATTTATGTCAAACGGCCTTTGGCCCATTCATTCTTTCATTCATGTCAGACGGCCTTTGGCCCATTCATTCTTTTATTCATGTCAGATGGCCTTTAGCCCATTCATTATTTCTTTCATGTCAGACAGCCTTTGGCCCATTCATTCTTTCATTCATGTCAGACGGCCTTTGGCCCAACCATATGGCATAGCAAACATTTGTCCACAATTCAAATTAACAAACTTATAAGACTTATAGGGAAATAAGCAATTAGACAAATAACATACTTTAAAATATCTTTATTAAGATATTACTCACAGTGTTCTGCCGGTGGATTCACCCTTGAGCTCGACCCTACACATTACATAACACATATGGGTCACAAACGATTCAATCCGTTTTTAATTCATACATCCCTCTTAGGCTTTTTTCTTATCCTTTTAACTCATTGATAATGTTCAATGCATGCCTAAGAGTGGTTAGAAGTGAAGGAGAACGGAAAATGAAACACATAACACTTTTACAAAATTTCTGAAATAGGGGTCCCCACTCGAGCGTGGGTTCCGCCGCTCGAGCGAACCCCGTGGGTCTGCAAAAATACTAGTTGCCTCATTTTTACGCTCGAGCGTGAACTCGGATGCTCGAGCTGAAGGTCACACTACATGGCTCCCCGCTCAAGCGTAAATGTCCCCGCTCGAGCGGACATCACTGACTGCAAAACTTCTGGGAGCTCACATTTCACGCTCGAGCGGCGGTTCCCCCGCTCGAGCGAACTTCATGAATTCTGGGTTTTCCAGAACTGTTCTTGAGGCTCAAATTCAATATTCAAGGGCTTTAAAGCCCTGATTAAGGTACCAAAAATAGGGAAACACATTATTTATCATGAGTATACAAGCAATATGAGGCCAATTGCTCAAAATCATGGTCACATTCTCAAATTATTCAACATTTCTTTTGTATAATCAAAACTCATGCATTCAAACCTCATATAAGCTCCATATCTTCAATAATCAAACATGCATGTCAATTTTTGACTTCATTTCTATTCCAAATCTTACAAATGACACTTATTATTATGAAACCCATGAAAATTATGCATGCATGTGAAGATTGGTGCCTAATTCTCCATGTTCAACATTATTCATGCTAGCTTATGCAATTTCTTGGTGATTCATAGTAATTTCATGCATGCATGTGCATTCTAACTTCATATTCAACTCAATCTTTGCCATGACCTATCATACCACTTGAATTCACAAAATTACATACTCAACTCATAAATTAAGAGTTGATTACTCACCTAGGAGCTTCAAATACTCAAGTTCTTTGAGTTTAACTTCCAATTCTTAAGCTTTGAGCCAAAATTGCACAATTCTCCCTCTTTCTCTCTAGCCGGCCCTCACTTCCTCTCTCTAGAGTGATTTTTCAGCTTTCAGCTCAAAACAAATGAATATAAGTGTAATAGAGCCCCTTATATAAGCTCCCTTAATCATATTGCTTTAATATTAATTAATTGAGCACTATTTCATCAATTTAATCTATTTAATCTGATCTGAATCAATTTTCAATTAAATTTCACCGTAGGCTCTAAAAATTACGCTAATCACAGTGGCGTAATCAATTTCGATTTTTGTGGCTGACAAGGCCTTCAATTTTCAATTTATAACAGTAAATTGAACAGATATTCCTACGGTGAACAGATAGAAATTCAAAACCACATATATTCATATGAATGGCACTCAAAATCATATCAAACACATAATCACAATTATAATTAAGATTAATTAGCATAATACGGACCAGGGTTATCACAACAGGAATAGAGGGTTCGGGTTTGGGTCTCCCACAAAGAAGAGAAAAAGTGGTCAGTGGTCGTCAGTGTCGCGATTGCGATTGTCATTGCAAGAGAAGAGAGAGTAATGGAGAGACAAGTTTTGAAGAGAGAGATATATATGTGAGAGAGATGAGAAGAGTATTCAAGAAGAAGAATAGAAAGGGAGAGAAAGATAGAGAGGGAAGACGTGGGGAGGTGGGAAGGGAAACAACGATGTTTAGGGACATAAGTCTTTGGGCAGGAGATCTATTCATATGAACCATTGATATAAACTTAAGATTAATCTCAGCCATTAAATCAAAATATATCCCTGATACATTTTTAAATGTTTTTAAAAACAGTCTTGTCTTATTATATAGATATATACACACAAACATGAAACATACTTTGTCACACCACCACGTGAAGAAAATAGCTTTGTTTGTGTTAGACCCCTCTATTTGTGTTGGTTGTAAGGACACGAAGCTAGTAGATTGAAGAGACAAATGGAAAAAAAAATACACAACCATTTTAAATTGAGATGCTGTGAAAGATTCATTAAAGTTGATGGTAAGCAACAACCAAGACTCTCTTCAGATTCTACTACCACTATCTCCTCTATCACCTCTACTCCATCGCCGCCACTTTACTACCGCCTTTACTACCACTCCACCACCACCATCTCCTCCACTACCATCACCACATCCTCTTCCATTACTACCACCAAGACCTCTTCCACCACCACCACTGCCACTCTACCACCACCATTGTCTCCATTACTGCCACTCCACAACCACCATTACTACCTACTTCACTACTGACACTCCACTACCACTTCCGTCGCCGCTACTGCCACTATTGACACACCACCAACACCACCTCTTCCACTACTGCTACTCCACCACCACCATTATTGCCACACCACCACTATCACCATCGTCACCGCACTACTACCATTGTTGCCACTACCATCTCGCCATTGTTGTCATAAAAAAATAAAAAATTAAAAAATTAAATATAATTATTTTAAAAAAAAATTAAAGGGAAATTACGATGGTAATCCATATATTTTGGTTCTTGTGTCGCTTTAATCCTTAAAATTTCAATTGACTCGATTTTAACCTTGAATATATGATTTTGTCTTAATTTAGTTCAATTGATTACGATTCTTAATATTTTTTTATGAAAAATACATACATAAGTGTCATGTGTTATATTTTTAAGGAAAAAATATATATAAATTTACTCAACCAAGTTAGTTAATCTCAACCAATTTATTGATAATTTTTCTCAAAAAACGCTAACTATATTATCAATTGGACTAAATTGAAACAAAATTTAAAATTAAATGTCAAAATTGAACCAATTGAAAGTGTAATAACCAAAATAACCCAATGGGTAAAATATAGGGAAAATTTACTCATAAATCCTATTTTCTGAAAAGTTGAACCATTTAGTCCTAAAAGTTTTCTTATGCACCATTTAGTCCCATTTATACATCATCATCAAAATAACATCAAACATCATCATTAAAACAATATCAAACATACATTATCAACATCATCAAAACATCAGCAAAATCATCAAACATCATAAGAACGCCTAGGGTTTTTAACATCATCATAAACAATAGCAACATCATCAACATGGTGAACATCAGAAGTAACACAAACCAATCAATCCATAAACCTTTGAAACCCTAACTTCTTACAATCCCAACGAACAGATCAGACCTAAATTAACCCAATACGCAGAAATCGATTTCAAACCAAACCCACAAAAAAAAAAAAAATAGAACATGTAAACGTCCAGATTCAACAAAAGAAGAAAGATACACAAATACATATATATATATATATATATATAGTTACCTATTTTGAATTAGAGCTGCAGAGATCTCGTTGCGCAAGGAATAGAATCGCTGTGTAATTGTTTTCCAGCGAATTGATCAGCAATTCTGAAAGAGAGGGAGATCTCACGGTGCTGATGTTCCGATCTCACGGCGCTGATGTTGTGATGTTGATCATGGCGTTGATGTTGCAGACGTGTTGCGATGTTGGTGTTCCGATCTCACGATCTCTGATGTTGATGTTCCGATCTCACGTCGCTGATGTTGATGTTCCGATCTCAGAGGGACTATTAAGAAAATCATATATCAAACAAAAAGGGGACCAAAACATTGGAAAATCTGTGATGGTATTATACCTTGGAAGAGGGCAATTTTTCACAGCTTTTTGGCCGTACTTCCTCCATCTATACCCATCATCCAAGTGATCAACCTCACTGTTTGTCATGAACGCAAATCTCGGCTCTCTTTGCCTTTTTGGGTTCTTCTTTTTTGGTTTTAACCTAAACCCACAAAGAAAAAACAAAAAGATTGATGTTGTTGTTATTGATGTTTTTGATGTTGTTGTTGTTGTTGATGTTTTTGATGTTGTTGTGTTGATGTTTGATGTCGTTGGTTTTTGTTGATGTTTGATGATTTTTTGTAGTGATGTTGGTGTTGTAGTTGACGATGTTTGATGGTGTTTTTATGATGTTATTGAATTTTGATAATGTTTTTTTAGTGATGGTGATGTAGTTGATGTTTTGATGATGATGTTTGATGGTGTTTGATGATAATGTTGTGATATTTGATATTGTTTTGATGATGATGTTTGATGTTGTTTTCATAATGGCGTTGTAATGTTTGATGTTGTTTTGATGATGATGATGTTTGATGTATATGCCCTCTATGGTCAATTTCCCTATAATGGGACCTTTCAGTCTATAAGAAAAATTTTAGGACTAAATAGTGTATAAGTTGTTAATTTGAAATTTATTGGTGCATCACCCAAAATATAGTAACTTCCGGTGTAATTTGTCCAAAATTAAATTTAAAAAAAAAGAAAAAAAGAAACAGAGTAAATGAGTTGATTGAGTTTATTTGTTTAACCCGTATCAAATTTAACCTAATCCATTTAAACTTATTTATTAAATGGGTGAATTTGAGTTGTGTTGAGTTGATTTAAATGTATAACCTATTTTTACCAACCCAAACTAAACAAATTGTATGGCTAAATCTTATTTATTCTTAGGCCTTGTGTTGTTTTGGTCAACCAATAATGAAATTAGATTTACAATCAGATAGATCCCACATAGATGATGTTTGTTTTACAACAACGTCACCGAGAAGGGGGAAGTGGTTGGGACTACGAATCTCCTCAACAGAGGGGTTATTATCAATCCGATGGGGGTTGCGTTTCATAATTCGATATTATAAGAAATCTCATAAGATTAAGATTAGAAGTGAAAATACAATTATACTTGTACTTTACAAAAAATAATAATTATTTTATATATATAAAAAGATTTTACATAAATTTATAAATTTAATTCTAATCAACAATATAGCAGGAAGGTTTGTTATTTTGTAAAGTAAAAAGTATAATGCTACTTTGATATCTAATCTCATGGGATTAAATTATGAAATCTAACCAGAAAATAATATATAAGTTCGCCTTTTAGACTTAATGATATGTAAATAAGATGATTGATTAATAATTAACAAATAAATAAGAAAGAAAATTGACTTAAATAGGTTAATAAATTATCATTTCATTAAATTTAAAAAGTGAATTTAATTTTTAGACTTAAATCAATCAAACCCCTCCATGATGTTGCTAATACCCTTTTAAAAAGGGATTTGGAGGGGATTCTAATCCCATGAGATTGTTAATTTCCTAACATTATTTCAAAATAAACATGTATAAGTTAATCTAAGCATTCAGACTAAAACAAACATAACCTTACCATGAATTAGAAATTTTATTTTCAACATAAAATAGAGAATGTTAATAGCCAAGGATAGTGATAAGTTGGTGCGTAACTCCATCTTAAGTATAATGAGAAAATGTCAAAGGTTAGAATTGATAGACTAGCAATGAGTTCTTTAAGTGATACACGTTTGTACACTAAGGCCTCGTTTGGCATGTGAATATTTTAATTTAGAAATTAAAAAATTATTAAAAAAATTAAAAAGTCTATGATCTATACTAAAAAATCAATAAAATTATTCTCTCTACTTTTTACATATTTTTTCGTAAAAAATTAAAAAATATTCCAAACATATTAATTTTTTTATCTCATATTTTACTTAAAGAATTAAAAAATTATTAAAATAGTAGGTTGACAAAAAAGGTTTACTAATAAACTAACAAATTAAAAAAAAAAAAGAAGCCAAGTAGGGGTATGAAGGTCATTGTGTATTGGTGGCTTGGATGATGATAGGGAGCTTCTATTTGCACACACACATTCCCTTCTTTACACATCTTTTTTAATAAATAATTAGTTCGGAAGTAGATTTTCGAAAATAAATAATTGGTTCGGAAGTAGCACTCCGAAAATAAATACCTTGTTCAAAAGTAGCATTCCGAAAATAAATACCTTGTTCGGAAGTAGAGTTCCGATTTTTTTTTTTATTTTTTTGATATTCACCTTTCAAATATGTTTATTTAATGTCTATAATAATAATTTTTCTTGAAAATAAAATTATAATAAAAATAAATTTTATTAAATGTGTGCAAAGAGGGGATTGGAAATGTGCAAATAGAAGCTCCCATGATGATAGGTGCAGTTGGAATTACTGTGGAAACACGACACGAGCCCAACGCATGCAACAGAAGAAGAGAGAGAGAGAGAGAGATGGAGTGGGAGGGTATGGGTATGGGTAAGAGGAGGAGGAGGAAGAAGAAGAAGATGATGATGATGAAGGAAGTAATATGCGGAGAAGGGGGGGATAAAGAGTTTGGTAATAGTGAGTTGGATCATATTTCTAGAGACGACGAACGAACATCTTACACCACTCTCTCCACTGGTATTCTTCCTTCTCTCGGTGCCCATTCCAATCGCAAATCCAAGCTTCGTCCCTTCATCATCTCCCCCTTCCATTCCCGTTACAGGTCTCCTTTCTTTCCTGATGTTGATTTCAATGCATGTGTTCTGTGTTTGTATGTCACTCAAACGCTTTATTAATTTCCATGATTTTCTTCACATTTGGGCTTCCTTTTTTCACCTTTCAGATGTTGATGTTATTGCCGTTTGCTTATTTTTTGTTTATGGATCTTGTGATGCCTTCAAATTATTTTTTTTTAAATTTTTTTATTTCTTTTGTGTTGTTTGATTTTTGACATCTACACTAAGTATGGTGTTGGCTTTATATAATAGTTAGATAGTTAGATATAATCAAATAATCAATGCAATTAAGAGGAAGTAGTAGAGAACATAATGCTTCAACTGTTTTTTGTGGTGATTGGTAGCAAGAGAGTGAAACTTGACAGTGAAAAACCTTCAATGACAAGACCAGAATAAATCACGACTGATTCTTGATTGGAATGCTAGAATTTTGCTTCTCCAAGAAAGTATTTTTTTGTGAAATAGGATTCTGAAAACCATAATCATTATGCTTCAAAGCCAATGTTTTGGGGGAGGGCCTTCATTTTGAAATAGTAATTGATAGACTTCTTCATTCTCAGCCACAGTTATGCGGTTACAAAAGTTTTGTACCAGTAGCAGAGTTTGCATAGGAGCAGAGTTCAGAAGAGCCAAGTTTCCATATTTCCACAAAGCTAATGGAAATCAAGCATAGTCGGTAAAAAAGCAATATTTATTGGACTGTTTAGGGAAAAGGAAAAAGTGTTACACAACTTCATTTTCTGATTCAAACCAAAGAGTGTGCTGACATTACATAATATAATATAGATAGTATAGATACTGAAGCAAAATTTAATTGAAATGATTTTCTTGATTGCAGTTTTCACTTAATTGGTACAATGATCATGGAAAAAAAAGAAAAAAGAAAAAAAAGTGGGGATACTCCAATATATTTTTTGGTAATGTAGAATTGTAGTTTGCAAAGCAAAAATTACTATCTCCATCTTTTCCCTTTTGTTCTCCACTTATTTGTTTTATTTTATTTTATTTTTCTATTTCTTTGTATTTGTGATTGGGTTTTGTACTTCTGTGCCAAGAATCAAGTGCTCATTTTACTTGTGATTTTCATAATTCTTATGGTTTCATGATTCATATTGTGATTTATTTGATTTAGAGGATTGCATTGACTTTCCTTCCATTTTAATCATCATAGGTCTTTTCCTCCATTCTTGATGGTATGAATGTGAATATGTAAATTTTCAAAACCTGATGCGAAACTAGAGAAAACAATTTGTTAGACAATTCTCCTGAAAGTTTATTAGACTTTTTTCTGAGTCTGTATTTTGCGTATAGATGTATTAGTTGTGCATGATTTTTATACAAGCTAATTA
>NW_021026028.1:286670-289170 GCF_004153795.1 Camellia sinensis | reverse complement strand
ACGCTGGCTCAGGGAAGAATGGATTTGCCTCTCAGTTTATGTTTTGCAGCAATGAGAGGAGATGATCTATTGTTGCATCAGTTGCTGAAACGGGGTATGGACCCAAATGAGCTGGACAGCAATGGCCGAACACCTTTGGTATGCAGTTTTCAATATTTCCACACATGCATAAATATGTATATCATGCTCAAAATAACTGTCAAATTTGGAGGCTTCAACTTTATCTCTCTATTTTATTTTTTTTACTTTACAGCATATTGCAGCATCGAAAGGAAGCGTAGAATGTGTGCTTCTACTACTGGATTATGGAGCAGATCCCAACAGAAAAGGTATGTTTTACTCCATGATCATATTTTATGTTTTTTAATCATATCACTTGTTAACATACAATATCCATCATAGTGCATTTGTAACTGTCAACCCACTACCACACACTTTCACTTTTATATTTGTTAATATATTTTATGTTAGTGCTTTAGGCTTTAGATTAGTCCATTTACTTTCAGTTAGTGGATACACTTTTGGCATGATGATGTTTGTAATGTTCTCTCCTATATAACGGAGAGTGTACCTCTTTATTCAAGACATTCTATACGATACCAATCTTTCATTCCAGTCTCTCTCTTTTCTCTCTCTCTCTTTACCAATCTTTCATGGTATCAGAGCCCAGTAATACAATTCTGGCATTCTTCAATTTTGGTGCTTAGTCCCGTATGCAGTGGAACTACACCAAACAACTCGAAATCTCCTTACGATTCCAACGGCACCAAGCCCGTCACCAGAAACACTCTCACGCGCCGCCCTTTTGCTCGGCGCGTCTCTGCTTCCGTTGCCATGCTCACACGCGCCTTCACACGCCTTCCACTCTGTCCTTTCGTGCGCCGCGCCTGCTACCGTGCACCCGCGTGCGCCATTCGTCTACCGTGAGCTGCGCGTGCGCCGTTCCGCTATTGTGCACCCGCGTGCGCCATTCTGCTACTATACGCCGCACGCCCTCTCTGCTACCGTGCGCCGCACGCCCTCTCTGCTAACGTGCGTCGCCGACATCATTTTCCATCCTGCTGACATCATCTCTACACAGCCCACCTTTCCTAGCTATTTTCGACCTTCCGGACTCATTGGTACACTCTGTTTTACCTAATTTTGCTCCTACTGGTCTATTCCTATCAATTTAGCCTTACTTAACTATTATTATAGATCGTCATGATGCCTCCCATCCCATCTCCGTTATTTTGAATGGTTCCAACTATGTTCTATGGGCCCAAGCCATGTCTTCCTTCCTCAAAGGAAAGAAACTCTGGCGAATTATCACCGGGGACATAACCCAACCAGTGAAAGACACTGCTGAAACCACGGTTCCTCCTGCTACTCCTACATATGAAGATCACCTTGAGGAATGGGACAGTAAGAATTACCAAATCATTACCTGGTTTCGAAATACTTCTGTTACCTCTATCAGTCTTCAGTTTGGTCGCTTTCAGCTTGACTCTGTCACTACTCCTGCAAAAGACATCTGGGATTTTTTGAAAGAACGATACCAGACTACTGGTCTTGCTCATCAATATCAACTTCAGAGCCAACTTCATCGGATGCGCCAAGAATCTAGTCAGTCCATCAATGACTTCCTTTCTCAAATGTACTCCGTTTGGGACCAGCTTGCTCTTTCCGAACCGACTTGGCCTCACCGAGAAGATGCTGTTTTATTTACTGCCTATCGAAATCAGCAAAGGTTGGTGCACTTTCTCATGGCTCTCACTTCATCTTTTGAGCCCGTACGTGCCTCTCTTCTTCATCGCCATCCCTTGCCCACTCTGGAACAAGCTATTTCTGAGTTGCTATCAGAGGAAACTCGCCTTGGTACTCTCCAAACTCATCATGTAGACTCTGTTCTTGCCACTCCTCCGTACCGGCCATCATTCACCCAGCGGACCACGGCCTGCCTCTACTATCAGAATCGGGGCCTTCCTTCAACACATCTCCTGGTCAATTGCCCCGTCCGAACCTGCCGATACTGCAACAAACTTAGTCCTGGTCATCTGCAACAGGATTGTTTTCGCAATCCAACCCGCTCATCCTCCAACAGTCACTCTTCTCGCGGTGGTTCTTCTCGGGGGAGCTTTCATCGTTCCGGGAATCAGTCTCATTCCGGGAATCAGTCTCATCACACTGCTGCTGCTGCCGCTGAGGGTTCTTCTGAGTCTCCTGCTCTGTCAACTCCTCTTTTTTCTCCAACGGATGTCGAGGCCATGTTCAAACACCTTCTCTCCCCTTCTGGTACTCCTCCTCATACTGCTTTGTCTGTAATTCCAGGTAACTCTTCTTGGTATTTTGACTCTGCCTGTTGTAATCATATGACCTCCAATTCAACTATATTTTCTTCCATCTCTTCATCTCCTCACATTCCCTCAATTCAAACTACTGATGGTTCTCTCATGACTGTCCGTCATATTGGTACTGTTTCCACATCTTCTTTATCTTTACCTCAAGTTTATCATATCCC
>NW_021026028.1:262496-286227 GCF_004153795.1 Camellia sinensis | reverse complement strand
TGCGTGCCTTTTCTGATGCTGATTGGGCTGGGGATCCTACGGATCGACGCTCCACCACGGGATTTTGTTTCTTCTTAGGGGATTCTCTTCTTGCTTGGCGTAGCAAAAAACAATCCCTCACTGCCCGTTCTAGCACCGAAGCTGAATACCGAGCTCTTGCTGATACTACTCAGGAACTTCTCTGGCTTCGCTGGCTCCTCACTGATATGGGTGTTTCCTCTTCTTTCTTTTCTTCAGAGTCATGGTACACTGCCTCATCGTTCCTGTGCTGGCATGTCCCAGCAAAATGGTCGTGCTGAACGGAAACATAGGCATATTCTTGACACTACTCGCGCTCTCCTTCTCTCTTCTTCCTGCCCTGAAAGCTTTTGGGGGGAAGCTGCCCTCACTGCTGTCTACACTATCAATTGTGCTCCTACCCCTGTCATCCATAATCAAACTCCCTTTGAACGTCTGCATGGCACTCCCCCTCCCTATACTAATCTTCGGGTTTTTGGCTCCGCCTGCTTTGTTTTCCTTCAATCTCATGAACACACCAAGCTTGAACCTCGTTCTCGTCTCTGTTGCTTTCTTGGGTATGGAATTGAACATAAAGGTTTTCGCTGTTGGGACCCTATCTCTAAACGTCTTCGTATCTCCCGCCATGTTGTTTTGTAGGAGCACCAAATGTTTTCCTCCCTATCCTCCTTTCACTTACCTGCACTTTCCACTAATGTACTGTTTACTAATCCTTCCATAGATCTCTTCTCTGATGATTCTGATACAGGTTCCTCCTTCATTGAGACACCCTTGCTCACTCTTGCTCCTGACCAGACTGCTCTCCCTGAAGCTCCCCCTCTCCCTGCACCACCTTCTTCTCCACCGGTTCTTCCTCTCACCGATCCTCCTACGGGTCGACCACACCGGGTAACTCAACCTCCTATCCACCTTCGTGATTAACAATATCCATCATAGTGCATTTGTAGCTATCAACCCACTACCACACACTTTCACTTTTATATTTGTTAATATATTTTATATTAGTGCTTTAGGCTTTAGATTAGTGCATTTACTTTCAGTTAGTGGATACACTTTTGGCATGATGATATTTGTAATGTTCTCTCTTATATAACGGAGAGTGTACCTCTTTATTCAAGACATTCTATACGATACCAATCTTTCATTCCAGTCTTTCTCTTTTCTCTATCTCTTTACCAATCTTTCATCACTTAACCATGATCAAAATCTAAGTTTTTTAGTCGTATCACTTCACTATTTATATTGCATCTCTTTCTTTTTGATGCCTGTTAATAACATCATGTTCCTTGATTTTCACAACCTTTGACAATTTGACACTTGAATACTTTTTACATTGGCAGTTCCGGTTTATTTGTAACCTTTTTATGTGGCTGAAAACAATGGGTTGGATTGGGTTGAGTTTAAGCAGATTAAATAATTATTAAAATATAACTCAATATAGGACAATCAACCCAATAAAAAATTACAAGAGAGAGCCTAAATTTAGACATGCTACCCACTTATAAGCCTATGGCCCTATTTGGTGCAATTTATTGCGGCTGTTTTTTTTATTTTTATTTTTTCTTATTTAAATCTTGAGAATCTGTATTAAAGTGTTTTGTATAGTTTTTGCTTATAGTTTATGAGATAAAAATAGCTTAAATAAGTTGAAAAGAACTAAAAATAAAATAAAATAAAAAAAGATAGGTGAGTTTTTTGGTTTTTGTTTTTGAATTATCAACTCTCAACTTATAAAAAAACTGCGCCAAACAGACCCTATGTAATTATTTGAATATTATTCCATGTGCTTAGACCTATAAAACTTTATAAGTGATCCAATCAAATAGACTATATTCTTCGAAAGACATGGTACAACCTATTTTTTTTAGAAGGCATGGTGTAAGTATTATTACTCGAAAAAAAGATTCAAACCGTTACTATATAAATTATGCAGATTCAGAAGGGAATGTTCCCATATGGGATGCAATTTTGGGGAGGCATGAATCTGTGATAAAAAAACTCGTAAACAACGGCGCAAAGATATCAGCAGGCGATGTGGGTCAGTTTGCTTGTTTTGCCGTTGAGCAAAACAACATAGACTTGCTCAAGGACATCATACATTACGGAGGTGACATTACGCTGCTCAATAGCCTTGGGACTACTGCACTTCACACTGCTATTTCTGAAGAGAACACTGAGATAGTGAAATTCCTAGTAGATCAAGGAACCGACATTGACAAGCCAGACGTGCATGGATGGACCCCGAGGGCTTTAGCAGATTATCAGGGACATGAAGAGATAAAAGCTCTATTCCAAACCAAGAAAGAGGCTAAAAAGAAACCTATTGCTTTGGTTCCTGAGCTGCAAGGTGTGCCTTACCTTAAGAAGTACCAGAGTGAGCCGACAATAGCTCCTTTTATCCCTGAAGTTGTGACACGAACAAATGCCGATGAGGTTACTTGGTCTAATGACAATCGGAGACGCAGGGCCAACATATTTCACAATTCGTTGTTTGGGATAATGTCAGCTGCTAATAGACCCAATCGAGGTATGTATGCATGGATTTATATTTCATTAATTTAGAAAAAATCGCAATTCCAATTTAGTTTCAGAATGAATTTACTATTTGGGGACTGGGAAATACATTGCCAAACTTAGTTGAGCATATATTTATCTTTACATATATACTTCCACAAGTTAATGCTACTGTTGGAATGACCAATGTAATTTAATTTTTAATTGTTAAGTTGCATCAAATCATGCAGGGGAGAAGGGCCCTTTTCCATCTTCACACAGTTTCGAAAGTCCACGTCATTTGGGCAATAACCGAGCAAGAGTGACGATTAGTTGCTCAGGAAAAGGAGAATCTGCAGCTGAAAGGCTCATATTGTTGCCCGAGTCTCTTCAAGAGCTACTTGATATTGGTTCTCAGAAATTTGGGGTCTCTCTTACTGAAGTTTTAACGAAAGATGGTGCTTTAATTGAAGATATAGCGCTCATTAGAGATGGCGATCATCTTATTCTTGCTAGTGATCATGAAGGTTTTGGGAGTAAAGTGAGCTAAGTTCATGCCTTAAGTGCACATTTTTGCTGAGTGGTACATGATCTCCTACTTTAGAATTTTGAAGTTTAGGGAAAAACCTTTTTTTCATTTTCTTAAAAAAGTTTTTTATTTCTTGGGGTTTCATTATTCAGTTAAGATGTTTGAATGAAGGCAATGGAGTAGTTGTGAATGGTGCATTGAAGAGGTTATCACTTGTACAGAAGATCTTAGGGGGTGTTATAGAGAGTAGAGATTATAGATGGTCAAAAGGGTTGTAGGTGTAGATCCTTTGTCTCATGCCGTCTCCTTTTAACACGTGGCAAAATCATTGTTCTATAAATTTTTTAACTCAACTTTCCTTGACCTTTATTCTCTCCCCCTCTCTCTCTCTCTTGAGTTATAAATTTTTTTAGAGTAAAACGACGTCGTTTTGATACGTTCGAACCATTTGGACCACACAAATTCGAGCTACCAAACATTTTTGTTAGGCTCCAAGATTTTTTAGTTATCAGTCATTGAATTTGATTTTTTGGTGACAGCTTCTTTATTTTTAAAAGTGAAAAGGACACAATTTATAATTTTTACTGTATTTCCCTCCTAAATACTTCTCATTTCTTACCAATTGGGTTTTTGAACTTTAAAAATCGGTACTTTTAATTTAGATGTTTGTTTTTTTTAATTGATATTTTTGAAATTTTCTCATTAGGATCTATTAAACAAAATTAACATATAAATTCTGGAAACAAAAAAACCACAGTGAAATTTTATTGTTTAAGCTAACGTTAACACACAATAATAGGGCATCATAGAATGAAAATTGATAAATAATGAGATTAAAGCATATCAATTTGGTCATAACTTAGCTTTAATTTTTGAGTAGGAATTTTATGAAATAAGATATCACACTAGATAACAAAAAATAGAGATAAAATCTCAAAAACTACAATCCATAAACCTCTGGCGTAGAAATGCTGCAATGGAGGGATTAGAAGTTGCACTGTGGTCGACTCCTCAAAACACTAAGGCCATGTTTGTTTGGCAGATTAGGTTGGATGAGATTGTTAGTGAAAGGATTGTTAGTGAAAAGATTGTTAATGTGGGAATTGTTAGTGAGAGAATTAAGTAAAAGTGTGTTTGTTTTGATGATAGTATGAGAGATGATTAGTGATGAGATTGTTAAATTATTTTTATATAAAATAAATAAATAAATTATTTCTATATTAAAAAAATTAGAACAAATATTAAAACAAACAGATGCATTTGGAAAAAAAAATTTTTTTTTATATAAAATAGACTCAATCTCCTCACTATTTTCCTAATTCCACCCAAAATCCAGCCAAGCTAATCCCCCTATGTGAGGGTATTCATAGTCTCATGGGATTACTAATCCCCTTCTATTTTTGTCAACCAAACATGGGCTATGTAAGACTTACAAGATTGGTACCAATCCCCTACCTATGGAACCAAACAAACATGACCTAACTTCTAATGCTTTGAAACCCTAGCTGGGGTGGAGCTATATTAAGCTCTCTTACAAAAATTATTATCTTAAAAAGAAAATGGTTTCTCACTTCCATTCAAGTGAATTTTATAATCTCATATAAATGTGGTATTAAAAAATATCTATATTTTATATTCACCCATACGTATATGATGTGTATACACACACATATCATTGTATCTTTAACATCGATATACTCAATATATAATCTATATTATATAGTATTCGTATCCATGATTCATAACTTCTTGTTGCAAGCATTGGTTTTCATGTTTTCTCTCTCTCCTTCATGTGAAAATAATAGGAAACAAAAAGAGATCATGATGAACATTTCATCCAGAAGAAGTGTTTAATTGGGGACAAAAAAGGCCCCCCCTCATATATATCAAATACATATAAAATACATGTCTCTGTTATCTTCTAGCTGTTCTAAGAAGTAGAAACCAAACAAAGGGGTAAAAAAAAAAGAACTAAAATTTAGAACAAGACAATACATCCTTCATTAATCAATTATGATTGGAAGAGAATACAGAAAGTCTTAAATCCCTTCTTGTTTCATCTCCATTTCCTTGCAAAGTCCTTTCTCATTCTCTTTCCCTCACAGCTAGCAAATATATGGGTCATGATATGAAGCACTTTTTTTTCTTTTTTATCGGGGGAATAAAATTTTCTTAAAGGTTGTAACTTGGCACAGCAGTAAGGCTTGCCGGTAACATCAATAATGCCATTACATCCGCTCTTTCACTTTTTTGTGGTTGACATTTTTCTAGTTACCTCTGAAATAAGATAAATTATTATTTCAAGGTCGTAAAAAGTCATATTCTACCAAAAGCATGCAAAAATTAGACTAATTCAAGTAAAATTTGTAAAAAAAAAAAAATGCAAAAAGGAAAAAGGAAAAAGATTGTAAGGAGTCGCTAACCTTTCCCTTTCAGCGAAGCTTACTGATCTAAACTTCAACTCGCCTCTGTGGGTTGTCATCTCGTCCAACATCTCTTGAGACAATAAACCGACATCTGAACCTTCTTCACTAACTTCTTCTCCTTCCTGTTCCCACATTTTTCATCCCCATAGATGGAATATTTGTTAATAGAATACATTTGGTGAAAAGAAACTAAATCCACGTTTGTCATCATGGAAAATGGAATGCAATACTGATAACAAAAGAAACGGAAATAAAAAAAAAAAAAAAAAAAAAAAAGCAACTGCTATACTCCTTGCATGGCGTGGCATTCCAACTACTTCCTCATACTCAGCTGCATCTAATTCGTGAAGATAATAAGGCAGAAAGAGCTTGGGGAGTATATGTTCCCTTATGCTTATGAGCAAGAAGAACGGCAACGGGAACAATATTCCAAATATGGGTATCCACGTGACCCCGAAGCAAATCATAAAATATGCAAGCTGGAAGATTTATTGTTTAACATGGCAATATATTTGAATGGTACTGTCTCCACAAATGAAGCATGAGGCACTTCCAAGATTCTGTCCAATACAATACCACAAGAGAAGGAATCAAGATAACTACGATTGTAAAATTTCAAATTTATCAATCTATGACATAGTTGTTAAATCGGGATACGAATTGTGTATCATTTTTTTTTGGAATCTTGTATCGTATCGCATTATCATAATATTTTTAAAACATTTAAAAATACATAGAAAAATAAATATTTATACAAGAAAACAAATATCTTCTGAGAATAAAATGTTAAATTATGTATATCCTCGACATTGCAAAAGTAATGGTCCTTAAATTAAAGACATGCACACATCAATGCTTAATGCATATAAAATGCCAGAGCGGAGTTAAAATATGTACAACAAAACATTTAGCATTTTTTTAAACATTGTTAAATTTTAAAATTAAAAAAAAACCCGCATTCTTAGCAATTGTGTAATATGTTTTATATAGTCTTCACTCATCATTTAAGTTGTAATATTTTACGTACAACTTTTAACTTCTCAAATAAATTGTTCGTAGCACAAAACTTCAACTTTAACCAAGTAAGCAAGCATAATAACACAAAATACTTAATACCATATAAGTAGACCAAAATAAAATAAAAAGTACTCTTTATTGTATAAAAAATACTCTTTTTTAATAAGTTAATGAAAATTTATGATAATATTAATTGACATAAAATAAGTTCAATTATTTTTCTAAAAAGTGCTAATTAATATTAGTATTCATGTAAACATTAAAATATGCATCACATTATGTATCACATATTGTATATTGCATCATGTATCGTAAGATACATTTAATTCAAGATACGTATTAATGATAATATCGATTTACCTCTAAGAAGTATTGTGAATCGTAACCTACTGACAACAGTGATCTAGAATTATTCATTTTTTATTCAATCAATGGATGAATTAATTTTCTAATTCAGTTCAAAAGAATTAGAAGTGGTTGAGAAGTACTTTCTATACATAAAAGTCGAAACATTTCATTGTGAGGAGTAAAGATGAGATGCACAACTTACTTAAAAAGACGACGAGGAGTGATGAAGAGCAACAACAACCTCTCAAAGAACTGATTACCAGGAAGGCTATCAATGGACATGTATGCAAAGTATCCCCAAAGAACTGAGGTAGGTATCATCTTGATCATAGGTACGGCACAAAGTGTACCACCCACAAGGAGGGATTGTAAAAGGTTGCTTACTCTTTGCTCGTTAACACGGACAGGCAAGTGAGCATCTATGTCCTTTGCAGGATCAAATTTGCCTTCTGCTTCTCCTACATCTCCACGATTCATTACAGCCTCCCTTAAGTCCTCCAACTCTTTATCTACAGAATTATTCTCCTACAAATTCATAATTAATTTGCTCAAGGAAAGCAAGCAGATACACATCCAAATTCGCACACACACACACACACACAACTCTGTTTGGTTTTGAAACTAAAAAACTGTTTTGAGTTTTTTTGTATTCTGCGTCTTTTTTTTTTTTTGTCCTTAGTGAACTTTTTTCAGATTTCTTCACAAATATTTTACTTTGTAGGTGCATCTAGATTAGGTGAATCTAAAAAATAAAAAATTTGACTAAGATATGAAAAGAGTTCACTAAAGAAAACAAAAAACTCCAAAAAACAGTTTTCAAAAACTAAACCAAACAGACTTCTCAAAAACCTAAGCAACAAGAACACTCACAGCTGTAGACGCATCCATCTCAATGAAGGCAGCCTGCATCCTTCCATACATTTGTGAGTTGGTTGCTTGCAGTTTCATGCATTCATTGGCACTCTTCAACATCTTCTTTCGAATCAACTGCATGCCATGGATTACATTGTAATTTAAAACAACATCAATGCTAGGTGCACAGAAGAAAATCACAGAATGGGACACTAATGTCTCACAAAGGGTACCATTATGTGATTTTCATTTGTGCACTTAAGACGTATTCTTAAAACAATCATGTTGCAAATATGACGTAGAAGAAACTTTCTTCTGATCTATGTCTCACCTGCCTCTTGAGGACTGAAAGACTCTTTGTGTGCATGGGTGATTGTGGGAGGACTCCATTGGAAGGAGGGAGTCCGAGCAAGCCACAAATCAAAGTCTAAGGCAAACAATATAAGGTAGGATGTAAGTCTTTATAGAAATATAGGTCTGAACCAAAATTTACAGATAAAAATACTTAATTTTCGGGACACAAACCAAGAATCCAAACAGTAAATATACCATGACTCCAAGCAATAAGAGATCATAATGATACGCAGATGGCTTTTTGAGATTGAATTCCTTCTGTTGTGCCATCTGTGAAGCTACACTGTGGTCAAAAAAGTATAAACCTGCAATCATCACAGCTGGTATAATTGCAGCAAATATGTATGCCACTGGAACCTTCCACATATCCTGCAATTGCATTATGAAACACATAATTCAGTGTTAAATCTTGATTGAGTACATTCAGTAAAGTTTCAATCTTTACTTGGAAGCGGAAACATTAAATTAGCAACTAATAATAGTGCAACTTAGGAACTTCATGACTAGTGAAAAATATTCTGATAATTGAAACCAAAATTGGATTATAAATCTTGATATGTTATTATCCTCTCTGCAAACAGGACCAAACTTAACAGACCTCAATTAGCCCAAAAAAAAACCTTAAAATCATTGAAAAGATCCAAGATAGCAAAAGTTAATTTTTTTAACCCTACCTACAAAGAAAGACCTTATCAGGTTAATTGAGATATAATGCGAACCCTGTTCTCTAAGTTTCAATATAGTTTTAAGAAATCATTTCCTTGGGACAGGGAACTTGAATATTAGAACCAAGAGTTGATCCAACCAGCATCACATACCCACATCCAGTGTTGGATTTAAAGAAAAGCTTAAACTCATTTTTAATTACCCAGATTTTTTTAAAAAAAAATTCAAGCATTTCCTTTACATGTTATTAAATGATTATAATGGTTTCTTTTTAAAATAAGAAGCTGGACTCCCCTCAAACTTCTAATTTCCTTGTATACCAAATGTTGTATGGAAAATTACAGTATTGAAATAGCGCACATTGATTAAACCCTTTTAATTTGGATTGCTATCTCAATTTGTTAATTAATCAGAATGAGAGGTTGAAAGCTTATTGCAACTGTCATCACAAACCCTTGTGTTTTGGATTCTTTCTTTTGTTCAAAAAATTATTCTCAGGGAAAGCTTTTTCATTGTCCTGATTTTTTCCCCAAATGAAAGGCTACAAGGTCCTTAACGTTCTTCCAAATTTCAACTTTTTTATAATATTGGTTGATACAAAATTTGATGTTTGCTCTAAATTTTTAGCTTCTCCATGAGAAAGACTATACATGTACACATGCACACACACACAACACACACATGTATATATTTATGTAATGTTAGATTGACAAACATGCACACTCTTTGACCAATCCCTAAACTTACAAACTACTGAGCTCGCTGCCTAATTATGTCTAGTCTAGGTGAAGACATGAAATCTTCATAAAAGAGATGGAGAGAACAACTTATTCATTACTGAATAAATACCGTCATCACATTCCAGTGGAATAATGATCCAGATTCCCAAGGAATAGGACAAAAGAGCCTCCTGGGAACTCCATTAGGAACTCTTCGAGGGACACTGTAAGACAATGCTGTCCACAACAGAACCAAAAAGGGAACCCCATAGTCTGCAATAAAACTTCGCAGCCATCCTATGTTCAGCAGCCAAACAAAATATATTAGGTCCCGATCAAGTGATCTTTGTTACTATTACATTTAATTCATTGGAGGCCACCTCATGTACCTGTGCCATAACTCCAGGACCTAGCCCTTCTGCTCTTGAGAGAAGTAAAAAGTACACCAAAAGCGAAAATAACTGCCAATAACCCATTTGCATAAAGCCAGTAGAACCGATACCTCTTTTCCTCTGGATTTTCAGCTTTGGGTACCTCAAACTCGCTGACCACCCCCTGTAATTCAAAGCAAATATCAAGATTTGCACAGCATTATACTAATTTTATTGAATTTACAAGTTGTGATGTATTGTTGATTAAACAGATACCTTAATGGCCTCTTGCATAAAAAGAACAGAAATCAACATGCCAAATAGCTCCCCCGCAAGCCTAGTAAATTTAGTGATGATTGTGCAAGCATTGAATATTGAAAGAAGAAACAGCAGGACAGCTGTCCAAACACAAACCCTATAAAAGAAAAAAATCAATAAGTTAAGGCACACGAATCTGCTGAGTTTTGAGAGCCGTGAAACTGCCAGTAATTCAGGAAGGGGAAAAAAAATGAAGAAATGGATTTCCATACCAACCAGCCCAAGGAAGAAACATCACTGTCCCCAACGAGGAATCTTTGGCGAAGTTGTACAAATAAGTGTACATAATAACTGTCGTTCAGCAACTCCTACAATCAAGAGAGGCTGTCCGCCAAAGATTGAGTGAATGATTCCACAGAGAGCAGTAGAAGCGAGACTTTCTACTGTGCTCAAGCTTCCATCTAGCAAAGACAACATAATTTTCAGAATCGCAGTATGTAATTCTTGCAAGTTCTATGAACAATTGAACATAGGACAAAGATTAAATAAAAAAAAAAGTATGCCGAGTTTAATCCTTGTTAGATAGGTGTTTGGGAGCAGTAATAACATTTTTCAATATATGCATAAACACAAAGTGACTGCACTTAAGTTCAAACCCACAACCTCGTTGATTGGCCGAGTTTTAAAAAAAAAAAAAGGATTAAAAGAACTTCTACATCCTCTATGTTGGCATTAGGAAAATCATTCATGGTGTGTACCTGTTTCCCTATGCAACTGCTCACCAAATGCAATAACAGGAAGAGCAGAAGCAAAGAAGATGTACGCAGTTGGAGCCAGTATCCTGACATCAATTGATGAGAAGAAATCAAACTTATTGAGAAGAAAAAAAAGAAAGAAAGAAAAAAAAATAGAAGAGGAGGAACTATACCTAAGGCCACCAGTAGATTCTGTCCAATCTTGCTTATAGTATGGCAACCTTCCTTTGATATCTTTGGTGACCCCTTCAAAAGGAGCGCTTACGCTCTCCATTTTGGGTGCTGCAATGCAAGAATTTGAAAAGGTTATTATGTATTGTAAACATTATACATAAAATGTGCTATTTCTATTTGAAAGCCATTACACAAGAAAACATGACGTTCATACCTTTGTTATCAGAAGCTTACGATTCGCGATTTGATTCACGATTTATGCAAAATCGATACGAATCTATGAGTGAATCTATTTTGCGAGCGAATTGCACAATTCACAATCGATTCATGATTCAATTCGCTTTTCATGATTCATGCAATTCTTGAAACTATGTCTGACATATTTCTACTATTTTTTTCTCTCTTTTTAGTAAAAATGACATAATATAACTTCTAATAGTGTTTAGTACAAAAACAACCAAATATACATGATTTGTTGTAATTTTGGTGATCAAAGAGTTCTTAATAGGATTCAATTAGATTCAGCCAAACCCAATATGTTTTTAACCTTTCCTTCACATTTTTTCTCCTCAAAAAAATCCTAATGTGTATCTTCTAAAAATATAGAAGAGTAAGGTTACTCAATGAATTATCTGTTGCTATTTTATTGTAATAAATAGTTCAATATTACATGATTGAGGTCAGTTAAATTAAATAATTTTAAAAAAGTGCGAATCTTCACAATTCACGATTCGGTACAAGGCCATTTCAATTCATGACTAGAATTTCAATTTGACAACTATGGTTCAGAATTAAATACATTAATGGAAATCTTTTTAATTGCTCACAATTTTCAAGAGTTCACAGTAATACCAAGGTGAACCAGGAATGGAAAGATATTAATAAATAAAATAGTCACTAGTTACCAATAACCTAAAGATACTAGTGATAGATAGTCGGAGATTGATAAAAAAGACATTACTATGTTTCCCGGTAGCATGTGCTTGACGATTCTTAGTGTATATCATAATTTTTTAAGTAGTTTTTCTACGTGCACATAATCTAATCACGGAACCAAAAACAACCCTCTCACATGGGTTTTGGGACCATGTAAGAGGGTTTTGTCCCTTCTGTGACCAGATTATGTGCACTTAGAATTTTTCATTTGTTATTTTAATCAATATAAACAAAATAATCTATCTTATTCATGAGCTCACTATATTCACTGAGGAAATAAGCAATCATGTAGGTTTCGAGAAAACTACACCAAACCAATCTTAAGACAAAAGAATGAAATCTGGGCACATGAATTATAAAAGAACAACCTGTAGATAACAAAAAGAAAGAAAAAGAAGCACATAAAATTCAATTTAAATGTACGAACATCATGCAACATTCAGGAACAAAACAACATCATGCATGTGTTCTGAAAACAGAGTCCTATTCCAACAAAGCATTTTACTAACCACAAAAAGCACAAAAAATCAACTTGTTAGCAACAATATGTTCTGTTTGGTTGCAGAGAAACTGATAGACTTAGAAAGGAAAAAAAAAAACAAATAGAAACAGGATGAGAGAAAATAAGAACCACATCCCCAGACCATTAACTAATCTCGTACGACTTTAATTTTACACGAACAACACATGCAATACGAGAAACCATACAGCCTTCAATTTCATTTTCCTTTCCTCCGCTTTCTCGGCTTCCAAACAGAGCCATTATACACATTTGCATTAAAAAAAATCACGTTAATGATAATGATTTTTTCGTAGTTTCAAATAACGATAAGTTCTCATCCATGGAGAGGATTTCAATCGCATTTTCTTAATATTGAATAATTCTCTCCACTCCAAAAATCTCAATATTGAATAATTTGATTTGGAATCACATAAATGCCAAGTAATTTTTTGAGGAAAGTGCAATATATATAGATACATACATGTACATTATGAAGAAGTTATACATAATCGAAACGCATGTATATAAACAAGCACAAACCTAGCAATGGCGAGCGATAGAGAATCCAAAAAACGATCTGATAGACGAGAAGAAGAAGAAGAAGAAGTCCGGCGGCGACGTCAGATTCCGGCCGGCGAAAGCGGCCGGGCAAAACGAAGGAGTTTCAATGGAGAAAAAATTTCAGTTTTCTCAAGGCTTCTCTCTCTCACTACTTTCTCATTCTCTCTCTCTAACAGCCCATGTTGGGGGGGGGGGGGGGGGTGGCGAAGAAGAAGAAGAGAGAAGGAGGAGACAAAGACAGACAAACAGAGGCAGGGGAGAGCTCCAACTATTTTTGGGGTTATGTTATGGTGAGGTGAAATATGGAACATAATTTTTAAATTTTTTTTGGTATTTATATAGTAGTTTAAATAATTTATTGTTTAATATTTTAAAATAGATTTTTTTTAATATGTGAAATTGAATTAATTTATTTTTGGATAAATTACACCACCCTACTTTAGAGAAAATATAAGGGTCCAACTTGTCTCAAGTTGAGATCAAGACTAGACCTATTCAGTTCGGCCCATGGGGCCCATTTTTTGGGCCCGTTTTGATAATCCGAATCGTTAATGTGTAGAACTCGTCGAGTACTACATGCCTATAAAAAATCACGTTGATCGAATATCAATAGCTATGTGATCAAATCAGTTTTGTATAAAAAAAATGGACGGTGAAACAATTAACGGTTGATAAAAAAAACTGTTTTGTTCACATAGCTATCGATATCCGATCAACGTGATTTTTTACATGCATATAGTACTCGACGAGTTCTACGCATTGAACGGTTCGAATTATCAAAACGGGACTCGTGGTGGGCCCCCACGAGCCCAACAATACGATTCAGTCCGATCTTAGACTAGACCAAACCCACTGCCAAATATAATAACCCTTACAGTTTGACATGGGTTTTACTTCTATCATGATGGGAATCCAACTTGAGAGAGCACTTGAACTTAGTGGGTCCATTGTAATCCCAATCTCAATAATCTAAACCGTTAACTTTTTAGAACTCATTGAGAAGAATATTCATGTAAAAAATTAAGATAATTGGATTTCGTTAGCTATATGTTTGAATCACATTTGTTTTTAAAAATTGGACGGTTATTCTTGAAATTATATTTACCCGTCTATTTTTTTTTAATATAAATGTAATTCAAACATATAGTTACCGAAATTTACTTATTTTAATTTTTTAAATGAATATTTTTCTCACGAGTACTAAAAAATGAACGATTTGAATTAACGAGATTAGGTTCACAATGGGCCCACTAAGCTCAAATGCTCTTTTCAAGTTGGACTGTGAATATGAGAGAAATTAAAGCTTTTTGACATAATTACATTGAGCTCTTTTGAATTTTAATTCATATAACACTTAGTCTGAATTCTAAATTTCCATCAATAATTTGTTAGTTAAATAAATAATTGATTTTATCATTTCTTTTACATGTAACTATATAATTTACGTTGTTTATTTTTTTGTGTATTTGCACCAATTACATTAGTTTCGGTTCATGTAACCTTATTAAAAGGGAAGATAATATAATTATATCAAAACTGTGAAACTTATTATATTTTTTTCAAATCTCAAGAAAGGTCAAGGTAATTTACCCTTTATTTTTTTACTTTTCAAGATACAAAATTACTAATTAAATCTTTACATAGGTTCAAAATTGCACTAGGTTCAATTTGATGATTCAAATTGTTCAACTTGTGGCCTTGTTAAGTATATGATTCATATAAAAAATTAAGTTAATCAAATATCGATAGACACACAATCAAATTATATTTGTTAGTTAAATAAATTATATTTTTATACAACTAACTTGTATAAAAATATGCCAAGCATGCCATAAATATGTATGATACTCCATTTGAATTACTAATTATTCTTATTTATTTGATTGTGTTATCCATTTTGGTTATTTAAGTCAGACACATACAAAATAAAGAATAACTATAACTAAAACAATAATATCAAAATTAGCACACAAAATGGTGCAACAATAATAATACCAAATTCATATTCAAATGTTAATACATACAACCTCTAAACCGAGCCAAAAAAAAAAAGGTCTAACATAAGCTATAACATCTCACCACCGGGAGTGGTGGCTTGATGATAAAGGCAGTTTATTCTATAAAAGTGAGTCAGGTTCAATTCATAGGGGTGTTAATATGTTGGGTTATCTAGTTACTCTCTGCAGAGATCTCACATTATATTTCGATCGACACCTGACCTCTTTTAGAGCGTGTAGCGAGCTTCATTAGTGTCTCGGTAGTAGGTCTCTTCCTATGGTTAAATCAAATCAGGTTGACAATCGATTATTCTGAAATTTGAGCCCACAAATACAGTGATGACATCCCAAAGTATCTATTTAAAAAAAAAAATATATAACGTCTTAAAACAGGCCTCATGCCCAACTCAATCAATCAATATAGGGCCCAAAATCCAAAACTGAATAATACATTTAAGGAAATACAGTGCACGAGTTGTGTTTACAATTATTTGTATAGGTGTGAATAGTGATTTTTAATTTTTTTTACACACAGAAAAAGGAATAAAACAAATGCAGCATATCTTCAATCAACTATTTTATATTTGCTTTTATTCAAAATCTAAAAATAATGTACGGACAAACTTTATAACTAAATTAAGGAAAAATTTATTCCTAAAGATATTTTTTTACTTCTATATAAATATTTTTAAAAATAAATCTAAAAAAGGTAGTTAATATAAATATTAAACATTAAGTAAAAAAATGTGGTTAGCAATTATGCTTACATAAATTTACTATAGTTTTAATTTCAAATTAAAATAAAAAAAACTATTTTAAAAGCATTTTATTTAGTTAGTACCAAATAGAATTTTCTCAGAATTTTCTCAATAAAAAGGAAATTTATAAAATTTTGTTGCAAATTTTCAAATGTCTATTATTAAACATTCTATTCTACTTGCTTGCTTATTTGTTTGCTTGCTTGTTTCGGAAGTTTTGATCTTTGCTCCACATTCATTGTATTGTTTTATTTATTTATTTTCTTCTTACTTGATTTGCGCATAATACTTTTTTCATAGTGCATCTCCAAGTGTATTAGTGAAAACATCATACACTTAAAATGCACAAAATTACAATATATAGGGAAAAAAAAGTAAGTAATTGCTCAAAACTAAAATTACTTTAAAAAAATAAAAAATAAAAACAAAAATGAAATTGTTTGAAATAGAAAATGATTTATTTCTTTATTAATTAATTTTTAAAAATAAATTTTTAAAGAAAACAAAGAAAACTATATATATAAAAAGAAGTACAGAAACTAAACATAAAATATAATACAAAAAATAAATGAATTACAAGATTTTTAAGGAGACTCACAAACAAATTTTGTAAATCTTGTCTACTCATATACTTTTTGTGGATGTTTTTTGTACATCTAATCCCGAGAATGACGTTAAAATAGTTTGCACTTCTTGCATTAGGTTCATCTAATAGTTTTAACAAATACAAATGTAATAAATTTCATAATACAAAACACAAGCAATTGTGACAGAAAGTATCTAAAAAAAATGAAAACAACGTTCAACGATGATATAGCACTACAAGAAATGTCACTTTTGGCTACCAAAATATTGGTCGCCAAAAGTTCAATATTTAGTCGCCGAAACCATTTAGTGACTAAAATATTTTGTCGCCAAACTTGTCGCCTATACCCTGTCGGCGATAGTATTGGCGACTAAACTGTTTTTGGTCGCTGAAAGTTAACGTTTTGGCTACTAAATTTTCGTTAGTCGGCAAAGGTTATGTTTTGGCGACTAAAATATTAGTAGCCAAAAGTAAGTATTTGGCTACGAAAACTTTGAGTAGTCGGGAAAGGGTATATTTTGGCGACTAAATATTTAGTCGCCAAAAGTGTTCAAATAAAATATATTAAATTTTCAGCGACTAAAACTTTTTGTCGGGAATAAGTTTTAGTCACAACATTACTACATTCAGGGACTAAAGAATTTAGACGCCAAAAATATTATTGTTCATTTTATTAAACTTTTGGCTACTAACCATTTGGTAGCCGAAAATCTTCATTTATTTTTAGCTACTAAATTTTTAGTCACCAAAAATCTTTGGATTCTTTATGGCTACCAAATATTTAGTCACTAAAAATATTAATTTCCTTTTTGACTACCAATTGGTTAGTCACTAACAAATTCACTTCTTTCTTTTTTCGCTACTAAACATTTAATTGCCAAAATCTTTATTTAGTGTTTTTTTTTATTATAATTAATTTCTTCACAACCTGTATTTATTTCGTACAACCTGCACCCTGTATTTAAACAATAATTATACATATATCTATTTCTATTTCGTTTCAACAATACAAAAATTTGATCAATTAACATCAAATTCTATACAAATCAAATACAATCCAACCCAAAATAATAATTCCATACAAACACAAAATCATACAAAAAAGATGTCTGTACAAAAAATTCTACATCAAATGTCATTTACAGAATATTTTGAAGGTGTAAACATGATGGGAAAATTAAATTTATTTACTAAAACACTTGCTTAATTTAACAATGAAGCCATTGATCTAAAGGGTTCTCATCCTTCAAGTTTGCTTCATATAGTTTGGTACCTTTCTTTCTGAAGACACCAACTGCAAAATAATAATCAACCTCCCAATCAGCGGAAGCATTTAACAAATAAGTATAGATAATTAAACAACTTAAATAGAAAGATAATTAAATTGATGATAACAAATCTCCCTGCTGATGAAATTAGTTTCAATTTCCTGGCATAGTTAACTGAAAACAAATACACATGTTCAGTACCAACTAAATTAAATCTAGCCAAAAAATTGAAGGTTACATATCCTAGCAGTATGTATTATTATCCATTGAGTCAAACACAACCCAAAAATATTTGTGGAACTTTGATGATTAGTCAAACACAAGCAAAGAAAGGTCTTTTGTGGAACTTTGATGATTAGTCAACGTGGAAAATTAGAATCTGTATCTGAGTTATGATGCCTCGATGAACGATTGATCTCAATTTTGTTCAAGCTACTACTACAAAAACCAAGCATTGTTGTTCAAAATGATTGATCTCAATTTTGAATTTTGATATATAGTAAGTAAAGCTCAAATTTCATACCGTAGTGCAACGTAGATTTGGTGAATACTGGAGCATCCTTGATACAAGATCAACTGCCTCAGGTGGCATTCGCTTGTGAAATACCTATAAGACACAATTTCATAAGGTTTGGCTATAACTAAAGTAATGAGCCCATCATTGATGAAGTTGTGTTATGTAAAATAAATTGATGTATATTATTGATTGATTGATGTTTTATTGATATCTATTACAATGATTCATGATTCCTATATATAGAAGAGGGTGAGTGTGTAGTAGGTAAGGAGTAGGTGAAGTGGAGGTGGTAGTGGTGTAGTGGGTTAGGCTTAGTGGAGTAGGTTTAAGTGGGTGAAGTAGGTGATAGGTTTAGTGGAGTAGGTGAGGTGGTAGTGGTGTAGTGGATTAGGTTTAGTGGAGTAGGTTTAAGTGGGTGAAGTAGGTGATACGTTTTAACAGCCCCCCGCAAACTCAAAGGGGATAGGAACTAACCAACTTGAGTTTGGAGAGAGAAACAAAATAAGAAAATACATAAAAATAAAAGAGGATAAGAGACACTGTATGGTCGTGTCAGACCATTGGTGAAAACACTGGATGGTGGTGTCATAACGTTGTAGAGGGGTTAGGTTTGCTATAGTTAGTTTGTTAGAATTTAACTAAAGCTCCAGCAGTCACGTGTGTATACTAGAATCTTTATGAAATTTACAACAAACTCAAAATAGTGTTTTAACTGATAGGATCATGCAAAGAGATCATAAGTTGAGGAAAAGAGATTATGGATTGAAGAACTTCAAGTATGTGAGTCTTATCAAGACATGCAAACAGAAATCCCTGAATCAGTGAGCTCCCAAGAAGGAGGGGAAGGGAGGGGGAGGGGGGGATGAAAAAAAAAAGTGTTAATTTCTAACAGCAAAATAACTAATGTTCATGTAAAAAACTAAACATTGCTCTTGCTAGCGAAGATGTAACAGGGTGACAGATGTTAACTAATGGCACATACCAACCCTGTGTTTGGATCTTGCGTTTGTAGAAGGAAAGTGAATATAAGATTCTACAACACTTATATACATTGTTAAGTGTATATAAGATTCTACAACACGTATATATAAATATATATATATATATATATATATCTATTTTCACACATATATATGACACAGTTTTACATACCCAAATTACTCCTATACAGGACTTCAAATTTTTTATTCCAAGTTTAAAAAATAGAGAGAGGACATACCTGGGGATTGACGGTGGTGCTTGTGTGCGATGGGGGTGATGCTCCGGCAACGATGGAGACAAAAGCGAGAGAGAGAGAGAGAAAGACAGAGAGAGCGGGAGGAGAGCAGAGGCAGACAGAGATGTATGGGAGAGTTAGAGCGTGTGGTGTGGGAGTGTACTTCTTAAACCTAGTTTATTCTTTCCCGACTAACGTTTTTAGTCGCCCATAAGAAATAAAGCATTTTCTCCGACGAAAATGTTTAGTAGCTAATTAATTTTGCCCCCCAAAATCTGAAGTCCAATTTTTAAAATTTTTAATTATAATTGCCGACTAAAATTTGGTCGCTAAAAGTAAATTAAATACCGACTAAATAATTTTCCGACTAAATATAAATTAAAAATATTAAATTATCTTAAATATTTGTCCTAATATGTTTTTTTACTGAAAAATATAATAATATATTTTAAAATATTATATTCTTATATTTTCTTATATTCTTATATTTTAAAATTTTATGATAGATAATAATATATTCTTATATATTTTAAAATTTTATAAGAATATATTTTTAAATATTATATTCTTATATTTTAAAAATTTTCTTATATTTTCTTATATTCTTATATTGTAAAATATAGTTAATTTTTTTTTGGGACTCCTGCATGACTAACTAGGCACTAATCAATTTGATTTAGAATTTTAGAACATGCAATATGTATATTTTGTCATAGATAAAGACAGATGAAGAAATCATGTGCCAAGTGGATTTAATTAAATTATTATTCAATTGTAACTAGTTTATTATATTAAATTTTTAATCACAAAATACACCCAAGATTTTATCTTAGTAAGAAAGTAAACCTTAAATTAATTTTAGAAGATGATAAACCATTTGGATTCTAGTATAGCCTAATAAAGTCAACTGGCTTTTACCACTTAATTCAATAAATCTGATTGTTTTATTCATATGCCTACTACTAATGGGAATTCATTTTTATTTAATTAATAAGCATGTTTCATTTTCATTTTTATTTTATTTTTATTTTTATTTTTATTTTTAAAAAAGAAGCTTCTTTCAATTTTATTTTTCTCATTTTAAAAAGAAAGAAAGTCAAATTTCAAGTGGAGACATAAAATGTCATTGTTGTTAATCTATTCATACTGGAAAAACAAAAAGAAATTTAAGATTTGACAATCTCTATACGAAAAATTCAAGATTTGACAACCTTTTCATAAAAATAAAAATAAAATAACTATTTTGTTTAGTCAAATTTTCAAGTGGAGACTAATGGTATTGTTGTTAATAAAATAAAATAAGTATTTTGTTTAATCATTTTTGGCGACCAAAATTTTGGTCGCCAAAGATCAAAAATATTTTTTTTTTATTTTCATTCGGCTACCAAACAATTTAGTAGCCAAAAGTAGGTCTACAGCGACTAAAATTTATTTTGTCGCTGAAAATATATTTTTGGCGACCAAAATTTTGGTCACCAAAGATCAAAAATAAATTGTTTTATTTTCATTCGGCTACCAAACAATTTAGTAGCCAAAAGTAGGTCTACATCGACTAAAAGTTATTTTGTCGCTGAAAATATATTTTTGGCGACCAAAATTTTGGTCGTCAAAGATCAAAAATAATTTTTTTTATTTTCATTCGGCTACCAAACAATTTAGTAGCTAAAGGTGCCTCTACGGCTACTAAAATTTAGTTTAGTCGCCAATTGTGATATGTTTAGCTACTAAAAATTTTTTTAGTGGCCAATTGTAATATTTTTAGCTACTAAATTTATTTTAGTCGCCAATAATCAACATTCCCCTACTAAAAAAAATTAGTAGCTAAAAAGTTGACTTTTGCCGACTAATATTATTTTTGGTAGCCAATTCCGTGACTTTTGGCGACTAAATTATTTTTGGTAGCTAAAAATGGTCGGCAAAAATGCATCTATAGATGTACACCTGACGTTTTAATTGGAGGTATAACCAGATAAAATCGCCATAGCAAAGGAAAACAACATTTATTTTTCATCACAACAATTACAGAACTCAATATATAATTTTAATGTCTCTCACTCTTCCACACGTCCAATTCTCTAACAATATTAGAATGAATGCATGAACAAATAAAAAGGGAAACATTTGAGAAGACAAAGAGGTGTGGTTTGAGACATTTCAATTGCTGAATTCTATTAATTAATAGTTATTAAGCTTCAATGGTCAGGTTTCTAATATTTGTTGGCCATTAAAGCTGAGTTTTTTGGTTTCATCTATATTCAATTGATAATTTAAGAATAGACACATATCAAGGTTTTATACAAATACTTGGCACATTTTTTTAGCATTATTAATGAAATGCATAGTGTAATTTTTTTATTCTTTTTTTTTTTGCAACCTATTATTTTTTAATAAGAATTTATATTTGTTTTAAATGTTTTTTTAATATATAAATTATTTTTTTACAATGTAATTAATTTTTCTCTCTTTTTTTGCAATTGCAACCTATTATTTTTTAATAAGAATTTATATTTGTTTTAAATATTTTTTTAATATAGATTATTGTTTTAAGATTTTAATGAAATGCACAATATAATTTTTTTCTCTTTCTTTTCACAATTACAACTTGTTATTTTTTAATAAGAATTTATATTTGTTTTAGATTTTTTTATATATAAATTATTTTTTTTTATAGATTTTAACGAAATGTACAGTGTAATTTTTTTTCTCCCGCAATTTCAATATGTTATTTTTTAATAAGAATTTATATTTATTTTAGATATTTTTTAATATACATATTATTTTTTACAGTATAATTTTTTTTTTACAATTGCAACATGTTATTTTTTAATAAGAATCTATATTTGTTTCAGATATTTTTTTAATATACAAATTATTTTTTTTAGATTTTTTATAAAAATAATTTAACAATCCACTAACCATAGTGTATGAAAAAAATTGAAAATGGTACAACAGTAAGTTTGGGAGAAGACAAAAAGGTTTATGAGTTGGGAAAAGTCAATAAATGCTGAGTTTTTTTTTTAAATTAAAAAATTAAAAAATTAAGATTGAAATATTAAAATTTTCACAAGACTTCTAAGTTAAAAACTCATTAGTTTTCAACAGCTCAGTCATTTCTCAACATTTTAGCCAAATTTTATGGGAAATTTTATTTCCACCCACCTGATAAACTCAGGGCAAATCTTTTCTCAATATACATCCCTATTAATTTAATTATTAACTAATTTTCTCAATCCAAATCCTTAAAATTACAATAAAATCCTTCACTCATAACATGTATACACACTTTACCCTCAAATACACACACTTTAATTGATCCCAATTCACATTTCTACTTCCACCCACTTTGGTGAAGACCAAAGCGACTTGGTTCAAATAGGAAAAAGAAGGCTTCATTCAAACAGGAAACCAAAAAAAAACTTTGCACTTTTCTCACCTCCATTGAAGATTTGAAGAGCTCCATTGAATCTCTACTAAACACTATTGAAAACCTTGTTTAAGGTAAGAAATCTTTCCATTTTATTATTACATTTATCATTTTGTTATTACATTGACAATTTTCGGATATCTCTTCACTCCATTGACGTAAAAGCATGATTTTTCCTTTGTTGGGTTTGCTGTGTAGATCTCGGCCCTGGGTTTCTGAATCTGTCGGTTTAATTCGAAACTTAGTCACCGAATAATATGTATAATTTCGTTCAATTAGGTCTGAACAAAATACATAATTTCACACTTTGATTTCCGAATATATTCTATGTTTTCGGTTCTTTTGTTCTGAATAAATGCGATAATTTCAGTTCTTAATTTTCAAAATATTTGTGTGTGTTCGGTCCTGAAGTTCCGAATGGTTTTTTTATTTGTATTTTTTTTATTTTTTTAAATATATGATATAGAACCAGGTTACATAGGCCACCAATATTGGTTTTGCTTTAGGTTCTTTTCCAACAATTTTATTTTATGGGTATGTTTATGTATTTTTTTTTTTTTTTGATGCGTACTTCAATATATAACAATAGAAAAAAAAAATCTGCGCAATATTGGTACTTCCATATTATATTGTTAGCACACGTAGTTGTTATTGCTATATCGCTTGATGACTACAATTTGACTATTTGATTATATATTTGTTAGTGTTTTCATTATAAATGCTACATTGGATTGATGAGAACAACTTTCCTTATGCAAATGGATGCCGGTCCCAGTCAACGTCAGTCAGTAACTAGGGATGGTATTAAAAAATATCACCCCCCGATCCCGATTTGAGCGGTTTTTTTCCAAAAAATATCCCCAGCGGGGCGGGGATGGTATTCAAAAATTAATTCCCAATCAATTTCGGGCCAGGGACGGGGATAAGTGTCCCAGCCCCGTCCCCGGCCCGTCCCCGTCCCCGGCCCCGGCCCCGTCCCCGGCCCC
>NW_021026028.1:183009-261765 GCF_004153795.1 Camellia sinensis | reverse complement strand
GGGGTGGGTGGTGGTGGCAGAAGACGGTGGTGGAAAATGGTGGTGGGTAGTGGCTAGTGTTTTGGGTGATAAAAAAAAAAAACTAAAAATTCAAAATGGAAACAGTTTGAAACATCACGCATTTTTTGGCCAAATTTATAAACTGAGACCACTAATTTATAAATCAAAAATTTTACCAAACAAGTTTTTATTTGAGTTTTTAAAATTTTTGCAAATATAAACAGAAAACTGAAAACGTAAATGTTACCAAACGACAATAGAAACAAAAATCTGTGCAGTATTGGTATTTCCACATGATATTGTTAGCTTAGTAGTTAGGTCTTCATAAATTTTGTTAGCTAAATAGCGGAACAAAATAATTGTATTATATAGAATATTAAAGCTTGAGTTATTTTGCCTTTGGGGTTTTTCATTTCAAAGCATTGAAATTGGTGCCAAATGTGGTTTTTGGTTGTATACTTACATCTACAACAAGTTTACAATCAATGGCATGTTCAAAGACAAGTGATGGGCAGTCCTTTGATTGTTTGAAAAATGTTGGCATTGATTAATGACCATGTTGCCTTGGTAAATTGGCCGAAATGAAGTTAATATATGTTTTTTGCATGTTGTGAACATCAACCAAACTAATTGGTGAATGGTATGTATAGAATACAAATAGTTTTGTCATATCCATGTTTGCATTGTAACTTTTCAACAAATCCTGGCCTAAATCTTTCATAAGTAGTAAGGTTATGTATTTAACTTATTTTGTTAATTTCACATAATCCAAATTGTGAATTTAATGGTCTATAACTGTCTATTAGATTTCATTAAGGTGGCATGGTTAGGCTACTTATTACCCACATTGATGTGATCCTTTTCTGGGAGTGTTTATTCTGTTTCATTATATTGGGTTGATGAGAAACTTTTCTTATGCAGATGGATGTCGGTCCTAGTGAACGTCAGTCAGTAACAACTTCGAACAAAAGACTCTGTGAATTAAAGAGACGTTGATGTGGACGCGGACGTAGACGTGCTTGAGTGCATGATGATGACATGCACATTGCCATGGATGATGATCCTATATATGGTACAACAGTTATTGATGATATTGCTATGGATGATGACCCTACTGGTGATAATGTTGACATTGTTGATGAAGATATCCTTACTCAGCCATTTTCGGGAGGGCCAACTGATCCATCAATCCTTAAAAAGTTTTAAAAGTCATGTTGCCGCAGCTATTTGGAATGGTGTTGATGAAAGGGAGCCCTTAAAGTGTCATAATCACTCATCTAAGATTCGTTTGTGGCCATGGTGGGAACAAGGAAACAACGCTACATTTGTAAACATTGTGGAGATGTCAAGACTTGCACAATTAGCTCGTTGCACGTACCACTTTGTCAACAAAATTGTAGTGTCCAGTTTTGTTGAGAGATGGCAACCGGAGACAAACACCTTCCATTTGACTATTGGAGAGATGAATATCACATTGGACGATGTCGCCATTATCCTAGGGTTTCCCATTGTAGGTAAATCTATTAGTGTGCGTAAGTTGTCAGAAAGGCGGGCCATTGCATTTGTGACGACCCCGACCTCCGAACTAGTGCATTATATAGTTTTAATGAGTTTAATTGCATGGTTATGTGCTTGATTGTGTGATTACATGTTTAATTCTATAATTATCTGTTGACATATGGAATATCTGTTTGAATTGACAACTTAGAGTTGGCAATTGAGAGTCTAAACAACTTTAGAAGCTAAAATTGACTAGCCCAATAGGCTAATTAGAATATTTAGAATTTTATGGTGACTTCAATTGAAATTTGATTCGGATCAAAATAATTAGAATAAACTGATTGGATTAAATAGAATTAAGCCTAGTTAATTAACCTTAATCAACTTTGATTAGGCTAAGCTAATTACATCTTATAAAAGGCTCAATTTAAGCTTATGAACTCATTATATACACTCTTGGGCTGAGATTTGAGAGAGAGAGGAGTTGAACTCAACACTTTAGAAAGAGGAAGGAGAATTTGAAGGGAATTGCTAGAGAATTGGAGAATCAAGCTAGGGCCACACTTAAATTCAACACTAGGTATGGCATTCATCACTAATTCATGTAGATATGGCATATAGAAGTTGAATTCCTCTCATTTTTTGGCATGTTATTGAAGAAAAGAAGCTATAAATATCAAGAAATAGAAGAATAGAGTTGAATAGCTTACATAAATGCATATTTGAGTTGGAATTTCATGGAATTCATTCATGCATGGCACAATTATACATCATTTTGGAGAATCCTACATGTCTTCATGCCTCTCATGTCACTTAATCATGTTTTGAATATGTTTTTTAAGAGATATACATCCAATTTGAATTAAACATTATTTTACAACTTGAAATTGAAGTTAATGGTTGAGAATTTGCCATGATTTTAACTAAATGATTTCAATTGGAAGCATTTTTATGTTACATAATGATTCTCCATGTTTTTGTACCAAAAACCCAAGATTTGAGGCTTTGAATATCAAGTTTGAACTTTAAACACAGTTTTGGAAATTCCAGAATTCGTGCTGTCTGCTCGAACGAGGGAATCCCCGCTCGAGCGTGAAAATCAGGCTCCTAGAATTTTATGAAATTTTGTAGTCCGCTCGAGCAACCAATGTTGTGCTCGAGGTCACTCGAGCGAGGACCCTTTTTCTCAGTCTTCCGCTCGAGCGACCATCGGGCGGAAATTTCATGTAACCAGTACTTTTACAGATCGCCCGAGCGACAGAAGTCATGCTCGAGCGACTACCTTTGTTTTTGAACCCCCGCTCGAGCTTAGGAAGTTGCGCTCGAGCGGAAACCCTGTTTTCAGCAAAATTTTACCAACTCTTTTAAATGCATATTTGCATCCTCATATCACTCCAAACATTCTTAGGCACCTTTTGGGCTCATATAATCATACCATAGGTTAGAAACACATAAAGAGAATTGAATTAAAATGAAATGTGGTTTCATTTGTACTTTGTTATGTGTTTCATTTAGGTGGACGACCGAGGCGTAGTGACAACTCAAACCACTGTGAGTAAAAACTTTATAAAGATATGTTCAAATTATATTTACTTTTGAAAGCGTTACTATTATTGAAATCGATATATGAATGGGTTATTGAAACTCTAGTTCTTATAAATGAATGAAGTTCCCTTTTGAAAATGTATTCATGACTCAATGATTGACCCTTGCCTGGGGGAGATTAATACCATGGCCCATTGACCCTTGCCTGGGGGAGATTAATACCACGGCCCATTGACCCTCGCCCGGGGGAAACAATACCGTGGCCCACTGGATAATTGGAATGTAGAAATCTTTACTGTTAAACCGTAATGGTTGCACTGGCTATGATATTTTGATTGACCCTCGAGGTTCTATTGTTATAACAACGTTGTTATTTTATCGAATGTAATACATGTTAGTTGAAATGGGTATTGATGTTAAAATTGTCATTCGTAATATTGTCGAACTTCATTCATAAAACCTCTTTATTCTGTTATTACTCATTGGGCATTAGCTCACTAATTATTTATATATGTAAATGTAGGTGGGCAAGCTGAACATCAGAGTTAGATAGCCTCGAGTCTACCCAAGTCAGCCTTTTGTGGAGTTTCCGAGTGAAGTAATCGGGCTCGAGATGAGCCATGCTTGTCTAACCTTTTTTGTGTAGTTAATGGTTTTGTATCTGTATATAGTTGGGGTTGCGTTTTGTAAAACATGAACTGTACTTATGTTACATGGCCTGTACTTTTGATAAATGTATTTTTTTGGAACAAAACCTAGCTTAACATATTCGCTCTTCTCATATATGCACAGCTCAATGGATAAAATTCTTTGACTTTTAGACTTCCGCTAAGCCCCGTACTTTACATTAAAAGTTTATTTGTATAGAGGCCATAGGTAATCTATGATTACTGGCTGGTCATGACGCTAAACCTATAGGGGCGGATTTGGGTCCTGACAACATTTGTAGTTAATACCTTGGAAATTGATGAGCAAGACGTCCGACATGAGATATGTAGTTCTGGAGGCAATTTAGTGAGGCTTGAGTGGTTGAGGGCACACTTACATAATGTCACAAACAATGATTCAATGGAAAGAATTGCATGTGTAGGTAGAGCATACTTGCTATTTTTGTTGGGTTGTACAGTTTTCAGTGACAAGACTTGTACTAGGGTCCTCGTTGTTTATTTGAGTTTGTTGTCCGATTTGACGATTGTATCTTCATATGTTTGGGGTGCTACTGCATTGGCATACTTATATAGACAGATGTGGTACGCTAGTAGGTCCGGCGTGAAACAAATAGCCGGTTACACGACACTCCTTGAGGGATGGGTTTATGAGCACTTTCGGGGATTCCAACCACACTTGAATATGAATTACACTCGAGACATGCCACATGTTTACCGTTGGACTTCTTGGAGAGACTCTGGTTAAGAGACACAGTTGTAGGCTTTTCAAGAAGAGCTTGATAGGTTGGGTGTATATGATGTAAGTTGAAAAGTCTTTCAAAATTTGAAACTCTATATCATACAAAATTTACAGTTGTTATTGTTTGTAGGTTATTTGGGATCCGTACCAGAGTTGCAGAGATGTCCATCCATGTCACCCAGTTACGTTCTACCATAGTTTCCTAAAGTGTTTGGAAGTAGTTGAATTGAACCATATCACCCTGATAGAGTTTTGAGACAGTTTGGCAGAGTGCAGACAATCCCTAATCCACCACTTGGCCTTATGCGTGCTTCTCGAGAAGCCACAGCTCCACGCTACAATGTTATGTATGTATACTTGGACATCATTTGGGAGGTATGGGATAACCATGTGTTATCTGATCAGGGGAGGAGTACATCGGTACGACAACCTTGGGATTGTGTTCCTAGTTACATAGATTGGAACCAAACCATTACCCATATGTATGTAAAACCCTAGCGCGTCGTTCTCAAGTGGACCCGAATATCCATCATTATCAATATCCTAGCCAAGATGCACAGGTATCCTTTTTTTCATTTACATTGCAAATTATTTATGTAAACTGTTACAAGTTTGTACATAATATTATATTTGTTCTCGTAATGCAGTATATGTCACAGATATATCAGATTACTCATCTTTTCGTTGAGGCTGGCTATGAGGACAATGTTCAACATCCTGATAGGCTTTACTACGCAATTGATGCAATCGAACAACTTCTTCAAGATCAGCACATTAGTGAAGCTGCGCCTAACACATCCACTCAGGGTCGGTTTGCGCCCAGCTCTTCCACTGCACATCGTTTTGGAGCACATTACACTCGCCAGTCACGTAGTTCATAGTAGTTCATAATGTTAGCACAAGTAGTTTCTGATGGTGTTGGTGGATGTATAGGAGACAAATATTATTATTATCTTCAGATTATGTATTTTTTGGATTATGTACAAGCACACATATAGTTTGTGATGATGTGGATGGATTGAACTACTATTTAATATATATATATATATTTTACATACTTGTTTAATCTGATTACTTTTTAACAACAATTACACTTTGTTAATATTTTTTTTATTATGTTTTGTGTTCAGACAATGTAAAAATAATATGATATCCATTCCACAAATTAGAGAACTATAACGCATATAATATTTTATTTTTTTTTAAAAAAAAAACTGACCATTACAAAATCCAATGGCAAAATGATATCTACCTCGTTACTTCATGCTAGTAAATCATAAAAACTAATGTTTTAAAGCTGTCATTATTACTCTGTAATACATCAATCTATGTTAACTACATCAAATGTCTCTCGAGTAGCTCCATTAGATCCTATGTTGTTTTTGAATTTTTGAATGCAGCTAACATATGCATTCTCTCATTCTGATGCACAAGGGTGATGGTGAACTCGCCAAAGCACGGCAATGGGAGGAACTAGATGACCGGCTTTCAAAAATACCTACACGTATATCCAAAAAATTACATATCTTTACCAAATACATAAAATTTGTAATTATGCAAATACTAGACAACAATGTTTGGTTATTTTCATAACTTATACCTGCACAAAATGATTTCCATTGACAAATCCAATGGCAATCTCGCGACGATCAGCTAGGGTTATTGGCGGTGATCTCAAAGGTAAGAAAGCGAGACACTGTTACAATAACAAGTGGTACAAGACTACATTATAAAATGATGCAATAAGATGCTCTATGTCAGGCATAGTCATCCAACGATCAAAGCCTGAGTTATTTTCAAAATATGAAATGATGTGTGTCAGCTCCTCAACCCTCTCATGCGACCCGTATAGTACAACATATTCATCTCTGTGATTATTCAATTCAAGTAGTAGATCGCGCCTAACTTGCACCCAGTCATTCTCTCCAAGACCAAGTAAACCTGCAATAGCTCTAAACCCATAATTCCCATCACCATCTACATCCTTTATCAACTTTAAGAATGGTATTAACATTGGCGGGAAGTTACTAGCATATGCACTCTGTAAACTTGTTCTTGTACGACATGTCTTTGTCTTCACATTCCGCTTCTTCTCATGTACTTTTGAAGCTCTCTTTTTCTTTGACTGATTGGGAACTAATGTGCTCTGGCTATCATGCCCATCGTCAACCAACTCAAATGCACATAGGTCACGACGATAAGATATATCAATTTTCTTATGTCCTCGACGTGGATTAGGTTTCATATCAAGCTCAATAAGAAAAGTGCTCGCTGGATTTGCAATTTTCCTCACCTTCTTCAACATATCCAATTGTGTGGCAATATCAAACTTTTTGAACCGCTTTAAAATCAACTCAAGTTCTGGGATACAAGTCAATTCCAACTTCTGTTCCTTCGAATTATGCACACATATAGTAAGTCGTGTCCAATGTACATATATGCTACTGAGTGGAATAGGACGGCCTTGTCTCATGCAAGCTGCAATCTCGTGAGCACAAGGTAAACCATGTGTGCGCCTAGGAACACACCCACATGTTGCAACATCAATTCCAACTAAATTTGTTCTCTTACTCTCTGCCAACACGTACTCCAATGCACAAATAGACACATTACCTCGGAGCTCTCTGAATTGAGAAGGTCTGAATTGATGTTGCACAGTTGTCAAACTCTGCTCGAATGATGCTTTAACTTGAACGTGCTGCAACTCAAGTAGACAATGTATTTTTTCAAATGAAATCTCAAATGTAGTTTGACTTAAACCTAATTGCCTCTTCAATCTAGCATGAGCACTCTTAACCCTGTTCATATGGATGTAAACAAAAATAGTCAAGCATAATAATTAAAAATAACAATATGATTTATAATAAATTAAAAAAAAAAATCTTACCGATTAGTTGTAACATTACCAAAATGCATACACATGTCTGTATTTACCGCAATGAATTTTTCTTGATACGGATTTAACCAACTCACAGTAACATACTTGATTGCCTCCGAATAGTTACTGAAATCCTTATGTAATGTTGCAAGGTGATCATTGTATTCCTCTTCAGTTGATGACAATATTAAATAGTTTCATGCAGTGTTAAACTTGTCCTATTTTTCTTTTGTCTCAAACATTTTCTTGCATTTTGTCAATACATTCTTATTAATATACCAACGACATAACAAATGTCGAGCATTCAGAAAGGTGTTGTCAATGGCATTCATCAAAGCAAGCTCTCTGTCTGTGACAATGACTTCAGGTAAAACATCGTCGTCCATAAGATCACGCAATGTTTGTAACGCCCATGCATAATTATCAACCTGCTCAATTTGCAAGTATGCGATAGCCACGAAGAATGTCATATGAGTTGATGTCACTCCCATAATTTTAAGAAGAGGAAGCCGATATCTATTCGTCTTATATGTGCAATTCATAATCAACACACGACGAAATGTACGAAGCAAATCCAAACTCACTGGATGTGCCCAAAACAAGTCCGTGACAATCATAGAGCCTTCCTCACATCAATGACGCTCAATGTACTTATGTTTCGCTAATTCACCCAGCAGTTGTTGCATCTGGGATTTACCAGCTTTCTGTAGAACCCTACATCGATGTCGTACATTGTAAACTGTCTTCATTGTGCTCATATTAAGGGCATCCCTCTGTTTGAGTGTAATGAGTATCTCTTTTGATATTACTAGGCTCTTTGACATATCTACTAATAGCGACTTTTCATTATCTGACAATCTCCCTACATATGAATATCCTTGGAGATGCTCTGTAGCTGGATGATTATGCAGCCCGCAAACTACATTCAATGTCCATTCATCATTTGTTTTCAACTTGAATGCCCTCAAATCAAATGGACATTCGCACTTCTTTGTACCAGTTTGTCTCAAAAAGTCTTTTGAGTCATCTTTCAACTTTTTATACAATCTATACTTCCCACTCCGCTCACAAGCAAGATAAATTCTTAGTCTCTTACGATCGCCACCATAGTCCGACATCTTTATAATAATAACAAAGTCATTTATCCTTCCAATGTCACGTACCCAAGTGAGTAATTCATCTTTGTTGTCGAAAATCTAGATATAATGTCATACAATTTTTATAAGAACATACTAAACAAACTAACAAATACAAATTATGAACTTATGAATTTTATGTTAAAAGTTACATATTTAGCTGTAAAATGACTAGTACAATTCACCATAATATCCGATCAAACCTCAGGTTCTTCAGTGCATGCCATCTAAAGAGGAGGGGGAAAAAATTTCATTCGGTTCTACAGAAAAGAAATAAATCAAGAAATTCAGCCCTAAAAAAACGAAAATAACAAAAAATTTCGGAACTATATGTCCGAAAATATTAATTTTATTTAGCCCTTAAAAACCAAAATAAATTTTAAAAAAATCATAATTAAAGTTTCGAAATATATAAAAAAAAATCGGTACTTTTGTAATGAAATATTCATTTTATTTCGGTGGTTTATTTCCGAACTAATTTACAAAATTCGGCACTGAGTTTCTGACTAAAAAATGCAAAAAAAAATACGACACGATTTTACCTTTTCATCACTGATTTTGCTGTCACCATTGCTTGAGTTTGAACTTCCATAAGTTTGCAACTCTTCCATATCAAAATCAAGTAAAAATTATTGAACTAATAATTAAACGATGTTAATAATCGAGTATAAACTAAAAGATTAAAGCAATATGAGAGATGTTTTGTTTGCAAGTAACAGAGAGGAGTACAGAGTGTGTAAGAACAAAGTGACCACAATAAAAAAAATTAGGGTTTAATTTTTTTGTTTCAAGAGGTGTATATTGAGATATTTTTATTCCTAAAAGATGTGTATAGAGAATTTATGTATATAATATTAGGAGTGTTGATCAATGGTTATTATAGTAATTTTTAATTAGGATATAATTGTCATTAAGTTAATTTTTCATTAAGTGTGTTCCCTGAGTTTATCAAGTGGGTGAAAATAGAATTTCCCAAATTTTTTCAATTTTACTTTAGTGAAAGTACCAAAAATATCCTTAAGACTAATTTTACAATTCTATTTACATCATAATTCTATCTCATTCCACTATATATTTTTCTAATTACACCGTTCAGCATAATTTGCCCTTCTAATGTTTAATTGTATCGCTTTGTAGTATGAATTTTGAATGAGTGAATCTATAATACACTCCTAAGGTAAAAATTACAAACCAACTATGAACATTTATGAATTATTGTGATTATATAATGAATAGTGGGATAAAAATAATACACATTATTTGTGATGAGAAATGTTATAAATCATTTTGGTAAGAGAAAAATATGATATGCTGTAGTATTCATAATGAAATGTTATGATTTTATTACATATATTGGGGTAAAATACATACAATAATATACTTAAAATTGTGTAAGGAAACAACTCCTAAGAGCTTAAGAGTATTTCCAACAAAAGCTTTCTCTATTTTATTTAATCAAAATTTTAATAAAAAGTATCTTCTCTATTTTAATAATCACTTTTTTGAACTATCACCTTTAACAAACTTCATATTCTTTTCTCCATATGTTTTAAATATTTTTCCTTTATTATTAATATTATTTAAAATAGAAGACACCACAAATTAGAATATTTGACAAAAAATAATTACAAATGCATGGATGCAAGTCTACTTTTTTTTCTTTTTTTTTCGTGTGTGAAAAACACAAATAAAATTGCACTCTACAATGATTTCTAAAAGTGCCCCACTACCCACTAATCTATGGTTTCTTCTTAAAAATATGTTTTATAACTTTCCTCTCTCCTTCACCTTTGAAAAAATTATTTTTTAGTTATAGGAAGTGATTAAACACTATATAGGAGCAAAAAAAATACATTCGTGTTGAGCAAGGATACTCTAGGAAGAATTTTTTTAATTTTTTTTTTTTTGTATTCAACTTCTTAAAAATAAAGAAAAATTGGGAAATAGGGAGGTTATAGATGCTCTTAGAGCATATCTAATCCTTCATCAAATTTAAATTTTCGTATGTATTTTTTATATTTGATGAATGTTTTAATTTTTTTTGATAAATATTATACGTTTTAAATATATCTAGATTAGATATATCTAAAAAAATACAAAAAAATTGTGTAAAATAACAAAAAAGTTCACTAAAAATAAAAAATTTAATTTTTTGAAAAATGAGTTAAAACCAAACAATTTATTATCAAAAAAATTGTTCAAATGTCAAAAACTATTAAGCTGGCAAAAACCTTTTGAATTTTAAAATAAATAAATAAATAAATTGACAAGCACTTCTTAAATTTTTGATATTTCGCACAAAATTAAAATAATATAAAAATGATGAGTATTTTTTAATTTTTATTATTTTTTGAGTAAATTACAAATATATCCCTTAAAATTTGCTTAAAATATGAATTGTCCTTTATGGTTCTAAAAATTACAAATACCTCTTGTTAGAATTTTTTATTTAACAAAATTAATAGAAAAAATCTCTGTTTGTTTGTATTTTCAAATTAACTTTCAACACGTGAACTCCCGCTTCACGACATTCAAAATACAATTCCGCATGTTAATTCAAATTACAGTTTGAAAACCCGTTTGGTAGCTTGTACTTCAGTTCTCCACTTTTAACATTTCTGCCTTCTTCCTCTTTTGATCTGAAAAGCTTCCATGTCCTTCTCCATCGTCTTTGAAAATTTCACGTGAACCTCATCTTTCTTTCTCTTTTGATCTGAAAAGCTTCCATGTCCTTCTCCATCGTCTCTAAAAATTTAACGTGAATCTCATATTTCTTCTCTGTATCACGTAAACCTCATATTTCTTCTCTGAAAAGCTTCCACTGAGTGGGAATTGGTGTGAGATGGGATGACCGGCCGGTTGTCCCGGTCCGACTTCCTGGTGTTCGACTATCTGAAGCTACTCTGAAGGCTCAGAAGGTTCAGGTTTTTTTTTTTATTTTTATGTTTTACTTTTTATTTCTTATCTATTATTTTTTTTATAAAATTAATAATTTTTTAATAATATTGCATACGTATACTGAACAAATACTGAACAATTTGTTACGACTTTATTACTAAATTAATAATGTGTAATAAATGAGAAAAAAAATTGATGATGTTTTGTAAGGTTTACGTTAAAATTTCTATTTTAAAATATTAAACTTAGTGTATTTATGTTAATTTTTATTAATATGTATTCTCAAAAGTTGTTGAATTTAACAAAATTTTAGAAAAAAATAAAAAACTTACTGTAGATGATGTTTGTACAGGCGTAAAAAATGAATTGATAGAAAATTTAATTGACACAAAATAATTGACATAGATTTATTTTTAAATGAAAAAAAAAATTATTCAAAAAAAAATACTAAAAAAAAATTAATTGAAAAAAAAAATCAATTTTTAATTTCAGTATTTTAAAAATAGTTTAGTTATTACTGTTGATAAAAAAATACGTATATCGATATATGAGTTGTGTGTTTGATTATAAATTATTGATTGAATTAAGTTTTGAAAACTATTTCCAAAACATATCACCAAACAAATTTTCTTATTTCACATGTCACATCAAACTTTCAAAACTTAATTCAAAATACATCTTCAAAACATATTTCAACACTCTATTTAAAAACCATAACTAAACAAATTTTCTACACTCAAATCATAATTCCACAACACACAAACTCAAAATACAACTCATACTCTCAAATCACATTTACAAAACTCTACCAAACACAAAATTTTAACTGCCCTTCTATTCAATAGTAATATTATTAGAATTATCAATTAAAATATATTTCTGACATCATTAAAAAATATTAATTAACTTCATAATTTATTAATAAAATGAGCAATTTGCTATGCGATCAGAAATTTGAAAAGACGGGCAAATCATAATTTTTAACACTACAGGGGTATTTTAATCACATCTCAAGGAGTGCCTTTATAATTTATCCTTATTCATTTATTTATGAAACACAAAATAAATTCAGAGAATAGTTAATTTCAATCATGTTGGCACTAATATCTTATAAATGGAGTGATACATACATATATAAACTGTTAATTTCACTTGATATAATTATTATTATTATTTTTTTAAACTGCATGATGGTAAATCAATAAGCTTAAATTTCAACCTATAAAAAAAGGATATTGAAATGAAATTTCAATACAAAAAACGCGATTAAATAATTTGCTTATTGCATATAAATATAGGTAAAGTGGAACATCATGAGGTTCCTCATCATAAACAAATAAATAAATTAATAAAAAAAAAAAAAAAAGCAATACACATACAATTGAACAATATTCTTAAGGGCATTTACATAACAAGAATGAGAACCTCACATATTTCAGATCAAACCCCTTTGTATAAGAGAGAGAGAGAGAGAGAGAGAGAGAGAGTCAGCACAGTACAAACATATTATGCATATGTACAAACTGCAACTGAGATTACCAAAATGAATAAGCAAACCTAATGCTCTCTATATGATGATAATGATAATCAGCCATTTTGTGAGGCAGCTCACTGTGGTTCTGTTCATCAACAAAGACAAAAAAGAGAAAAAAGAAGAAGATTTTATTAGCACATCAAAAGGAGGGCTTCACGAGTTCGGCCAAGAAGACTTAATGCCGTAGCAGCAATGTGATGTCCGGTCAGCCCTGCAAGGTCAAGCTGTTCCTTTGGAGATGCGTGCTCTATGTAGTTGTCCGGTAAAACAATTGGTCGCCACTGCAAAGTCAGATTTGGAAAGGAAAAACAATCAGAAACCCAAAATTTTTGGTGTTAAACAAGCCATACAAACCTTAAGTATAATCCAACTAATGATACTAGAGATTCAATATCTCTCCACATGCAGAAGAACAGCACAACTGACAAAAAAAACTTTGAAATCTACAAATAGTTGTAAGAAAGGAATAAATAAGTAAAGACACAACTAGCACAATCACAGGGAATTCTAACATACACACTCTTATGCACCATATGCACCTCTAGTTATGCTATTTTCTTCTTTAGTTATGACATTATTTTAGTTATGACTCATGAATTTTTTAGTTCTACCTCAGGTTATGTTTGGTTATGACATTTTTTTTTAGTTATGACTCATAAAGTATGAAATTATGTCATTTTCTTATTTAGTTATAAGGTGCATATGGTACACACCCTTCAAAAGGGTGTGCAGCATAGTGTTTCCCGCACAATCACTACTTTTGTAAGACCAGTATCATGTTCTCTTGGTTCCTCCACAATATTTTTTAAATTCTGTTTTTTTGTTTTTTTCCAAACAAAATACAAGAGGAGTTGGTGTTTTCTTTGTTTTGTACTTTCAAGAGTTTTATCATCCTCTGTGGCAAGCAGAGGTCTAACTCGCAAGAGGGGGGCCCTAAAAATGATTTGATTTATTCAGAGTAATATTTCATTTTTTTTTAAAACTATTCTGTCACGCAAGAGTCCACACATACAAACTAAATCACTGACGAGAACACAACCTTCCATACTTTCAGTCCAGTTAAGATTTACAGAAGTTAAAGAAGCTAAAACTCAATACCGAAACACGCCAATGCTGTTGTAGCACCAAGGCAAAGAAATAAGTAGCCGAGCTCGAGCTTTTTTGATCATGTATTTGAGTTGAGTTCAAGCTTGACCATTGCATTACTAAGTTCGGCTCAGTTTGCTTTAACCCTAAATTTAAGCATCCTTCATGTGAAATGGGTATAGTATTAAAGTTTTATTTTATTTCATTTCGGAACTTCGAATTAATCATGAGTGACAGAAAATTCATAAAAAGAGGGTAATGCCATCTTTATTTGGAAAGAGAGAAAGAGGAAATCATGTAGGTGAAACTCAAAAAATCAAAAGCAGTGGATATAGATATAGTGTGCATGTGATGATGTGCTCAATGAAATGTAGTAGTTACTAACTTCTGTCATCCAGCTGACATGAGCATGTGACTTTAGTAGGCACAAATTATAAGGACATGATATATGAATATCCATCTTACAGAAATTAGCATGTTACTAAATTCTATACTAACAAATCTCTATCCATGATTTTCGCATTGGTAGAAATGGGTTTTTTCTCCCTATATATATATATTTTTTGGTTCTCGAAAATACAAAATGGATACTAACACAGAAAACTTGGTTTTCTTTCAAATCAAGTAGCAATCAAGTTGAAGTATACATCTAACAGTTTAGTTTGAATTTTACGTAAATTTCCCACCCATAGGAGGATTAAAAATGAAGGCAGAAAATGCTCTGTTCTGGTATACATTGCTGAGGAATTCTGCAAATAAATTAACTCGTATATCGAAGCTACATATATTGATATAAAATTTTTGGAAAATATCCATAAACATGAACTTATTTATCAGGCATACAGAAGTATGATAGAAATGGATTAGTTTCCGCAAAGAAAATCAGAACTCATGTCCATCAAAAAGTTGAACTCATCAAGAAATATAAAGTTAAATGAATATTACCTTAGTTGTTCCATCGAGTTGCCCATCAAGTGCAATGAACTGAGCAACATGCGATCCAAATCCACCAATAGAACCTTCCTCAACAGTGATAAGAAAGGCATGGTTTTCACATAGCTGCCTGACTAACTTTATGTCAAGTGGCTTGCAAAATCTTCCGTCAGCGACTGTCACATCAATGCCAAGCTTTGAAAGAAGGGACTGAGCTTTAAGGCAATTCTGAACCATGGCTCCATAACCAAGCAAAGCGACATCTCTACCCTCTTTAAGAACTCTGCCTTTCCCAATCTGCCCAGAACAGAATGTAGCCAAATTAGTCATAATTCAGAATTCAAAGAAGCCCATGAAGGTGTATAGTCGGAATAAGCAAATTATTTGAGAAAAAAGATAGGGAATCCTAAATTTATGAAGTCAACACTAGAAGGAATTTGCAATCATGGTTGTTAGAATCTTGCGATTCACGATTCAATTAACACAATTCGATATGAGTTTCAAGCAAAATGATTCGATTTGTGTAGTTGAATCTTAAATTGAGTAAATCTTACAATTCAATTGCAATTCAGTATGATTCACCGCGATTCAATTTTGTTTGCAAAATGCATAAAACGGCTTTCACAAAATAAAAAAAGAAAAGAAGATATCAACTAACTATATTGATATACGTGATTTTATATGTATATCATATATACAATTTAGTTATATCGATATTTGTTTCAATTTAAACACTATATGTGAATTTTTATATATTTGTACATATATAAAATTACGGTAAATTATGTTGACCTCCCCGAAGGTTTGAAGAAAAAACAGTAAAACCCGAGAAGTTTGACATAATTACATTGGACTTCCCCAAAATTTTAATTCACATAACACTCAGCCTCCCTTTCATTAGTAATTCATTAGTCATATCATTACTTTTAAATTGAAATGTATATTTTACCTTGTCTACTATTATGTTTTCACCTTAGATGCATCAGTTTCGGTCTCTTTAGCCTTACTAAAAGGGAAGTCGGTGTAATCACATCAAAACTATGGGGCTTGCTGTATTTTCTCCAAATCTCAAGGGAGGTCAATATAATTTACCCATAAAATTATATATCATGCTAAATAAAGTGAATTTGATGATTCACAATTCACTATTTCAGAAAAACGATTCATAATTCGATTCACGATTTGATAACAATGCTTGAGATAATTTAGCAATAATCTGGAGATATACAGACATACAGTAGAATACGCAAAACTGATAATCGTATTCCATTAAAAAAATATGAATTAGCCTTCTTGTACTAGTCAATTATGCATGATTCATCAAATTGTAATTAGAGATATTCACAATAAGTTAATATAAGCAAGAAACAAAATAAGGATATTGATGTATTATTACCTCGATTGGAACACCGCTGCATACAGAGTTGTTCATCTTAACAATCGCACCTCTAGGGTACCGCAAGCAAACTGGCCTGTCATCAATCTGGGCTGCCGTGGCCACCATGTGAATAAGATCATCCTCATCGGATGGTGCCATGACAACCATGTTTGGCAAACATGACATAAAGGTTATATCAAATGCCCCACAGTGAGTTGGACCATCGGATCCCACCAATCCTGCACTTGTAATGACAAAACGCACTGGAATTCTTTGTCGATCCACATCATGAACAACCTAAGGAGGCAATAAGAGAAGGAAAACACTTTAGAAAGCATTAGTTTAGTCTTTCCCACTTTGTTAGTAATGTCAAAACATGCTCCATGCCTTGCCAGCTATCTTTCATGGACTTGGGTACGGGTGTCTGGTGTCGGTGCATATATCTAGAGGTCGGACTCATCAAATCTTAAATTTAAGGGTACACAGACTCAGCAAAAAATAGTCATATTTTTATATTTTCAATCTATTATGAGAGATAAAATGATACTATATGTAGCATACAACATCAAAAAAGTGTTTTATAGCAATTACACAATAAATATATGACAAGTGTCCATGGAAAGTATCGAACACATATCCCACACTTTTGTCCAAAAGTAAGATGTCTGACACGGGTATTTGATTTATTTTGAAGAGTTAATGTAACATAACTTGCCAGTAGATCAACAAAAAAAAGAGAGATAAAATAAGGTTAAAAACACAAGCCAGAAATTGTAATGCCATGGAAGAAACCAATATTTTGGCATTAGATATTATCAGATTTACCCATTAATACACTACCCGTTTATTAGAAATATTTACTGAGGCCTCGTTTGGGAACAAGCTAATTTAGTAACTTTTTAGCTATTTGGCTAAAATATGAGCTAAAAAAACTAGTATGTTTGGGATGACTTTTTGACTTTTTACGAAAAGATATGCAAAAAGTAGAGAGAAAAGAGAATCTTTGACTTTTTGATATGGGTTATTGGCTTTTTGGCTAATTTAGTAACTTTTTGGCTTTTTGGCTAAAAAGTTCGGTTGCCAAACGAGGCCTGAGTATATATATATGCATGCATCTTAGCTCTGTTTTATGAGCTCGGTGTACGGATATCAGGTGCAAACATGTTGGATTCATCCATTACCCAAATCTGAGGGCACCAAAATGTGTGGCTACATATTTATATTTCTAATATTACTTTTTTATTTCCTAGGATAATATCGTGCTTTGTGTGATATAGAGTATAAAACATGGGCACTGCATTCATTTCAACAAGTAGCAGAAAAGAGTTGGTGCAAACAATAGTAAACATCAATTACTAGACTTGGTTGCTGGATGTGTATCTAACTAGGCATGCCAAACACAAGTGTCATGTGTTTGACATGGGTACTTCATGTGATTTGAAGAGTCTATGTAGAATAGAACCTTATCCATACCAAAAATAATAATAAATATTTTACATATCATGTATGACCGCAATATGACCCATTGCGGCAGAACATACACACACAGAGAGAGAGAGAGAGAGAGAGAGAGAGAGAGAGAGAACCTGATCATAAGCTCTCTGTAGAAAGGCAGATGGGATAACACAAAATGGCTTCAATCCCCCACACGACAAACCAGCAGAAAAAGTAACTCCATGCTGCTCAGCCATCCCCACATCGAAGAACTTGTCTGGAAACTTTTCCTGAAATTGTTGAAGTGGTGGTTCCATTCCCATTCCTGCATGAACTATCACAATATCTTTGTCTTTCTCTGCCTCTGAAATCATAGCATCCACAAAGTAATCACTGTATGTTTGAGGACGAGTACTACACGGTAAGGAATCAGGGTTACTTGAACCTGCTTTATGCAAGAAAATAAAGCAATGAGAATATTGAGAACACCTGTAAAGGAGGATTGAGGTTGTTGTACTCAAAATGCATCAAACCCCTTGAACTTTTACATGAAATTTTGATAAAGAGTTAGAAACAAAAGAAGCATACCTTCATTATATTCATTTAATATATCATGCTTTTGGCTATCTTCTACTTCCCGATCTTCCTTTGTTATTACATGAACCAACACAGGACCCATCGAATCCAAGGATGCTACTTCATTTAGGACACACAAAAGATCATCAATGTTGTGTCCATCAACGGGACCTATATAATACAACCCAAGCTCTTCAAACAGAGTGGATCCTGGTGGACCTATCATACCACGGACAAACTCATCAACCTTGGCTGCCCATTCATGTGTACCTCCACCGATTCTCTTTGTAAGACTCTGAAAAGAAGCACCTGTTTTAATAATTATGAAATACAACTAAAAAATGGATTCACCCCACAATGTCATATTTCAACATGCTAAGTATGTAATCATAATCTCCAGTCTTTTCAATATTAAAGAAAAATATAAGAGAAGAAAAAGAAATATGGTTCCAAAAAGAAATATAGTCTCAAACACTTTATTTTCCTGAGGTCCTGAATATTGATAATGCAAACCAAACTTTTGGAGACTACAAAATGATTTAACTTACAAAAGACTAGTAACCTTTTTCATGTTCAAAAGTTTCCCTTTCTTTTTCGCAAAATGAAATTCCATGGACATAGCCTAGTAGATGAAATAAAAATCAGGGAATACTTGCCTTGGCAACTTCTCTAAATTTCCGGAAGGTTTTACTTGACTGCAGCTTGCTTAGAGTACTGGATAGAAAATTTATCGGTGTCTTAGGACTCTCCTCGAGTTTTGGATGTAACGTGTGGCGACTGTCGTTTAATATCACAACCATGTTCGAGTCCAAATAACCTGCATTGCTCATTGACTCGTAGACCTGACCAGTCATGGTTGTCCAATTGCTAATGACTGCAACTACACGATCTCGCTTGCCTTTGATATCCCGTGCAACTGCCATTCCTGAATTAAGAAAACAATATAATTTCACTTCTCAATTTCCAAGTTTAATCATGAAGATGGAAATAAGGCATCATGATTCATGACTAGATATCTCAAAATTTGAATTGGGGCCACTATTTGGTTGGCTAACTGAGGTTGAGTTCAATAATATAGTATGACGATACACTCACTAACAAATTCTTTTTTTTTTTTTTGGGATAAGAAATGTGATACAGTGACGGTAGATGGAGGTGTTCGGGGAAGGGGCAAACCTAGATAGACATGAGCAAGTATAGTCAATAAAAATATGAACCTCCTTAATTTGACTAACCAAATGGCTGTTGATAGAGTCGAGTGGGGAAGAAGAATTCATGTAGCCGATCCCATTTGATGACTTAAGGCTTGGTTTGGTTTGGTTTGGTTAGGTCACTCACTGACTCTAACAACTAGGAAAAAGAAAAAGAAAAAGAACCTTTCCAACTAAACACAAAGAATGTTTTGACTAGCAAATAACATTGCAGCAAAATGATTGACAGCTGACCATTCTCTCACAACCAAAAATGAATGCAAATTAATAGACATAAATACTACCAAGTCCAGCAGAAATACTGTTACATCCATGCCCTGCACCAAATGGATCGAATTCGCTCTCAAAGCGAGATGTGACACCCGAAAGACCATTCTTTTGTCTTAGCGTATGCATGAGGGACCGTCTTCCAGTCAGAATCTTATGTGCATATGTCTGTCCAATGCATCAAATTTTAATTCATAATACAGAATGACAAATAAACACAATTTGGTTTGCTCTGCTTCCTTTTATCCTTGAGAAATGCTTAGAAACAACACCATCATAACACAGATAAGCAACCTAATGATGAGCTCTTTCTCTCTTTGAAAAAATAAACCAAAACCAAAACAATGATAATAATAATGCACTTTCAGGTCCGACCACCCAAAAGAACTACAGACTTTCCATCTGCATGAAAATAAGAAATAAGGTCTTACTTGTTCCCCAATATCCCACAATATCTTGTCCATAGGAGCATGAAAAACATGGTGTATTGCAATTGTCAACTCCACCACTGCTAGACTGGCTTTTAAAGGTTTTTGAGTTTTAGACATCAGAAAAGACAACTCTGAACGGATGTCATCAGCTAATTGTTTCAGTTCCTGCACAGAGCTATTTTCAGCTAGATGAGAAATCAGCAACTTTAGGATAGCCTAAGAGTAAGAAACTTGTGAAAGATAAAACATTACAGAAAGCTGGTAGCTTAACCTTTGGAGACAAGTTTTTCAAGCGAATAGGGTTTTCAACTGTATCTAGTATGGGTGTGGCAACTTTCTCCCAGAAGAAATCATCCACATCAGGTAGAGAACTTATTCGACCAACACGTCCCTGCATCACAAAGAAGTCAAAATGTACTTGCCTGTTCAACATTCATTTTTCCCTTGTCTTTTCCCTTTTTTCATTCTCTTTTTGGGAGAGGAAGAACTATTGATTATTAAGAATATATAACCAGAAAGATGTTTGAATAATCTATAAAGTGTGAAGCAAAGTCCCACATCGCCATGTTATACGGTCTTGGGTAAAACTCACCCCAAAAGCTAGCTATTAAGGTGAGGGTGCCCTCACGCTTATATGCTTAATATTATTTTAGTACTCAGGTGATGTGGGACTTCGCTTCACACCCTCTCTCACGCCCAGCGTGCTCACTCGGCAACACCTGCAGTGTGTAGGCCAGGGACAAGCACCCTACCCATCCCTGAGTACTCTAGCTCTGATTCCATGTTATACGGTCTTGGGTAGAACTCACCCCAAAAGCTAGCTATTGAGGTGAGGGTGCCCTCACGCTTATATGCTTAATATTACTTTAGTACTCAGGCGATGTGGGATTTCGCTTCACACCCTCTCTCACGCCCAGCGTGCTCACTCGGCAACACCTGCAGTGTGTAGGCCAGGGACAAGCACCCTACCCATCCCTGAGTACTCTAGCTCTGATTCCATGTTATACGGTCTTGGGTAGAACTCACCCCAAAAGCTAGCTATTAAGGTTCTCACGCTTATATGCTTAATATTATTTTAGTACTCAAGCGATGTGGGGCTTCGCTTCACATCCTCCCTCACACCCAGCGTGCTCACTCGGCAGCACCTGTGACGTGTAGGCTAGGGACACGCCCCCTACCCATCCTTGAGTACTCTAGCTCTAATACCATGTTATACGGTCTTGGGTAGAACTCACCCCAAAAGCTAGCTATTAAGGTGAAGGTGCCCTCACGCTTATATGCTTAATATTACTTTAGTACTCAGGCGATGTGGGACTTCGCTTCATATAAAGACCCTTGTTTTTTCATCCTCTCAAACGGAAAATGGGAAAAGAAAATCTTTGATATACTCATATAATATGATACATAATAGCACAACGACTAGAAAATCACTACATGTTGCAAGATTCTACATAATCAATATAAATTGCTCCTTTGAGATGATTAAAGGAGCAAGCTGGCACCAACCAAGTACAACATGCAGGCATTCAGGGAAACTTAGGTGAAAAGGAGCATCATAATGAGCATGTTGAGAACATTGAGATGAAAAGTGCAATTTTGAAATTTCATACCTATGACTTCTATATAATCATGTTTACGATTAGTTTGTCTTATTTTTACGTATTTTGTTGATTATAATGCTGTTGGACAAATTTAGTGGCTTATATTCAGTTTTAATATTTAGGGATATTTTGGTAATTTAATAAATTGTTAGAAATTGGTTGTAGGGGTTGCCCTTGGTTTCTCTTAGGATAGCTTTTAAATAACTATGAAGCATAGACACGGATACAAACACGTTGACACAGAAAATTTCAAAAAAATAGGGCATGTACACAGCTTGGACACACCACAAATAATTATATCTTAATATTGTATTATCTAGGAATCTATATAACAAAACAAGGGGGTTGATGGGACATTTTTCTACGTGGACGGCTCAGATCTCTCTCTCTCTCTCGCGCGCGATTGTCACGGCCTCCACTCAAGGCATCAGCTTCAGCATCGCCGAGCGTCTCAGCTTAAAAGGTGCCTCTGTTGTTATCTCATCTCGCAAACAGGTTCATTTTTGTTTTTGTCCCTAACATTTTTTGTCTTCTTTTTCAGGAGATTAAACCTCAATTTATCTGGGTTAGTTGATTTTTCTCAATTTTTTTTGGGTCTGTGTCCTTCAATTTTGATTTTTCATTATACTTCTTCATTTCTTGATTATTTTACTTAAAATTTTAATTACATTATATGTATGCATACTTTGATTTTGAGGTGAGTCCATTTTGTGTGCTGGGTTTTGATTGTTTTGCAGAAAAATGTAGACAAGGCAGTGGAGAAGCTTAAATCAAGAGGAATTGAAGTGTTTGGAGTGGTTTGTCATGTGTCTATTGCTCAACAAAGGAAGAATCTAGTAAAAAAGACTGTTTAGGTGAGCAAACCCATCTTATTTGTTATCTTCTGAAAGTAGCTAAACAAAGGGGAAAACGGAAACTTGGGCTTTGATTTTTCTTGAGTATTTGTATTTCTATCTTTAACCCATCATGGATGGAGGTGTCTTCATTTGGATCCAGCAGGTATCTGTCCAGCAGCTTTTTTACTCTAATTTTTTTGGATATCTTTTGTTTCAATAATGTTTCAATAATCTTTAATTTACTCTAATTTTTGGATATCTTTTGTTTCAATAATCTTTAATTTCCAACAGGTTTGTTACTCAATAATATTTCCAGCAGGTATATTTCCAGCAGGTTTGTCCAATTAAATCACTTTATTGACGTTTATATTATTAATTCTTACAGTTTGTGTTTGAAACATTGCGTCTGAAGCATTGTGTTTGCTTAATAGGCAAGCATTGTGTTTGCTTAATAGGCTCACATTAGGCAGCTTGAGGTCTTCCTTAGGACCTTTCAAATCCAAACATTGTGGTAAGTATTTGATTTGTATTCTTACTGAAGCAATGATTGATCATTGTTATTCTATAATTATTTCTTTGGTTGGTTATCTACCTTGACTATACAAATCTAGGAAATTACCATCCATCATGCTTCCTATTGAGTTGAAAACTCAAATGAATTTGTAGGTATGATTTTTTTTATTTTTTCTTACAATTATCATTCTTTGGGTTTATTAAAACCAAATTGGGGTGGGGTAGGGTAGGATAGGGGGAGCAAGAAAGAAAGAATAATTTAAGCAATCAACTATATTATACATATATATATATTTCCATTTTATCTTAGTAAAATCTAAACCACATTTCATTTTTGTTGAAACGGTATGAGCACTTTCGGATTGGGCCGATGAATTTTCTATTTCAACGAATAGGCTCTTAACAGAATTATAGAATTCATGAGTTAATCTTTTTAAGTTGATTGATTTTGAAATTCATGACTTAATTGGTTTGAATTTGTGGCATCATACTATTCAAGCTTTAATTAATCTCATTAGAAAGTGCTTTTATATTCTTATAATTCTCTGATTGGTTGTTGAGAATTTCATCGTTCTAGGTTAATTTAATTGAGTCATTTAGAACCTTCCAATTTTTAAGCTTTATATATTCCAAACCTTCTATCTTTTAAATCTTTGTCTTATTCATTCCAATTTTCGTCTAGACACTTCTATTAAATGATATGGTAATTGTTTTGGAATGTAGGAGAGCTTAGGCATCATTAGTTTTATAGACTTTTGCGATAACTGATTTCTGCCCTTTTGTTGTTGAAAAAACTTATCTTGATTTGTCATTTCATTTTCAAGTGTGGCTGATTTGGTGTTACACTATGTTTTCAATTGTAAATATGAAATGTTGTCACGTGTATATGTGAAAGTATTTTGTGAATATGCTAACACACTTTCTGAATATTTGTTTTGATAGCTAAAGAAGATTCTTTACCCATAAAGCGTCATTTGAATATGTGTAGTAGTGTAAGCATATGCATTGCACGTCAATAAATTTATATTGGTGCAGAGTTGGGGACTTCGAAAGTATAATTTACACACTATTTTTGGTTTTATCGTTGAGAAATTTTGAAAATGATTGACGTTTTATAAAGTTAAAGTACGATTATTGAGAGGTAGATTGACGTTGTGTAAACTTATATAGATTTGGTTTGGTTGGATTTGAGAGGTAGACATTTGGAGGTGTTTGCTATTTAGACTTTGATCAAGAACACCATTTTGGTGTGCCTCTTATTTTGACGTTGTGTCTATGATAAAAGGATCCTCTTGCTCAAATGCATGCTGTCTATTTATTTTTTATATGTCATGAGGAAACATAATTTTAGGTAGCTTAAAAAAGAATATTAGGATTAAGGTTTTGCTGTGATAAATTGGGATGGATCCTCTTATTGCATTTGCTCCTCTCTCTCGCTCTCTCTCTCTCTCTCGCAAAAGAGGTGATATTTCCTTGATTAACCTTCTTTCTCTATAATAGCAAGAGATCATGCCTGCATTTTTTATTGCTTCTAGAAACCACACAAACCAACTGATAAGTCAATTGATTGGTTGGAGACGAAGGTGGTGTTGGGGTGTTGGGTATGAGGTGAGTAAAAGCCATGAATTTCATGTAATGATTTTCTGAAATGGTTTAGATTTTAGAAACCCATCATCTTCATGTAATGAATTTCTGAAATGGGTTAGATTTAAATGTGTTTCTGAATGGTTTTGATTCCAAAATATTAAAATGATAAATGAACCAGCACAATTATTGAAATGGGTTTGTCTGAAATGGGTTCTAAAATCAATCTTCAGTTTCTCTATTTAACTACTCTGTTTATACCATTTGGAGCATTACTTCTATTTTTCTCACTCTCTATTTAACTGTTTTGTTTCTCTACTTAATTACGCTTTAGTTAGATCTGCCCATTAACATTAATTTCAAGTTTCATTCTTTTTTTGTTGCCTTGCCTACTACCTGTTAGACATAATGTTTCAACGAGAAAAAGAGGGGTGGATTCCCACAGGGATGGGAGCTCAAATGAGCATGATCATCCAAAAATCGATACTCCATGCAAGGTAAGCTTTAATTGTTTTAGATTTCTTGTTCCTACTTATTTAGAAATTTGAATTTAATTTTGTTTGGTTTTACAATCTTCACAAATTCTTCTTCATTATAACATGACTCTTTTAGAATCAATACAGAAAATTATTCGCTCCCCTTACAAAATTTGAATTTAATTCTATTGGAGGTTTGTATAATTTATCGGCATTCTCAATTGGTTTATCTATGCTATAATTTGCTTTTCTATTCATTTGTCTACTTTAGTAGTGCATACACATTTCTATTCACTTCACCATTGAAGGACATAATTCAGTTGACCATAATAGTTGTGTTTCTTTGAATGGATATCTTTATGTATTCAAATTCAAATTATTAGTCATTAAATTTGATATTTTAAATTGAAGTGGGCCATAATTTATAGATTTTATTAAAGAGACAATAAATTTGACGAAAATGGTTAGAGAGACACGAAAATTGATGAACCATTATGAGATACAGAGAGGTTAGTTTTGATGATTTGGATAGATGACCTGTTTTTCAGATAAAGAAATTGAGAGATAGAGCTTTAATTTATGTGTTGTTTAATTTGTATTTAAATATTCACTCAATTTGTTATCCTACCATACAACATAACATGCCATGTATAGGACACAAAACAATATACATACTATCAATCATGCTTCCATAGGAATTTAATTTGAATTTGTTCATACTATAAATTCAACATGCATGTAAATTTATCATTGGTAAGTTTAATTTGATTTTATGAGGCTATTTTGCTATGTTAGGCCATTTGAAGGGATATATACCTTATACGGGATTTGTGTATACCTTATAGGTGATGATTCGAAGGCTTTTGTTTGTGGTTGTCTGACAACGTTCTTCTAGAATTTGGACAATATTTAATTTAATTTTTCTATTTCTTTGTCATCCATGAAAAAAGGCAGTTCTGGATTTCAAAATGTATAATAGGTTTTTGGCAATAGTGAGTTTTGGTCCTTTTGGATTTTTTAATTAATCTTTATTTGAGTCCAATACAGGTCCTTTAGAATGGCTGTTGCTTATATGGCTCTAAATTTATATTGTGACCAATGGTAATGGATTCTCTTCACTATTAATAATTTGTAGTACTGTTCGTCATGGGTTCACTTCAACCCATCCCCACAAGTTACATCTAAATTCTCTCAGTTAATTTGTAGAATCTCAATGGGTATCTTCCTCACAATCCTGACTTTGGTTGGCATATACAATGCCAGTGAAATTTATTATTGACAAAGCTACTTCAATATTTTGTAATTTCTTTATTGCATTTTCATTGCTTTTGATTGAGGTTAAGGGTGAGCCAAATGAAATACTTTAGTGGTGTTAGGAGATTGATAGTGAGCCTATTGAATTGCTTCTGATATATTCTTTTTTTCACTACCAGATTATTTTTTGGTAATGTCTTTTTGTCATAGGATTTTTTTTCTTGAATTGTTGATTTTGTCACAAGGTTTTTTTTTTTTTTTTTTAAGAGGTTCAACAACCTTCAAAGTGTTGACATCCCATATTTATTTTTTATTTTTTAGTCCCAAGATGGGTCTTAAATACAATTCTTATCAACTGGTATGGTTCTTGAAGCATTTTTATTTTTATTTTTTTGAATCTTTTAGCAATTAAAATGGTAGTATGATTGCTATATATATCTTAATTCAAGACTGCAAAACACCTGATGCTTCATAGTATTAGTATTCCTATTAAACTATTATTTGATGTTACATGTAGGTTGTGTCAAGTTCCTATTGTTATACTTCTAATTATACCCAAAGGTCCTCATGTTTGAATAATTGAATACAACATTGTGATCTTTGCTTAATGCGGACACTTATACATGTTTAGGAATGTAGGATTAGGTGTAATATGAGTTTCGCTATTTATTCTTGATCTGTGGATCATTTATTCTTGCATTGTCCAATAGCTTTGAATTTATGGCATAAATTGTTTTCTTTGGGAAATGTTATGTGGGTTGCTCCAAAAGGGGGTGCGCATATGCTCCTAGTTGATTTTCGCACATTCGGAGGAACGAAGAGAGCCAAAATTCTATGGTCTTGTGCCGTCTTTGCAACTTTTGGGGTTCAATGGATGGAGCAAAATCAGAGGTTGTTTGAAGATAAGTTCCGGGAGGTGGGCTGTTTGTGAGATCATGTTTGTCACTTATCTTCTTTTTGGGCGTCGAGGAACTCTTTATTTAAGGGAGTCCCACTTCTTTTGTTAGCTAGAGATTGGTTAAAGGTGTGTGCTATGTAGGCTTTTGCCCGTGTTTAACTTGTTAGGGGTTTTTTGTGTTTGTATTCTCATTGTCCTGTCGTAAGAGGATGCCTTATCCTCTCTTCTTTTTTTGATTTATCAATAAAGCTTTTGTTGTTGATCAAAATATATATATATATATATATGAGTTTTGCTATGAATTATGAGATTTGTCATGTCATCAAAAAATAAGAAATTTTTTTACCAGATTTGTCATACTCATAAGCTTAGGGATGGACTACCAGAATTATTCCTGTATGTGGGAGATTTTTTTTTTTTTTTTCTTTTCCTGTGGCTTTTGCGTGTGTGGGATTTTTCTTCCAATAAAAATATGGATAAGTGGATATTAACCCAAGGGCACAACAAGATACAGGATTTGATACCCATGGATTTTCTGTCATGTTAATTTTTTATTGGTTTAAATGCATTCATAATTTTTTATATTATTTCTTTTAATGGGATTCAGTGGAGAAACAAGAGGATAGTGTACCACTAATGATTGTATAAGATCTTAGATTTTCAAGATTTCAGCATTCCCATCACTAATAAGTTGTGATTGTAAATCTGATATAGGCTCATTTTTTACTTTGCCAGTAAATTGTTTTTTTTCTTCTTTAATCTATGCCATCTTTCTGTCTAATAAAATCATGCATGACGTAATCAATATATTTTTGCAATTAACTTTTTCTTCAATGCTTATTTATTCAACATTCTTAATTATATGATTTCTTATGTGAACAGACTGTAAAGGTTCTTCAGCTCATGGAAGTAGAAGGAATTGAACCAATCTCTATAACTCTAATTCCCTGATCGTAGAGATTGATGCATTTGGTAATTCCAACAGGTATTTGGAGGCATTATCTATTTTTTCACTATATAAAAAGGAAGTAGAGGACCTCATATAATCATATATTGCTTTATCGATTTATTTCTAAAATACTCCATTACAACTCAAGCCAAAAAATACTCCATTACAACTCAAGTCAATTTGTTTTGAAGGGAATAAGGTTGAGGTAGAAAATAAATAGCTTGCTTTGCCTCTTACCTTTTGTTGCCAATATTCTGTTTGGTAAACTTGGATTTTTTTCTTTTTTCTTTTTTTGTACGGTTGCTCTTTAGCCTTCTATGAGGAATCACATGTATTCTTTGCTTATGCTACACTGAAATATAAAATTCGATATTTGTGCTTTAATTTTGAAGTCAACTATTTGAAATTTAGGAATGTTTTTGCTAGTTTAATGTGTAGAAACATTTTCAACTTCTTATGTGAAGTTTTAAATTGCAGTGAAATTGTTGTCATTCTGAACTAATTAATTTTAATTAAGTTCTGTAGTGCGTGTGGTATCAAAAAAATTGTTGGAAGTGCCTTAGGCATGGGTTATCCCTAGTATATTAATATTACATAGTTATATATGTGCATAATATATATAAAATTAAATATTTACTGTTATTTATACTAAATTGCATCCAATTCTCTTATATGAATTTTCAGAATATTGTTGGATCATAGTAATTAAAAATTAGACAAGTTATAGTAAACATAACATATTTGCAACATTTCCCTCATCTTCCTAAGCCATCTGTCAATACATTTATGTATGTTTTTCATTTTTCATGTAAGTTTATATAGGATTATTCTTACTAATTATACATTTTTTTAGGGTATAATATATTTATGTCAAATTCTCAACCTTTGAAAATTATGTGTTAGCAAATGTCCAAGAAATGTAAGTCAAACATTTATTTTTGAGTGATAGCTATGGCCAAGAAGTGATAGACACATCAGAAAATAGCTGTCGAACACATGTCCAAAATTATGATTTTTATTTTTAATTATGGACATGGAAAAATTGAATACCAAACACGTGTCCAAGGAGTGTCAGAGCCCGACACTTGTTTGACACGGACACATTACCTTCTTAGAAGTATCCATACTTCTAAGTGAAATAACAAAATTAAGTTTAAGACTCTGGCTGTTTTTATGATATTAGAGTTTTGACCCTTGTGTTCTTCTCCTCTCTTTTTATTCTTCTTGAAACCTTTCATCTTCTCTTTTGGATCAATTCTCCATATTTTCTGATTTTGTGATCAATTAGATTGTTGAATGGATTTCTTAATAGCCATTCTACATCAACAACTTTCAAAATGTACTTGCCTGTTAAACTTTTTGAACCCTACCAACAGCTCTTTATGTTGCCATACGTTACCATAATTTATTTATTTATCATTATTATTGGGGCAGAAGACCAATTCCACTACAAGTAAACCAACACAAATGAACTTGGAGAGCCTAATAGACTAATCATCGTCCTCTTGCTTCTAATCTTTATTCCTCCTTCCTTGGTTCACTCATGCATATGTTACATTGACTCTTCTATTTCCTCCAAAGTGCCTATGTCTACCGGATATGACAAGAGTAAGGGTGTGGGATATGTTTTGATACCCGTATCCAAATTTAGACACTTGGACCCTCTAATTTTTACAATGTTTGAAAAAGAAGAAACTCACATTCTCTAGTAAAGAAACATCTATAGCCTTTCACATGGATGATGACAGATAGAAATTACATATTCCTAAATCCTATTTCAAGTATATTTATACATAATTTACAACATCTTTTCTAAGAATATTATACAATATGTAATATTTTAATGTTGATGACATTGTCCCCATATCCAGATCCAAGTTTTAGATACATACCCCAATATCCTAAAATTTAGGTTAATGAAGGTTTGATATTTGGATACACACCTGCCCCTCTGATACTTGTCCTTGAGTCCATCTAATATAATAGCTCATGCATGCTCATCAATTCACCATCACTTGCTCCAGTAAGTGCTTCCTAGATTCTCTAGTTATTGTTATAACAATTCATTTATGCACAGTGAGTCTATGCATTATGCCAAATTAACGTCATAAATTCCTTAAGCTTTCTAATAAAGTAAATTTTCATTGTTCACCATGCACCCAGCTCCTTCCTCGATTCTACTTAACCCTAACATCATATCCTGCCTTGCCCTTTCTCTTCACCTCCTACAATAACTTTTTTTCTTGGCCAGTCACCAGTTTCTTACCACCTGAAGGAATGATTAGCCACACCATCCCCTTCAAAATCCCAAAACTTTTGTGCCAATTCCATCCCTCCCTAAACCCTTGCCACCTCAGCACCTCCCAACCACCACCACATTCAAGCATAACCAAGTTCAGATACTCCAATAAATTTCTGCTAAATTACAACCAAACAAATATGATCATGATCACAAATTTAACAAGGGTCACAGCCTTAAACCTAATTAAGTAATTCAATTTGCAAAGAGAGAACAAATATTCAGAATGAATCCTCAATATATTACAATACAAATGAAAGCTTTTACAAGAACTAAATCAGAGACAACCAAGAGTCAATCAAAACATATCTCATCAAGGGCACAGAAATGCTAGTATTTGAGTACCTTGGAAGTGCCGGAGGAAGCAGAACTTGGGTACAAGTTCAATCTTGAAATTTCCCCATTGGCAGAAAAATTAAAGCTTGAGAAGTCCACTTTGGGAAGCAAAACCCTAGAATTTCCATGGAAATGGGCACTGGTACTAAATGGGCACTGAGCAGCAGCAGTACCCATCAAGAAAAATAGATACCCAACTCAACAAAATCAATCAATTGCAACAAAAATCAATTCATATAGAGACATCACTCAAAGAGTAACAAAAGAACAAGAGAATCTTTAAAAATAAAATTAAAAAAATGGAACAACCAGAGAGAAATAATTGAAACCCAGAAGAAGTTGAAACTCAAGTTCAGTTAAAAAAAACAAATTTGGGTTGTTCTTCACAGAGCATCAAAAAGGCGACAGATGCACAAGACAAGACAAATGGTGCTAGAGTCGATAAACCATGCGGAAGAACTAGAAGACAAGTAAAAATTAGGCCGGGTTTGATACCCCAGTGGGCTGGAAAAATTATTGGTTACGTGGCCTTTTTTGGGTGGATAATTGGTTACATGGCTATATTTCACACTAACGGCTTGTTTGAGGTGTTTTAAAAAATTTAAAAAGTCAAAAAATTATTATTTTATTTAAGTCATATCATCTTATTTAAATTACATTACCTTTTTATCATATCATTTTTAATTCAATCCATATTTCATAAAAAGTCAAAAAATACACTTATTTAGATCATCCCAAACTATTCTTAAATACAATTTATTGTATCTTTCATATTTTTTAATTATCCAACACAAATTCATATATCCTGCATTAATCACAACACTATTAAACCATCTTATAATCTTTAATTACTATATAAATTCATTGACCCCACCTTCTTTCATTAAAACACTATTAAAACACCATTAAAACACCAAATGACAGTGGCCCAAACTAACCAATAACTTCTCCAATGGGCTGACCAATACGTGAATGATCTTTGGGCTAACACATAGTGGGTGTTTGGGAAGTGAATTTTTATGTAAATTTTTTTTAGTTGTAAGATATTATCGGATAAAATTTTTTTGATGTTTGGGAAGATAGTTGGGTTTTTTTGTAGTTGGATGTGATGTTTGTGAAAGAAAAAGTGAAATGATTATGAGGTTAGATGCGATATTTTGTTTGGATGTGTTTTTTTTTGTTTTGTAAATTTTTTGTCTTTTAGTGAAAAAAATAAAAAAAAACCCAAACAAATTAAATCTTAATTTTTGGTTTTGCAAAAACTTCTTTTAGTCCATGAAGAAATTTTTGGGATTCTATTTGCACTCAAATAATAATTCAGTACGTTTAATTAAAATTTAAAATCTCAATTTCTATTATATTTTAATTTAAATTTACCAATAAGGACAAAACAAATTAAATCTTAAAATAAAATTTTTTTTTTCTCACGGTAGACTCAAATCATTCATACCTTTTTTATTTTTTATTTTTTTATATTCAACTCTTTTTATCTTCTTTTAAGTTTTAATTATTTTCTCTTTATCTTCTTATTTCTTTTAAAATTCCAACTCACCCCACCAAAAATCTTTGAGGTCACAATATTCTTCGACCTATTTCTACTTTAACAAGAATACAAAACATTAAAAAATATATATATATCATATATTACTGTATTTTTAATGTTTATAGAAATTATATATAATCAATTGACGACCTAACAATTTTACTCAAATCCTTTACCAGAATATTGCTTGATTTTCCTAGATAACGGACCGTGATAAACACAAAATATACGTATATATATACATATATGTATATATATATATATCAAATCCGTTATTCCCTTATTTACACTGTGTTTGGCTGGGGGATTTGAGGAGGAATTTAGAAAGGGAAAAGGAAAAGTTAAGTGAAATATGAATAAAATATACTTACATTTTACCTAGTTTCACACACCTTTTCCCTTTCCCTTTCCAAATCCCTACCTAAATCCCTCAACCAAACACACCATTTATTCTCCCTCTCACACACACATGATTCTCTAGAGGAAATTTTGTTTATTGTTTTGCAAGTATCAAAAAACTTAATAGATCTAGTGTGGCTACGTGTAATTTTATTTTTTGAACGGTTAAGCTATATTTGGTTGAGGAATTTATGAAGAAATTTAGAAAAGGAAAATAAAAATATAAGTAAAATATGAATAAAATATACTTATATTCCACATAATTTCATAAACTTTTTTCCTTTTCTTTTTAAAATCTATTCTCTAATCTCCAACAAAATACAGCCAGTTTTAAATATATAGAATGGACACCCATGATGTTCCGTCGTCGCAAGAAGGAATTGAAATGAAACCGGCAACAAGAGTTGAAACCACTAGTGGTGAATCAAGATAAACAAGCTAACTCATGTGAATGTGAAAGAGGTTTAGAATTTTTGATTCGTTTATTATTTGGGTGTATTTTGAAGGATAATTTGACAAAAAAAAAATTAAAGTGTATTGAGAATAAATTATAATTCTAAATAATTGAATAGAATGTATTGAGAAATTAAGTATACTTAATTATTTTTTGAGTGCAAATAGAATTCTTTAGAAATTTTAGTTATTATTACATCAGGTAAAGACAACTTAGAATATTCAAATAATTTACAAGGTATGTAAATGTGTAAATTAGGGGTTATTTGAGGGTGATGAAAATAAGTGTTTTTATTTAAGTCATATTATTCTATTTTTCTATACATATTTACACAAAAAAATCAAAAGGTACACTAAATAAACAAACTCCAAACCATCCCTAAGCTCTCACTTGGAAGGCATGCTACATGTTGACTAAAGTTTTAACTTCTTGTTTATTTGCATATAAGTAAAGCTATGTGACTGTATTTAGTGATTGTATTTAAGTATTATATTTAGATATTATTTGATGTCACCTCTTATATAACATAATAAAAATATTAAACATATAGTAGCTAACTATTATGGTTGTACAAAATATCGTTAAATTTGTTAAAATTCTACCGATTCGTATTAATTTACACCGCTCTATTCGTTAATTGCGGTTTAAACTTTAATATTTATAATCCGTTTTCAAAACCGCTCCTCTCCGTTATAGTTAATACATATAATTTTTTTTAATTTATAACGAAATATCAAAGTAAAAATGAGTGTGAGAGAAATTTAACATGTGAATTTTTTTACAAATTAGTAGTTATATATATGAAAAAAATTATGTAAATTAGTTTGTGTTATATATATGAAAAATATTATGCAAGTTAGTATTATATGTTATGTAAAAATTCGCTAATTGATTAGAATATTTTCAATCCGGCGATCCACTCAAAGCCGCTCAAACCGCAATTTATCAATCTGTCAATCCGTTAATCCACCATTTAATTTATAATTTTATTCTTAAGCCACCCAAACCACACCTATCGATAAAAAGAAGACCACCTCTTGAAAGAGAGGTATGCCTTAATCCCTACCCACACTGAAAGTTATCTACTTTTCTTTTCTGTTTCATAACAAGAGTTCTAACTTTATCATCAAAGTGTTTTCGGCCAGAAACCACCGATCGGTCGGCATCAACGATGTTCTATTTTGCAGTTTATTGGGATAAAATTGATCTTTTTATTGAACTATTCAAACAATTTATGTGAAAAGATTTTAGAGTCTCACAATGGCGTTGTTTGGGAAAACAAAGTTGAGGCTATTGTAGCCTCATATATGAAAATAGCCACAAAGCTTCAACAGGGCGGCTGTTTGTACAACTGGGTTACATTATGAGGTACAATTACCGTTTTACCCTTTGACTATTTCAAATTGGGTATACAGATTGCACCTATTCCACAGCTGATTTCACGCCTTTGCCCTATCTCATTTCATCATTTTTTTGGTACCAATTAAATTTTCTGACAAATTTAATAATTTTATAAATTGATTTTTGTTTATTTGTAGAAAAACATAAACTACAAATAAAAGAGGTAACAAAATGTTTGAATTTTTTTTAAAACATCAACTAAAAAAAGAGTTCGCGTTCAAGCCTAAATATAGTTCGCGTTCAGGCCTAAATTATTTATATTTCATTTTTATTATTTATGACAATGAGACCATACACATTATAGCTGAAATAAAAATAATTGGAAAAAAATTATTTGAAAAAAAAATTTAATGGACAAAAAAATTATTTGAAAAAAAAAATTAATTGAAAAAAAAAGTAATTGAAAAAAAAATTAATTGAAAAAAAAATTAATTAAAAAAATTAATTGAAAAAAAAGTATTTGAAAAAAAAAATTCAGTGACAGCTCGGTTATCAATAAACTGAGACAACCATTTATAAATTAATAATTATTAATAATTTATAAATTTTAAAAAAATTATAAATTATATTAATGGGCAAGGTTTAAAAAATGGCTGAAGGTTTGTTGATATATGTAATTAGGAAAATGCCAGAGGCCTCGAATCTGCCTCGAATCCCTTTTCTTTTTTTTCTTTTTTTTCTTTTAATTCAAGACAGTTAGTTTGTTTTTTTTTTTCTCTTTTCTTTTGGCAAGGGCAATTTATGTATGGGGATGTGCTAAAAAATTAAATATTCTGCAAGTGAGTTGTGTTAGACTGATTGGATGATAAAATTGACTGATTAATTTTTAAAATTTTATTTTATTTTGATTGGATGATAAAATTGACTGATTAATTTTTAAAATTTTATTTCATTTTGATTGGATGATAAAATTGACTGATTAATTTTTAAAATTTTATTTCATTTTGATTGGATGATAAAATTGACTGATTAATTTTTAAAATTTTATTTCATTTTGATTGGATGATAAAATTGACTGATTAATTTTTACCCAAAAAAAAAAAAAAAAAAAAAAAAAAAAAACACAAAATCAAAAAAAAAAAAAAAAAAAAGGCACTTTCGAGGCAAATTCGAGGCCTCGAATTCGAGGCCTCTATCACGACTGATGTAATTAATTGTTTACAAGTTTTACAATTTTTTTTTTCTCTTCTGTGTAGGTGTTAAAAATTACAATTCAAATCACCCAATTCATAATCCTTCAATTTTTTTGCCCAGATTCAGCAATTGGAGCCGTTATCACTGTTTAAAATTTGAAAAAAAAAAAAAATGGTGATGTGCAAGATCCTTCCGTCTCACGTCAGCAAGCTAAATGCCTAGATTGGAACATGACAGCTCGGTTATGTAGGTGCAGTTTGGTCATTTCAGAACAAAATATGATATCAATCACTTTTTTCTATACAATCATTTAAAAATATTTCAATCTAACTTCCTAAACACACAAATTAAAATAGCCTATTAAAATAGTTAAATAATCCAAAAGTCTAAAAGATAATCACTTCCCAAACGAGGCCAATGATAATACAACTTGAATTGCATATGAAGTAATAGCTTAACAGTCCCGTTACAGAGCCCGATTTATTCATGCTCGAACTTGGCTCGAAACCTAAAACGACGTCGTTTTGGGTTTCATTTTTTTTTTTCTTTTTTCTTTCTCGCTGGAAGAAGAAGAAGAGGAAGCAGAAGCTGAACCAGAACCAGAACCAGAAGAAGAAGAAAAGAGAAGGTTCATCAACATCATCATTGTACGGGGAGGAAATAATTCTCCTCGTATAATCCTGTTGACCAAGTCCACGCTCCTCCGTACGACGTCGCTTTATCACCTGAAAACACAAACGTGAGCTAGCCGGCGGGTGTGTGCCGGAAACCTCTCCGATGCCTAAGTCAGTAAGCTTGACAAATAGACAAAGCTCTATGTTCTCAGGAAGAATTGTGTTCAAAAATTATTACCTCCTCCAAGGTGGTGCTTGTGAGCTTTTATAGGTTTCGAGTGGCATAATCCTAGTAGAACTTTTATTTCTCCATGCAGAGTCCTCCTAGGATTCATATTCCTGTGGATAATGCTTATCCTTTTACACCCTCCCCCACTGCTTAAACCAAGTGGGATGATTTTTATCACGGCCGAACTTCTATGTGACCGAAATAACACTGGCTATGCTGAGCCACAGAGTAGGCCGAACTATCCTTAGTTCGGTTTTCTACCGTTCAACCATGGTATGCTGAGACCAAGCTTCTGAGTAGCAAGCTCCGACCGATCTGACAATAATACACCGCAACCGGACTAACTGTGAGACCGGACTAACATCAAGTTACCTTCAGACCGGAGTAGCTTTACACCATCTTGAACCGGAGTAACCACACCCCTCCTGGGCCGGAATAACTTCACTTCTCCTGAGCCGGAGTACCTATACCTCTACTGGGCCGAAATAACATTACGGCTTCTTACCGATTCCTTCACACTTTGGGCCGCAGGGCCCAACTCACAGCTCGGCCCAATTCTTTCCCAAAAATTACCCTCTCAATCATCATCATCATCATCATCACAATTTTTATTTTTTTTTCCCCTCATCTTCAGATCCCAGAAAAAAAAAAAAAAAAAAATCAACATTTTCATCAACACAGCACACCTTCATCAACACAGCCAACAAATTTTCCCCCCCTTCATTTTCAGCTCCAGATCCAGAAAAAAAAAAAAAAAAAAAATCAACGTCTTCATCAACACAGCACATCTTCATCATCAACATCTTCATCAACACAGCACATCTTCATTATCAACATCTTCATCATCAACATCTCCAGATCCAAAAAAAAAAAAAAAAAGATGAGAAAGAAATCATCAACATCTTCACCGGCGATCACCATCGAAGCCATCACCGTCCTCACCGGCGATCACCATCGAAACCATCACCGTCTTTTCCCCTTCTTCTCTCTTCCTCTCCTCTTCTCTTCTCTTTTCTCATCTCCTCTCCTCTCCTCTCTCTCGCTCTCGCCTCTCTTCCTCTGTATTCAAAACCAACACAAAAAGAAAAAGAAAGAAAAGAAAAGAAAAAAAAACGAAACCCAAAACGATGTCGTCATGGGTTTCGAGTCAATTCGAGCCAATGAGATTTCGGGCCATCAAACATTTTTCAATAGATTAAAGTTAATCAATTTTTGACACCAACACCCAATATTACACAACTTGATAATACGAATATTGAATAGGCCAAGTTAGGATCAAACATGCAATAGGAAGTTGGTACTAATACTTCATTTTAATATTATTTCCATATTTAAGTCCACATGTAATTCTATGTAGGTGATCGAAAAAGTATCTAAAATAGGATTTTATGGCTAATATAATTTTTTTAATTGAAGATAATTATTTTTTATTGTTTACGATTTAGATTTTAGGTAGTAATCTATCTATTTATCTATATATTGTATAAGTAAAATGGGGTTTTAATTTTGAGAGCTCTAGGAGCTTCAAAACTCCAATCCAATTATGTTGATTTTTTATTTTTTTTTTAAAGAGAAAAATATCATTGACTATTAAAAATTGAAATTTAAAGTATAAAATTTAAATATCATCGGCTATTGAATTCACTTATGATTTAGGAATTTAAATTTCAAAATTTGATACCTAACAATTTAATATACGCATACTTTAAGGAATTGATTTCCATAATAAAAATATATTATATATTTTATCTAACTAATTAATCTTTTTTTTTTCTTTTCCCAGTAGGAATTACTAAATCCCTTCCTAACAGAAAAAAGGTTTATATTTCAATGTATTCACGTAAAATATTAATGTCTACAAGAATAAATATACTTTACATCTCTCTCTCTCTCTCTGAAATGGTGATTATTAAGATTTCATTTGGTGTTTAAATTTTTTTTTCCCTTTTATTCAATCTGTTAACAATAGATCAGGCCCATATGTAACGATAACCATGGATGCCTCCTTCAATTTCTAAGGTAACTACAAATAGTTGTTGGCCTCAATGCTATGTATGAGAATTTTTGCATATTTGTTATTTCTAAGGTATATAATACGTCAATGTGCCATATATTATTAAAAGTTTGTAATTGATTATAACTCCATCAAATAGATTATAAAAAAAATTATATAAAAAAAAAGAGAATTGTATCATTTATTCATTTTATATATGTAGTTTTTAAAAATCAATAATTATATTTTTCATAATTTTCATTTTCAATTCTATTTAGTAACTATTTAATTTATCAATTAATGTGTTTCTTAGGTGTAGAGTATACAAGTGACATAAAATTAATGTGTTTCCAAGCAAAAGAAACTTTTGATCCAAGTGGCTCTAGGAATTTCAATGCATTAATATAAAATTTTTAATTTTAAAAATTAAGAAATACAAGTGGCACTACAACAATTTACACATTTGTCGACCAAAAAAATTTTGGTCGCAAAAAAATGACATTTGGCGACCAAATATTAATTAGTCGTAAATGATCAATATTTTTGGCGGCCAAATATGAGTTGGTCGTAGAAGGTCACATTTTGGCGACCAAAAATGAGTTAGTCGCAGAAATTGGTATGCTTTTGGCGACCAACTACAAATTTAGTCGCGGAAAGTTACATTTTGGAGACCAAAAAAAATTAGTCGCCAAATTAGTACTTTTAGCGACTAATATTTTAGTCGCTGCTGATTGAGATTTGGCGACTAAAAAAGTTTGTTGGCGAAGGTACTTTTTCTGCGACTAATATGGTGTTTTGGTCGCCAAAAGTTTGTGTCACGACTCAAATATTTAATTTTAAATTTAAAAATAAAGTCCAAAGAAAATTTGAATCAAATATAATTTTAAATTATTTTTTAGCTATAAATCATAATTTATCAAATGGTAAAAAATTTCAAGTATACATGTCAGAATCTTATTGAAAAAATAAAAAAAAATAAAAATTCAAAATCTTGAAGTACGAACTTCAAATTAATAATTACAAATATTTTTAAAAATTGACATAAAATTTTCACCTGAATAAGTTCTATGGTAAAATAGGCAAATCCATAAAATCTACCAGACAAACTATTCAAAAAATAAAAAACAATGGACTACATCTATTGTGAGTGCGGCTCACATCTCACTAATTTTAAACCTATATTATACGCCCACTTTCGGGATAAATTTTTATGATTCATTGTATTTATGATTCATTGTATTTATATAATAGATATTAGTCGATTTAAATTGATTATTATAAACATATTTCTACTTATTGACTAATCAATTTTTCTTGGTCAAGTCTAGGGTTAGAGATAGGACACGACCCATGATATGGCTTAACCAACTTTGGATAATCTATATTTATCTATATCTATATTAAGTAAAAAGGTGTTTTCTCATAGGTTGCTCTTTGGCTTATCCATTCTAAAAAATAAATAAAACAATCACCGTGTTGCTCAAGCCCTTACCAAATTAAAAAATATATTACTCAATTCTTAAAAAATTTCGAGTTAGGCTCAGATTGCTTTGATTGAACTCGCTAAAGTTTGCTACTCTAGCAAAAGGAGAGGAAGTTACATAGTTGAATTAGTGCCAACTTAAAAATTGACACATAAAATGCATATCATTATGGTAAAATTGTGAGCCATGTTTGGAAAGAGTAATTTTTGACTTTTTGTTAAAAAGTCATTGCAAGTTGTCAATTGATTATCTCTACTTTTTTACGTGACTTTTCGTAATAAGTTAAAAAATTATTAAAAAGGTCAATTTCCAAACAAATCCAATTGTGAGTTTTAATATTTTTCATTTTTGTATGTTGCATACAAAAGTCTAACTATTTATATTATTTATGTAAAACTTATGTTATTAATTTTTTTCAAATCCCGTGTATAACACAGACTTACCACTAGTAAAAAATATATAACAATTGGATAGCTTTGGACACTTGAGTCGTTAATCTAATTTTATAACTTTTTAGCCAATAACCTCAACCTTTAATATTTTAGGGGTCTTTTGGCAACAGGCTAAAAAAGCCATCTTTTTGGCTTTTTAGTTTTTTTACACAAAAAAGCCAGCTTTTTTACCCAAAAAAGTCACAAAAAAGTCAAAAAGCTAGCTTTTTACTAACTTCTCAAAACACCACAGACCATACGGATAAGAATAATAATAATTTAAAAAATGATAAGATCTCTATCTATTTGTCCACTATTTCAGTTATCAATTATTTGTTCACCTATTTGTCCAATATGACTTATCTATTTAGGTATCACCTATCTATTTACATATTTGTCCACCTAATATACCTATTTGTCTATATCACTACCACCAGCTTCAGCTGGCCACTTCCAATGACTTTTCTAGCCATCGGCAGTCAAACAACAATGAGTAAAAAAAAATAATAATAATTATACTTAAAGATAATAATTTATTCTTCTCACCTTTTTAGCCAATAACCTCAACCTTTGATAGTTTAAACTCAATTTCCCTATCAATCAAGTCCCCAGGTAGGTCATTAGGAAACACATCAGGAAATTGACAAACCACAGAAATAGTTTCCACACTTGCATTATCTAAAGACTCAGTCGTTACACAACACAAGTAGCCTTGACATCCTTTCCTCAACAACTTCCTGACTTTCATGAATGAAATCAAATACGGCGGAGGAACTACCCCATTCCCAGTGAAAAACAAACTCAAGCATACCAGGTGGTTTGAACATAACTGTTTTATTCACACAATCAATAGTGGCACAATATTTAGTCAGCCAATCCATACCTTGAATACAATCAAAATGATCAATGTTCAAGGGCAGCAAGTCAACATACAGTCATATCACCAATCATAATATCACATGCCGAATATACATAAGCACATAGCGTAGAACCCCCAGATGGTGTGGACACATATAGCAAACAATTCATAGGTTCTAACAATCTAGTTAATTTCCGAGAAAAAGCATGCGAGACAAATAAATGCGTAAAACCAGAATCAATCAGTACATAGGCATTCTGAGCACAGATAGAGATTATACCTGACACCACTAACTCAGTATTCTGTACATCCCCAGGCACTAGTGCAAACACTCTTCCTTGCCTTAGTGTTTCATTCCCGGTATTACCCCTGGCATTTGTATTTGCATTGGTCCTCGTTACAAGAGCAAATCCGGCTGAGCTTGTTGCCTGATGGTTAACATTTTCGAACCTCATCAGACAATCTCTAATCATGTGATCGGTCTTGCCACACCTAAAACACGCACCCGATGCACGATGATACGTGCCTTTATGCTTCCTTCCACATTCTGGACAATTAGACATAGACCCGCTGCTTTGGCTTGTACTACTTAAAGATCCGGTATTTTGCTTTTTGTTCGTAAAGAATGAACAGCCCTTTTGAAATGTGGATCCGGATCTTTTGCTTCGCCATTCAGTTGTTGGTGTCTTAGCTTGCCTTTTTGCTGCCAACCGAAAATTGGATCCAGACCTTTTGCTTCTCTATTCTGCTGCCGGCGCCTTAGCTTGTTTCATTGCTACCAGGGTGGCTTCCGCTATTATCGCTCTGTCTAAAACTTCTACATAGGTAGGCAATTTCAACACGCCTACTCGGTCAAGCACTTCCAAATCCAAACCGCCTTCAAATTTTCGTGCCTTCTTGTAATCAGTATCTATCATATGTGGAGCAAATCGCGCCAATTCAGTAAACTTGGCCTCATACTCGGCCACTGACATCCTGCCTTGTTTGAGTTCTTGGAATTCAGAAACTTTCCAATCCCGGAAACACCGAGGAAAGTATTTGTCATAAAAGATCTCATTGAAACGAGCCCATATCATATTTCCGTTACTACTTCGGATTAGCAACCACCATCTTCGGGCTTCATCTTTTAAGGTGTAGGTAGCCAAAAGAACCTTTTGAGTCTCGGAGCAGGGAAAGATCTCAAATAATTTTTCTATCTCAACCAACCATGTTTCTGCCTTCAGCGGCTCAATACCACATAAGAAAGTTGGCGGTTTCATTTTCATGAACTTCTAAGTTAAGTTGATAATATCATTGTTATCTGGTTTAGCTTGTATCAGTGAAGACGGAGGAGATAAAGGTTGTTGCCTCTGTTGTTGAGTCATTGCCTCAGTTAAAGCTACAAGCATTTGTTCCATGCTGCCCATCCGAGCCTCAGATGATTCAGTTGTTCCATCATTTCTTGTATTTTTCATTTGATGTAGGTAAACAAAGCACTATAAATATAGGCAAATAGTCATTTTCACAACATTCAAATTATTTGTTCCAATGTCATGTGGTCATGGTCAAATTCAGTTTTCACTTTCAATGAACACACACACTCACACATGCAGATGGAATGCCCCTATTTCTTACTAGGACATCCTAAGCTCATATGGACCCGTGTGTGCGATAGAACACATACTCTGATACCACTCTGTCACGACCCAAAACCTGCCCCCATGGGTTTAGCGCCGTAACCGGCCAATAATCCTTGGATTACCAAAGGCCTCTGAACAGAATAACTTATATTTAGGGGCTGCGGAAGCAAATATAGAAACATTCATAGTCCATTGAGTTGTGGAGACATATATGGGACAAAAATTTTAAACTTTATACACATATACATGACGTCATAATGTAATAGTCTTACGTCACATTCATTACAGATATAGCCAAAAAGGGACTTAGCCCAATGTACAGTTAACAGAAAATTTGTTTAGTACCCAAAGGAAGACAAGGTCTTAACACATAAGCCATTTAAACTTGACTTGCTCACAAAAAGGAACCTCCTCGGAGGCACAACAACTGGCTGACAAAACTGATATGCCAAGTTCTCAATTCTGATAAATAGTGAGCGGGAGCCCAGTGAATAATAATAAAGTAAAGAGGTAAATGAATGATGTCTCGTGACCATTTTAGAAACCAGAGTTCAAATCAAAGATAAATTCATATTCATACTCTTATTCAGAGCATAAACAGAGATCATAGTTCATGTTTAATTATTCTTGGTACATCCGTTAGTACTAACAGATCACACATAGAGCATCAAAGATCATACTTGTCAGTTCCATAAAGGAACCTCCAGCTGGGTACGGATAACTTGTCAGTTCCATAAAGGAACCTCTGGACTGGGAACGGATAACTTGTTAGTTCCATAAAGAAACCTCCAGCTGGGTGCAAATAACTTGTCAGTTCCATAAAGGAACCTCCGGTCCAGGTACATATAACATACTTGATCCATAGAGTCAATGCCACAAATATTTATTAGATAGACAATTATTCATAATACAAAGCATAGCATTTCATATAATAGTTCTTTATTCCATATACAGAAAATAATTTAACTTGAACATAGCTTTACTAAGTTATTACTCACACATAACAGATGGCTCTAAATAAATGAACAGAGTGGGCAATTCAGATATCTTGTGGCGCATGACCTACACAAATACAGAACGAATACGTACAGAATTACACACCAGGAAATAGTAACTTGGTTCTTTCTTATCTTGGTGTGTTTTTACTTTTTATCCTCATTACAGTGTCTTAATCTTGGCCTAGGAATGCCTAGGATGTAATGAGGATGCAAAAATGCATTTGAAAACATTTGGTCAAAAATGCTGGAAACAGGGGTCCCGCTCAAGCACAACTTCCTTCGTTCAAGCGGACATAAAAAATGTGAGTGGTCGCTCGAGCGTAACTTCCTTCACTCAAGTGATTTGCAAACTTTGAAAAAGTACTACTTGTGTGATTTTCAAGCTCGATGGATGCTCGATGGTCGCTCGAGCCTGAGACTCAGGTCCTCACTCGAGCGCAACTTGCGTCACTCGAGTGGTCTGTAAAAGCATGAAACTTCTGGGAGCATGCATTTTATGCTCAAGCGGACTTCTGGTCGCTCAAGAAAAGTGCAAAAATAAAGGTGGTCGCTCGAGCACAGGATCTTTCGCTCGAGCGGAGAGGTCGAATTTTGGAATTTCCAGATTCACCTCCAAGGTCCAAACTCAAATCAAAATCTTCAAAACTCATCCTTTTGGGCCAAAAACTTGAGGAATCATATGTGAACTTGGAAAACATTGAGAATTCTAAATCATTTCACAAAATTAAAGCCCAAGAACTTGCCAATTGTGCAAAACAAAACCCAATTCCTAAAAATCATAACATGAACATGAAATGCATAATATGAATGAGATTCCAAGTCTCCAAATCATGATCAAATAAGATGTTCTACTAAAAAACATGGTGAATTCTTAAACTAAAACCAAAATATGAACATGCATGGGACAAATTCTTAGACAACATGCTCTAAATGCAATGTAATGCACATGCATATATGTATACTCTTCTCTTCTACTTCATTAAGCTTAATTCTTGCCTCAACTCACTGAATTCTTTTGAATACATGGTGTAAGCATCAAAATTATACAATCTAAGGGTTGAATTTCCTACCGCAAGCTTGAATTCTCAAGTAGAAGTGTAATCTTCAAAGTTCCTACAAAATTCCTCCAAGTCTCTAGCTTAATCTCAAGCCAATTCTTGGTCTTCCTCTTGTTTTTGGTCTCAACTCTAGCTCTCCCTTACTCACATGTTCTTGAGCTCAAGAATGTAGAAATAAAGGTGTAAAAATGTGTCCTAGAACTCTTACATGCCTTATATAGGCTTAATTAAGAAGATTTAAATAATTGGGCTTACTACTAACCAAACAAACATTAATTATTCTAATAAATTCGTTCCAATTCGAATTTTAATTAAACCTACCATAAAATTCTAAAAATCCCAACTAACACAAAAACCAAGCCAATTTCATGATCGGATGCCGATAAGGCCTTCAATTCATAAATTGAAATAGAAACACAAACAGATACTTCCACATCAGACAGATATAAACACAAATAATGAAATGCACAATTAATTAATTTAGGATTTCAGCTTAATTACTTTTTAGGCGTATTAAATCATGGATTAATGTTAATCATGTGTCCGGGTTGTTACACTTAGATCTCATAAACCCGAAATACTGATTCTCATGGAGACCAAAGTAGCCTTCAGCAAAATGGGAAACTTCTTTACTCGTCTGGGTTTTACAGCTTTTACCATTGTTGATCCCATAGGCAGAGTTGGTGGGATTTGGCTATTATGGGACATTGACCATGTCAATGTTAGAGCATCCTCAGTTGGTCCCCAAGTTATCCATGCCACAGTTCACAAAGAAGACTACGAGGAGTGGGTTTTAGCTGCGGTATACGCTAGTCCTAATCCTTTGTGGCGAGAAAATCTATGGAATGAACTTGAAGAAGTGGCGGATAGTATGGACAAACCTTGGTTGGTGGCAGGAGATTTCAATGACTATGCCAATCAAAGTGAAAGAAGAAGCTACTCAGCAAACCAGAGTTCGACTAAGCCCTAGAAGTTCCTCGAAAGAAATAACAACTGTAATCTGATGGACTTAGGCAGTTCGGGACCCATAATGACCTGGACAAACAACAGATAGGGGCTTGCTAATACTATGGAGAGGCTGGACAAGGCTCTATGTAATGAAGACTGGCGAACAATGTTCCCTGAAGCAACTGTTAAAGTGCTGCCAAGAACATACTCGGACCACTCCCCTCTTGTTGTCCACACTCTTGTTGTCCACACCTAAGGTATACATTCTCTCAACCCCATCAATAGACCCTTTCGTTTTGAAGTTGCTGGGATGTCTCATTCTAACCTCCCTAATATTATTATCTCTTCTTGGACTGATATGCATAACAATTTGCTTGATTCCACTTCTGAATTCCCTATTAGAGTTAAGAAGTGGAACAAAGAGATTTTTGGTAATATTTTTAAAAGGAAAAGAACTCTTCTTGCTAGGATTGAAGGCATCCAAAAATCTTTGACCAACTCTTGTCCCCATAGCCTATTAACTCTTGAAAAAGATCTTATTAAATCCTATAATGATACTCTTTTCCAAGAGGAAATGCTGTGGTTCCAAAAATTCAGGTCTCAGCACATTCTTCTTAGTGATAGAAATACAAAATTTTTCCATGTGTCCACTATCACCAAATGCAGAAAGCTCAAGATAAATGCCCTTAAACATGATGAGGGAAAATGGGTTACTGACTATGAGGGAATCAAGAGTAATATCCTTGCTTACTTCACTAACCTTTTAAAATTTGAGGATGTTCAACATCTGACCCATTGGAGTAATATTACCAATACCTCTTTTACCCTTGATAATAATGAGGTTTTGTTGAAACCCATCACCAATGCTGAAATTCTGAGAGCTGTTAAAAGTATAAGGGCCTTTAAAGCACCAGGCAAGAATGATATTCAAGCCTTGTTCTATCAAAAATATTGGCATATTGTGGGACATTCTGTGTGTGAGTTTGTTAAGTCTTACTTCCAGAATAAGAAGGTCCCTGATGAAGTTAATAAAACTCTTATTGTGTTAATCCCCAAAATTGAGAACCCTGAAAATATTAAACAATTCAGACTCATTAACCTTTGTAATGTCCCTTATAAGATCATCACCAAAATTATTATGGAACGAATTAGACCACTCCTAGATACTCTCATTAGCCCAAACCATAGCAGTTTTATACCTGGAAGAAATACTACTGATAATATCATCATCACCCAGGAGATTCTACACACCTTTAGATACTTGAAAGAGAAGAAAGGGGGTATGATTTTTAAAATTGACCTGGATAAGGCATATGATAGGTTATCTAGGGACTTCATTAGGGACACCCTTTAGGAATTCCAACTTAATGACAATTGGATCAAATTGATTATGAATTGTGTTACTAACACCCATTCTTCCATACTTTGGCATGGGGAAATTATTGAAGGCATTCAGAATGGAAGGGGACTCAGACAAGGAGATCCCCTTTCCCCCTATCTGTTTTTACTTTGTATGGAGAGACCATCTAATATGATCATTTCAAAAGTTGAAGTAGTAGCCTGGAAAGGTATCAAAGCTTCTAGAAATAGCCCTGCTCTATCCCATTTATTTTTTGTTAATGACTTTATCCTTTTTGCCGAATCTGATCCGAGCAACTGCCACACCACCATGGAGGTTCTAAATGAATTTTGTGAGATGTCTGGTCAGAAACTCAGTCTCTAGAAATAAAAAATGTTTGTTTCCAAGAATGTGCCTTGTAGTTATGCTAGATCTTTGAGCTATCAATGTGGCATTCTCCTTACCCAAGACTTAGGCAAGTATTTAGGATCCCATCTTCTTCATAATAGGATCAATAAGAGCTTATTTAATGAGATTCTTAAGAAATTGAAAACAAGACTCTTAGGGTGGAAAGCTAGACACCTATCCTTCGCTGGCAGAACCACCCTTATTCAAGTTGTTACATCTACCATCCCCAGCTACAATATGCAAACCATGGAGTTGCCTAGGAAATTTTGTGATGAAGTAGATAGGATAAATAGGAACTTCCTTTGGGGGGATATTGACAACCACAGGAAAGTCTATCTGATTAACTGGGATACTGTTTGTAGGACTAAGAAGGAAGGGGGTCTAGGTCTCAGAAAAGCCAGGAACAATAATGCTGCTATACTAGCAAAACTGGGCTGGAAAGTCCTAACTGCCCCAAACAATTTCTGGTATAAAGTGCTCCAAGCCAAATACCTTAAAAACAATAGCATCTATACCTGGCCTATGAAGAGAATAACATCTCATATTTGGAAAAGCATCTGTAAAAGTAGGAACACTCTTAGGAAGGGAGTAAAATGGAATGTAGGCAATGGGGAGACCATCTCATTATGGTATGATTGGTGGTGTGACCAACAACCTCTTGTCTAGCAGTATAACTCCACACAGGTCAATGAGAGAGATAAGGTGAGCCTACTCCTTGATGAGGATGGTAATTGGAACACTGATTTCATTGCTACTATTGTTAACCATCAAGACCTTCAAGAGATCATTAAGATCCATAGACCAAGATTTGTGATCTACACTGATGCACCCACTTGGATAGGAACATCTGGGGGAAATTTTTCTACAGCCTCTGCTTATAGACTTATCATCAACTAGGATTTTGATGAGCGAGACTAGAAATGGATATGGAAGGTTAAAATACCTCAAAGGCTCAAATGCTTCCTATGGCTTATATTACATGACAGTCTACTAACCAACGACATGAGACTCGGGAGGAATATGGCATCGTCTGACTTATGCCCCAGATGTGGCCTTTACAGTGAAGACTTGAGCCACCTCCTTCAAGAATGCACTCATGCCAAAGATATATGGACTGAAATTAAAGATCTCAAATGGTGGGAGGAGGGTTGTAGACAACCTCTAGCCGAATGGGTGTTTTTCAATTTGAAAAATAAAAATATATTCCTTGATACTAATTGGTACCTTTTCTTTACTGTCACCCTGTGGTAGATCTGAAAAACTCGCAATCTTATGGTTTTTGAAAATGTAAACCACTTTATTTACACTAGTCTCAAGAGTATATGGAACTATGCTTATGAGATTAAAGAGGCTTTCTCTTTTCCCATCCACTCTAATTTAACAGGCCCTAAATCTATTTATTGGCGTTTTCCTGTTACAGGTACACTTAAGCTCAACACTGATGGTTGTTCTAAGGGTGACCCTGGGCAAGCAGGGTATGGAGGTCTTCTGAGGGATGAAACTAGGACATGGATATGGGGCTATTATGGCAATTTGGGCCACTGTTTTGGTGTGGAAGCAAAACTATGGGCCATCTATCAAAGATTGTCAATTCTATTCCAAAAAGACACCATGAATGTGGCAATAAAGACTGATGCGACACAAACCATTGATCTAATCCATAACAGAACAAGCCATAACTCCTTATTCAGAGCCCTCATTGAAGATACTAAGTTCCTAATGAAAAGATGCACATGCACTCTTGGACATACATTGAGGGAAGGCAATAGAGTTGCTGACACACTGAACATGTAGTAATGCTTGAATATCCTCCCATAGCTGTTAGAGCTTTGGTTGCAGAGGACATGATTGAAGTTGGTTCTGTGAGGGTTTAGCCCTTTGTTGTACTGCTACTTATTTTGTTTTTCTTGTTTCATCCGTATAAAAAAAAGTAACTGAAATCACTACAAGAAAAAACACATTCGATTACCAAATTTCCTGACTAAAAAAAATTTGGTTGCTGAAAGTATAACTTCCAGTGACCAAAACAGCATTAGTAGCCAAAAGTAAAGCTTTTTGGTGACTAAACAATTTTAGTAGCCAAAAGTCTACAATTGGCTACTAAAAATAAGTTTGGTCGCTGATTATATGGGTTTCAGTGACTAAAAAATTTTTAGTAACCCAAAGTAAAGCTTTTTAGTGACTAAAAAAATTTAGTAGCCAAAAATCTACAATTGGCGACTAAAAATAAGTTTGGCCGCTAATTATATGGATTTTACCGACTAAAAAAATTTTAGTAGCCAAAAGTAAAGCCTTTTGGGGACTAAAAAAATTTTAGTAGCCAAAAGTCTACAATTAGAGACAAAAAAAAAAATTTAGTCGCCAAAAGTGGTCATTTTTAGCGACTAAAATTATCTTGGTCGCTAAAAGTTAATTTTTTATTTTTATTTTGTTACTAAATAGTTAATTACATAAATTAATAAAATAATTATGTTTATACATATACTTTTATATTAATATGGGTGTATGTACTATATAAATAATATATGTCACATATACAATCATGTCTATAGAGGTGTAGTGGGAAGAGTGTGGTGCATAAGGTTTTTTTTTTTTTTTTTCACGTTTGAAGCTTTTGGCGACTAAAGGGGTTGGTCGACGATTCCTTGACTATTGGCGGCTAAAACATTGGTCGGTAAATGTATAATTTTAAAGAAATATTTTTTGGTCACAGAATGTCATTGGCCACCAAAAAAAAAAACTATTGGTGACCAATATTTTAGTCGCTAAAAGTGACTTTTTTTTTTGGTGAATACCTGGACAACTCAAATGAAATAAAGAAATGTGGTTAGTTTATATGTAAATGCATGTCTTATCTGATGGGTTTAATGTTATTATTTTGAGGGCGTTACAACTCATTCTTCCAAGGAGTATGTATATATTTTGTTACAACAAGCTATCTCATTCAAACTATTTGCTTAAGGATAAGGATTCACTACAAGAAATTAAGGTTTTAAAGACAAATTTTTAGGGACAAAATTAATTTGTTTGTAAAAATTATACTTTTAAGGACAAAATGAAAGAATTTTTAAAAATATATATTTAATCATGTTATTACATTTTCTAGACAAATTTGTTTGATTGTAAAATTGTTTAGTTGAAAAAGGATCAATCACTTTTCCCTACAATTTTAGTTGGTCTCTAATAAATCCAAATCATATCCCTACAATTTTAGTTGGTCCCTAATAAACCCAAATCATATATTGTTGTATTTTATATATTAATTTTTGAACTCATAGTCGGGAACAAAAACAAAAAAAAGGTTTCATCACTCATTCTCTCTCCGTCTCTCTTAAATCCCTAATTTCTTTTTATACATCTCTTCTCTGTGGATTCGATATATGAACTCAATGGTTCTTTTCTACGATCTCATTGATTGCTTCTGATCTGTGGTTCATCATTGTCTCATAGCATCTCTGTCCAGGGCTGGATCGCTCCGTTACCGCCTCATCTCTCCTCAATTCTCCGATTTCCCGGCGAATCTCCGGTAGCGATTCCGATTAGGTACCATATATTATCAACTTATTTGATAATCGACTATCATATTTATGAATTGCCTATCATATATATTATAATCGACTTATGAATGGAAGTTAGAAAATGAAAATGAATATGATAATCAACTATCATGTATGTATCTGTATAATCGATTTGATGTAGCAGCAGCCTCTTGGATGCTTTTAACATTCTGAGATTTGAGTGGAAAGTATCTTGGGGTTTCTATTTGCAAATTTAGATTCTCTCCATTACATGGTTTGTTGGAATTGAAGTGAATGGAGATCTCTCTATTTCAATGCATGACATATGGATGTAAAATTTGAAGTCAATCGTTTATAATTGTTTTTTTTATCCTGCTCGAATTTGCTTTGAAACGTCATTATCTCTGCAAATCAAGTGCCAAAAAGATACATTAACAGCCAAAAAGAACAATAAACAAAGATATATAACAGTGTATTTGTCTTGGGTTATATACTCGCCAATAACTTGACAATGATAGTTTTGGAGTGACAAATAAATAAGTAAAAATATACTTCAATGTTTAGCAATTTTCTATTGAAAAAGATAGAATCAGATTACAACAAGGACACGCTATAATGTAAGTTTATAACTTTACAATGAGTTACTTCAAACATTTTAGAAATCATATAAGTTTCACATAGATGTACAACCATAGAGTCCTACAGAAGTGTCAATTCATTGGCAAAGCATTGCAAAGAACTCAACATTTCCTGTTGTCTAAGGTAACAAAATCCAAAATTTTGTAGGCCTCAATTAGACAAATCCATTACTTAAATTGAATGATGTATCTGAATTAGGTCTAGAGCTCAAATGTACTTGAAGTGTCAACAGAAATAAGTGGAATGAAAACAGAATGTGGCATATAAAGTTACGCAGTTTAATGTATCACATGCGTAAGCTCAATTTTAAGGTGAAAGGCAGCTGTTAGAGAGCACGGTTAAATTATATCAATATAATAAACTTCATTTTTTTTTCTCTTTTAAATTATCCATTTAAATGTACTATCAAGATATGCACCCAAAAAAGGAACAGGGAATAGAATTTTGTTTGTGAGAAGCAACATGCCATTCCTCTAGGCCTCTCTTTTCTGGAACCGGTAAAAATCTAAGCCAACATCTTTACTTTTCTTCTTGGCCATATTTTCCAGAACAGCAACATGGGCAACAGAACCCACAGTAATTCCACTTTTAGTACCTGTTGTCTTTTTCCGACCCTTGTGATGTACAACAACAGCCCATCCACCTTCAGCAACAAGGGCTTCTCTTTCTTTTCTTGCCTGCAAGTGCCATAATAAATTGAATGAAATCACAGTTAAGCCAAACTGCAAAATTCACAAATGGAAATAGGACAAACAGATTTCCATAATGGTTGAGCGATTATTTATATGTGGTAAATTGGTTTATGTATACATCAGTATTGTTGGAACAATCTTCTGTGTAAAATAAATAACTTGAAACAAATCAAACAAATAAAAATAAATTACTTGCAGACATTGGCGAGTATATAGCCAGTGATTGTTTTTTTAACCATGGACCACAGAATAATCTAGAAGAACATCTTTTGAATATAAGATCCAAACAAGGCATATATAGTCAGTGATACTCTACTAATTATTTTTTTAGGGTATCACTTATTTATAATTTCTACTTTATTTAATATTTTAATTGTAGAAAATTTGATATTGATGCATTTGTGGATATGAATCATGTAAGAATTTGTAATTCTGGCTAGATTTTCCATAGAAAAGAAGTAGAGGATAGTACTTGTCACGACCCAAACCCGCCCCTATGGGTTTAGCACCATAACCAGCCAGTAATCCGTGATTACTGAAGGCCTGCTTAACAATCAAACAATAATACAGAGTACAGGGGCATGGCGGAAGCCAAAATAGTAAATAGACAATGTCCAATGAGCTGTGACAGTCTGTATGCAAAAAGATTTTTCATTCAAATGCACATTCGTAACAAAACGGTCTATACAACATTTACAATCATTCAGGACATGGACTTAATCCCTAATAGGACAGTACAAAAACATTCAGTCTAAATAGTAGTTACATAACAGATACAAAAATGGGAAAACTAAAACACCCCCGAAGCTTTGGCTTGACAGGCTCGGAACCTCGCAGTAAGGCACAGTGGTTGGCTTTGACAAAGGGAGTCTAACTCACGCTCTTAGCTCCGGTCTGGTGCCTGAACACCTACATATATATATATAAGCAGTGAGCTAAAGCCCAGTGAATAACATAATGCATAAAGAGGTTAAGAATGAATGTCCTTTCAGTATTGAAAACAGTCAATTGATTCAGTATATCAATCATTCAGTCATAACAGTCATATGTGGTACATCCAATAGTAGAACAGTACAGTAAACAGTAGGTCTTGAAAGACCGAAGAGTCATTGATGGCCATCGGTAATGGTTCCAGACATGGGAACCGACAGAGATCTCTGTAACAGTAGCAATAACAGTAACAGTAGTTGCTAAGGATGCCACAATACAGTTCAGAATAGAGGACAAACATTCATTCAGTTAACAGTAACAGTTCAGAAAACAGTTCAGTTAATCATTTAGAAAATATTCATTTTCGAACATATCTTTACAACATTGTTACTCATAAAGTTCTGGTCTACAGATAAGCTAGAGCGCGTCTCCGAAAGCCAATCCTACACAGTTGCAGAATGAACACACACTAAGCTACACAGTTGGGAAAATAATAACTTAATCCCTATTTTGACTCGGTGTGGTTCTACCTCAATATCCTCATTAAGATGCCTTAAACTAGGCCTAGAAATGCCTAGGATGGAATGAGGATGCAAAGATGCATTTTAAAAACATGTTCAAAACTTTCAGAAAACAGAGGTCCCGCTCGAGCGTGGGTTTACCCGCTCGAGCGGACATGCAAACAAAAAACTCTGCTCGAGCATAAACTTTCCCGCTCGAGCGTACTGAAAAAGTACTGGATGTGTGAAAATCACGCTCGATGGGCGCTCAACACCCGCTCGAGCGTGTGACACAAGTCCCCGGTTGAACGTCCAATACCCCGCTCGAGTGGACTATAAAACAGTGCAAAGTGCTGGGAACACGATTTTCCCGCTCGAGCGCCAGTAATCCCGCTCGAGCGGAAGTCTAAATTCTGGAAATTCCAGATTCGAACTTCAAGCTCAAAACCAAGTTTTAAAACACCAAATTCGATCCTTTTGGGCTAATTTTCTGGAAAACACTTCAAAACTCATAATATAACATGTTTCAAAGATCAATTTGAGAAATCAAAGCCCAAAGGTAGTTCAATTAAACTCAATTTCAAACCAAACTTTCAAGAACATGATAAACATGTACATGCATGAATTTAAACCAATTCAAAGCTTCAAATACTTGCTCAAATGAGCCAATTCTTTCTAAAACATGCTGAACTCATGGTCCTTAACATTAACATGAACATGCATGTGACAATTTTCCATGAGAACAACTTTAAACTCATCAATATAGGCATGCATGCATGAGATGAGCTACAATTCAACATTATAAGCCATATCTTGGCTCCAATCTTCAACAATCCTCTAAAACATGCTAGAAATAACTCAAATTAAACACAAGAAGGTAAAAGCTCTACCTTATGTCTTGAATTAAAGGTCTAGGAGCTCAATTTTGCAATACTCTCTTCAATTCCTTCAATTTCCAAGCAAAACAAGATGAAAACCAACTCTCTTAGTTCTCTCTCTCTCTATGGTCGGTTGTGCTTAGAAATGAACTGATGAAATGTGTATGAATGAGTGCATTAAGGCTTGAATATGGTTTAAGGTAGTGGCCCACTCACAATGGCATTAAGGTAGATAAAACCAACTTATGTGTTTTACATTATCTAATCTAATTTAAACACACTAAATCACATTTCAGATAAATACACCATAAAATCACATAAATCCTAATTAGCACATAACGCTAATCGATCTCAGTTTCGGCCGCCGATAAGGCCTCCAATTCGCAATCTAAACATAAAACATGGACAGATAATTTAACAGTCAATAGATAGAAATGCATTTAAACTAGCACATTCAATCAATCAGTTCAGTGACTTCAGTTAATTCAATCAATTATCATAATCAGTCTCCGTTTAACAGTAATCAGTGGTTTATCAGTAAACAGCGGTAAGGGTTGTCACAGTACTACATGGTAAAGAAGTAGGAAATAGCTTTTTCAGTTGACCTTTGTATTCAGAAAAGCTGTGTATAAAGAATTTGTAGAATTCCTATATTGATGCTTAATCTGATGTTTCTTTTGCTTTGATGATATGGTCTGATCTAATCCTGATTTGTTTGATTTGATTATATTTATGTTATTTGGAAATATAGATGCCAATTCGATTGATTGCATTGTTAAATTTATTTTGATTCGCTTGTTTTATTAGAGTCGAAATTGTAGCATCATATTTCCTACTTTTAGTATATCCTATTTTTTAAGCTTTTACATTCTCTCTCTCTCTCTCTCTCTCTCTCTCTCTCTCGCTCTTATTTAGTTCTTTTGCACCATGGATAGGAGTTGGATGCAACTTCATAATAGAAGGTCACCTCAATACATTGATGAAGTGAGGATTTATCTTGTTTGCTCGTCATCATATGAAACCAGGGGCAGATAAGATTTGGTGTCCATGTTATAAATACAATAACCATAGGAATTAGTCGAGCTTTAAACTGGCACTCTGATGCCAATAAAAAAAAAAAAAAATTGTGTATTGGAGTTAATGCTTCTCTATTTTAAATTAGGTTAACCAACTGGGCTGATTTAATTAGAGATCCTTACATACTTTCAACTGAGAGGTCAAGTCTTATTATGACACTTTCTTATATTGATGTAGTTGTTAAAATTGCATGTGTTGTTTTTTAATGGTGGTTAGAGTTGTTTTATGTATATATATACATATTGTTGGACTTTCTCGTATAACTGATTATCTAATTTAATGCAATTTGTTTATATTTATAGATAATCATCTATCGATTGACGAAATAAATAAATAAATTTGGTTGTTTTATGCTTTTAAAAAATTACCATGTATAAATTTTCATAGAGTAAAACTTTTTAGTTTGGTGTAGTTAAATAATTCGTAAATTATTGTCTTATTATATATTTTGATGTAACATGTGGGTTTGGATTTTTTTAAGGGAGAAATACATATTAGTGCTGATTAGGGAAAATATTTATAAAAAATAAAATATAACATAAATATTAATAATTAGGGTAAATTATAACTTAACCTCTTGTGGTTTACCCAAAAAACACAGAGCCCTATATAATTTTATTTGTAACACTTAAACCCTCTATACTTCATACCAAAGTGCAATTTTGGACGGACATAACATAAATTGTAAAAAGTCTAAATTACCCTTATTTATTTCTCTAATTTTCTTCTTAATGTTATTACAAACCATAATATTCGCTGATTTGTCTTCAATTTTTTTATATTCTTATTCTTCTTCTTCTTCTTTTTCTTCTTCTTCTTTCTCATCCCATGGCAAACCACACACCTCTCATACCATCATCAAATACATATCTCTCTATCTAGAACTTAGACCCAAACAAATACTTATCTCTCCCTCTCTAAAATTTAAATTATACATATATGATATACATATTAATTGATATATATATATAATAAATATATATGATACATATTTAATATATGATTAATTGATATATATATATATAATAAATATATGATACATATTTAATATATGATATATATATATATATATAATACATAAATGATACATATGAAAGAATTGATGGATAGTTTCAATTATACATATGTGATATATGTACATACATATTAACTGATATATATAATACATATTTCACCAGTTATCTTGTATAAGGAAAAGTGACCTTGTATTACTCTGTATCTTTCTCTCTCTCTCTCTCTCTCTATATATATATATATATATCTTCTCTCTCACTGTGACCACCATCATCACCACCATTGCCTAGCTCCGTCAAAACTAAGAACCACCCTTTACAAAGTGCTATAGATGAAGCAACAGAAGATGGTGGATGATGAAAAAGAAAGAAATAAATTTAGAGATGTTTCTTTGAAATGTGTGAAGTTAGTTTTCAGACAACTTTTGGTATGTTGAAACCACCCATTTTAGGAAGAAGTATAAAGCAAGGTAAGGAGATTGGTGAACGAACAGGATAAAATCGTTAGGAATCGAGAAAATTATGGAGTCTGAAAGATGGGCTGAATAAATGTCGAAAACGGGAAGAAAAAGTGGGTTTGGTTGGTATGAATCTCATCAATGCTATTTCAAAAATCTAAATATTTACACATATTAATTGTTTGATTTCATGGATCGGGTTTGTTACTAATTTGAATTATAAGAAGAAAAGTGGGTTTGGATAGTTTTTAGAGAGAGAAGTTGTGGTGGTGATTTTAAGTGGTGATTTTGCATGGAATAGAAGTTGGTTGTGGTGTTGCATGGAATATGATGGTGGTGATGTTGGTTGGTTATGATTTTGCATGTAAGGTAATGGTGATAAGATGAGAGGAGAAATAAAAGGTGATGGTGGTGGTTTTGCATGAAAAGTGATAGTGTTGCATATTTATATAATGAGGAAAAGAGAACTTGTGTGATGGTCCAAGAGTGTAACCCATGCTCTGTTGCACTATACCATTCTGTGTATAAAAAATTACCCTCTCATAAGGTAATGGTGATAAGATGAGAGGAGAAATAAAAGGTGATGGTGGTGGTTTTGCATGAAAAGTGATAGTGTTGCATATTTATATAATGAGGAAAAGAGAACTTGTGTGATGGTCCAAGAGTGTAACCCATGCTCTGTTGCACTATACCATTCTGTGTATATATGTGTGGCAATAAGGGTGTTTTGTTCATTTGCCATATGTTTTTGGGCGGGAAAAACTGCTCCACTCACTATTCATGGTTGTGCAACACACGTTCTGTTTAAATAAATAGTTCCGTCGAAAACTACACTTTGGTATGAAGTATAGGGGGTTAAAGTGTTACAAATGAAACTATAGGGAGGTCTCTGTGTTTTTTAGACAAACCACAGGGGGTTAAATTATAATTTACCCTAATAATTAAAATCATTATCTTTTTCACATTTGTATAATAATTTTTCAAAATTCACTCTAAATAGTAATTTTTCCTCTTTTTTTTTTAACATTTATTGTGAGCGTGCATGTTATGTTATTTCTACAAGATTATTTTTTTATTCAATATATATTTTTAAGGGGCATTTACATACAAGTCCCATTTTGTGAACTTATAATCCATTAAGTTCTAAATAAAATTATTTGCTCCTCCAAGTCCCATTAATTTTTAATAGTCCAATTTATCCTTCCAAGACCTCATCATAGCTGCCAAACATCATTGATGTCTTCATTCTCTCTCTCTTTACAGTTGTAATTTGAAGTTCTACGTAACTTCAGTTCGACGAACATGGGTGATTCGAGTTCACAAGGGTAATCTGGGTCTTGATTCGTCGTTGATTGAAGCTCGATCAATCAATTTCGCAGGTCACTCTTCGACTTCGAATCTGGATTTCAGTTCGAGATCATGACTTCTGCTCTTGAATTCATCCACGACTCGCATCAAACCAGTTTCGAATCTGGTTTTTGTTCACTTGCGATGAAATCATACCTGAGTTATTCTTTGGAGTTGTTTTGGACTCGATTCACTAAAATCAACATGTGGTTTCAATTTGTGCTCTGAGTTCGTGACTCAAGGAATCCAAATCTGGATCCATTTTGGATCGCCCGTGAAGCCTACTCAAGTTCCACCCAATTGAACCAAGAACAAATCAAGAAGTACGCAGATCACACCAAGGCTTTGAATCGAACCCCAAATTGCAACCTCCCAAGTCAAAAAGTTCACCAGATCTGAAATTGTAACCCTATGTACTCGACTACATTGTTCTTCTGAATTCTAATTTAAAATTGAGAACATTCTCAGTTTATAATATTCTCAATTTAAATCATGAAAAAAATTGAGAAAATTCTCAAAATTGATAATCATAAATTTCTTAGTTTTGATAATATTCTTAGTTCATCCTAGAAAAAATTGAGAAATTTCTTAGTTTTGACAATTATAAATTGAGAACATTTTCAGTTTTAAAATTGAGAACATTCTCAGTTTTGGGATTAAAGGGCAAAACGTCTTTTTACCTATAAATGAGATTTAATGGTTCAAAAACTTTTTGACAAGACTTAAGCTACCACCAAATATGTAGATAGGACTTTTTGGTAATTAATCCTATTTTTAATATAAGAATAAGGTTATGATAATGTTGGAAAATTTATAAAGAGGTAGTTGTGAATTGAAATAGACTCTATTTTGAATAAAAGGGTGTAATCTTTCATGGTGTATTTTTGTTTTAAAGGAAGGGTCAAACCTCCATTTGAATGAAATGTTGCAAATCTTTCATGGTGTCTCTTTATTTTAAAGGAAGGGTTATGTCCCTTCTTCATACATTTTCTATTCAAATTGAATAGGTGCCAACAAAGCCTATATAAAGGCAGCCCCATTCCAATTTTGATTCCGAAAATTCATTTTCCTTGCCTTCATTTTGCTCTCTTGCTTCCTTTATTCTTCATTTTAGTTTTAGAATAAATATTCAAAGAGTTAGAACACAGGTTTGGTTCGCCGAACAATTTGTTTTGGACTGCTACTACAAATTGGTTAAGATCATTATATCCTGGGAGATAGACGCCACTCAACCGTAAGCACCGTAGCGAGGTGAATCTGTCTTAAGGGCAAAGTGTCACACACTCGACTTGGTCTTTGAATTATTTATTCGGTTCTACAAAATAAATACTGTAAGTTTTATTTTATTTTGTTTGAATTGTTTCAATTTATTTTATTTACACAGAAGATTGTTCCAACAATCTTAAGACAGATTCGAATTATTCTGTTTATAGAATTTTTCGTTTGTTTCCTTTTTTCTTTCTTCGTTTAAGAAAATTATTTTCTGTGGATTAAAAAAATAATATTCTGATTGGAAAAACAAATAGTGATTATATGCTATTTGACAGATAGTAGTAATATACTGTCTATTTTCTTTGACAACTAGTAGTACGATACTGGTATCATTAACAATTCAGAATATATTTTTGTGAAATTTTTTCAGAAATTAATTTTGGGTTTTATAAATTATTTTCTGAGTTTTCATTACATAAAATTCTGTTTTAGTATTTTAATTATTGAAGTGTTACAGAAATTAATTTTCTTTGTGGAATTAATTTTGTTGAATAAAATTTTATTTTGTTATTTTCTTATTTCTTTTATTTTACAGAATTTAATTTCCTGTGTGGAATTAATTTGGTTGAATAAAATTTTATTTTATTTCCAAATTTATTGGACAATAAAAGTTACATTCTTGTTTCTTTTATTTTTACAGAATTTAATTCTGTGAATTTAGTTTAATTTTCTGTGTAGTATAAATTCTAATTATAATTTTGTTTTATAAATTAGAATTGATGGCTACTAAAACTAATGCCCAAACAAGTACTACTGTGGTGGCTGCAATGACGCTAACAGTACCGGTAAATCACGGTGAAAAGTCAGAGAAGTTCTCAGGAACTGACTTTAAAATATGGCAACAGAAAATTTTGTTCTATCTTACAACTCTAAACCTAGCTCGTTTCCTCCGTGAAGATGCTCCTATCCTGAAAGAGGATGAAACCGACCAGCAAGTGATTGCTGCGGTTGATGCTTGGAAACATGTCGATTTCCTTTGCCGGAATTACATCTTGAATGGACTTGATAACACATTATACAACGTCTACAGTCCTATCAAGACAGCAAAGGAACTTTGGGAGTCTTTGGAGAAAAAGTACAAAACGGAAGATGCCGGCTCAAAGAAATTTGTGGTTGGCAGATTCCTGGATTTTGTAATGGTTGATTCAAAAATTGTGATCAGCCAAGCTCAAGATTTTCAACTCATTCTGCATGACATTCACGCAGAAGGCATGTCTCTCAGTGAATCCTTTCAAGTTGCAGCCTTAATTGAAAAATTACCAAAAGATTGGAAGGAATTCAAGAACTACCTCAAACACAAGCGCAAAGAAATTTCTATGGACGAATTAATTGTGCGTTTGAGGATTGAGGAGGACAACCGCAATTCTAAAAAGCGGCTGGTAAGCATCCTATGGAGTCTAAGGCAACTGTGGTGGAACATGCTTCAAAAACCAAGAAACGAAAGTCTTCTGGAGAAAGTTCATCACAAGGCTCTAAAGGGGGGCTAATAAAAAGTACAAATTTAATGGCAAATGTTACATCTGTGACAAAGAGGGACATCGGGACAAAGATTGTCGTAGCAAAAGCAAAAGCAAAAGAAGAACAAGCAAGAAGCCTGCTCAAGCTCATATGACCGAAGTGGACAATATTTCCAATGTTGTCGAAGACATCAATCTTTCTGCAGTTGTTTCCGAGGCAAATCTTGTCGGAAATCCTAAAGAATGGTGGATGGACACTGGTGCTACTCGCCATATTTGTGCCGACAAAAAGATGTTCACATCTTATTTTACAGTGAACAATGGTGAACAACATTTTATGAGCAACTCCTCAACTTCCAAAGTTGAAGGACAAGGAAAGATTGTACTCAAGATGACATCTGGAAAGGAACTCACTCTCAACAATGTGCTGCACGTACCGGACATTCGCAAGAATCTTGTTTCCTGGATCTTTGTTGAGTAAGAAATGGGTTTAGGCTAGTATTTGAGAGTGATAATTTGTACTTACTAAGAATGAGATGTATGTAGGAAAAAGTTACATGTCTGATGGCCTTTTCAAGTTAAATGTAATGACCGTTGTACCCTCAGTTATTAATAATAATACATCTTCTTCTTACTTGCTTGTGTCTTCAAATGTGTATAGGCATGGTAGATTTAGGTGACATGGTTAAGTTATGATCTTTGCGTAGATTAATTAATATGGAAGGTTTTATCCTGTGACATTTGCAATTGATTCCCAAATTCATAAATTGTGGATAATGTTGTGTTGAGGCTTCAAATATATATCATAGAGCAACTCATTATATCGTTTCATCATTGAAAGAAGTAACGGGGAACGCAGCTTGAATGTAGATATTCGATAGGTGACGATTTGTGGATTTTAAATCGAATTCAAACTGGAATGGTGGTGGGAAATAGTATAGTTTTATCATCTTTGGTAGTCTAGAGGGGTGGACTAGTCAGATATATTGTATAGTTTCAGTGTTTAATTTGAATCCAGCAGGGATGGAACTGTTGGAACATTTCTATTCAATATTATATGATATGATAGTTTGATTAAATGATACTGTGAGTAAGGAAAATTAAGAAAGCTTGGTAGAGTAATTAGAGAGTGGTGAATGTATAAAGTCACCTTTTGGTGAATTTTGTATGATTGAATCAATGGAATAGGTATGTGCATCAAATCCGATGCTGGCCTTATCTGCACTCAAGCCAATAGGATTGAAGTGATTGAAGCGGAGAAAATAGAGTCTTTTAAAAAGAAATGAATGGAATGGGCATTGTATGTGGAAGTTTTTGAGATTACTCCAGAACTTGTGGGGGGAAAGCAACTACTTTTATGTCTAATTTTTATTATTTTAAAGTTAAGATGATATATGATCTACGCCGAAAGAAGATTGAATCAAACATCCATTATGAATTGTTGGCTGGAAGAGTACCATGCGTACAATATGATCTTAAAAGTGTGGATTGTGTGTTGGGCTAATATGATGTTCTCATTCTCTAATCCTAAAAAGACTAAGGATTTTAGTGGTCCTAAGACCTATTGATTGCGTTTCATTGGTTTATGCAAGAATAGTAGTGCATATCGATTTTGATTCATAAATCAGAACATACCGAAATGCAATGTAAATACTACTTATTGAGTCTCGGAATGCATCATTCTTTGAACATCGTAATTTCCAGAATAAACAGACAAGAGAAACTAGTAACATAAAAGATCTCATGTGCTATTACTAGCAAGATCAGAGAATGCAGAATCTACAAAGAACAAGAGCAAGAGTTAGATCAAATGAGATAAAGAACTCGGCGTAAGTAAACGTGCTAGAAACTCAAAATCTTTATGGTACCACGATTTTTCTAACAATATTTGTTAGAAATGAGCCTTTAAACTTTTTAAGAGGCTCTATGTCCAGCACCTGAAGTCTCCTATATGGAAAGAAGCTGTCACAGTGAAGTTAAATCCATCTTGCAGAAATCACACTTGGGAATTAGTGGACTTGCAACCCAGGTTGTAAACCTCTTGGTACAAGTGATTTTCAAAAGGAAAATGAAAGCAATATGGATCAACTTGACAAATACAAGGGAAAACTTATGGTCAAAGGTTTTAAGCACAAGAAGGTCTTGATACTTTGACACATACTCACGGTTACTAGAAAACATCCATTAGAATTGTTAATTGCCATTTGCATCTTTCTACAATTTTAGAATTCATCAAATGATATGAAAAACCGCCTTTCCTTACATGGTGAGTTTAGAGGAAGAAATTTACATGAACAACCAGAAGGTTTTTCTGTCTCCGCGGAAAGGAAAAGAAAGTGTGTAAATTGGTTTAAATCATTATATGGTTTTAAAAACAAGCGCCGAAAACAATGGCATGAGGAAATTTGAAAAGGGCAGAGAAATTTGAAAGGGCAATGATGTCACATGGACATTCAAAAATTAAAGAGTGTGACAAATGTGTTTTAATATTAAAAACACAGACAAAAAGTTATCGTCCATTGTATGTCTTTTGTAGATAATATGGTTCAAATCATAGGTAAGTAATAATGACAATGATTAAAACTTACCAAGAAAATGTTGAAATAAACATTTTGACATGAAGGACAATGGGCATTGCTGATGTAATTCTTTGGTATGAAAAATTACCAAAACATCAGAAAGATACTTTGTCACAATCTCATTACATTGAGAAAATAACTTGACAAATTCAGCAAAGATGATCATCTGCTAGAGCACCTGTAGTGTTTAATTTAATATCTTCCTAAGAATTACAGGAAAAAGTATTTCTCAATTAGAGTAATGCCCAAATTATTGAACAGCTTCATGTACTTGATGAAATACACCTCGCTCAGACTATAGCTTATCATAAGTAAATTAAGTAGATATACGAGTATTTGGGGTAGAACATTGGAAAGCATTTATAAGGGTTCTTAGATCTCTGATTTACTCGTGCAACATTGGGCTAATTATACTAGATATCCAGCAGTAACCTGAAGGAATTGTGATGCAAATTGGATATCGGATACAAGAGACTCAAAAGTCCACCAGTGGGTACTGTCCTTTAATTCTTGGTGGGGTAGCTGTATCTTGGAAATCTTCCAAACAAACTTGTATTGCTTAGGTCTACTATGGAATCAGAATTCATAGCTTTTTAGACAAAGCTTGGGAAGAGGCAGAATGCTTCGCTACTTCCTTGAAGATATTCCAATATGGCCAAAACCAGTGCCTGCTATAATGCATACATTGCGATAGTCAATCAGCAATAGGTAGAGCACAGATCATATGTATAACGGTAAGTCACGACACATTCGTCGTCGACATAACACGTGCGACAACTACTCTCTAATGGAATTATTCCATTGATATGTTAAGTTCTAAAGACAACATAGCGAATCCACTAACAAAGGTTAGCAAGAGAGTTAGTTGAGAATTCATCGAGGGAATGGGACTAAAGCCTATAAATAAGAGTTATCACAACGGCAACCCAACTAGTTGACTGGAGATCCCAAGATCTAGGTTCAAAGGGACAACCGAGTTGTGAATGACTCAGAAGGTCACCGGGGAGTCTAACTCCTACCCATTTCTTTGATGAAATAGTGATGTCTGTAGCGTTTTAGGTTAAGTAAAATTTTAATGATTCTTATATCTAGGTAAACCTAGTGGAGTATGGCAAGATACTCTCATAAGATCACCTACGTGAGTGTGACTGGCCCGGTTCATGAGATTTGTGTAGGGCTACAATTCTCAGAGTACTCATGAAAGACTTAGGGTTGTTTCAGGGCCAAAATGAACACAATAGTAGAAACTAACTGTGTTTGGGGATATACTGTGTGAGTTCTATTGTCTTGGTTTACACAAACGGCTGAACAGTTCAAGACATCATGTTCATGGTTAGCTAGTAAATCTGATAGTGTCTCACAAGGGAAGGTTCAAAGCCAAAAGCTACCTATCCTTTGCAGAATAATTCCAAATTTCTGTACTCTCTGTAATTACGTCATGTTGTTGCATTTTCTCTCTGTCAATTTCATTCATGTGGGGGATTGTTGGAAAATTTATAAAGAGGTAGTTGTGAATTGAAATAGACTCCATTTTGAATGAAAGGGTATAACCTTTCATGGTGTCTTTTTGTTTTAAAAGAAGGGTCTCTAATTTGAATGAAAGGGTGCAAACCTTTCATGGTGTCTCTTTATTTTAAAGGAAGGGTTATGTCCCTTCTTCATACCTTTTCTATTCAAATTGAATAGGTGTCAACAAAGCCTATATAAAGGCAGTCCCATTCTAATTTTGATTCCGAAAATTCATTTTCCTTGCCTTCATTTTGCTCTCTTGCGTCCTTTATTCTTCATTTTAGTTTTAGAATAAATATTCAGAGAGTTAGAACACAGGTTTGGTTCGCCGAACAATTTGTTTTGGAGTGTTACTACAAATTGGTTAAGATCATTGTATCCTGAGAGATAGACGCAATTCAACCGTAAGCACCGTAGCGGGGCGAATCTGTCTTAAGGACAAAGTGTCACACACTCGACTTAGTCTTTGAATTATTTATTCAGTTTTACAAAATAAATACTGTAAGTTTTATTTTATTTTGTTTGAATTATTTGAATTTATTTTATTTACACAGAAGATTGTTCCAACAGATAAATGGTAAATGTTAACAAGTGTTCTGTAATATTGAAATTTGTGTAAAAAAAATATTTTTAAATTAGTGAAAAAAAGAACTATAAATTGAATAAAAGATTATTTTAAAATTAGTAAAAATTATCTTGTATTCTACAAATATTTATTTAAATAACAAACATTTATTTATTTATTTATTTTGGTGTACCCATTGACATTTGTCAGTAAAAACCCACAGTAAATTATCAAAATTCAAAACAAAAATGATGCTAATATATCATCATTGTACTCGGTTTTGGTTAGTGCATGCGTGTGACTCACAAAATCATGCACTGATCAAAATCAATCCTAGTGAACGTTTTTAGTGTGAGAATTAAACAAAACAACGGCGCTCAATTTAATTTTTAAAAAATAAATAATATACAAGTTGCCACATGGAGGTAAAATAAATAAATTTATATATATAAATGAGAGTAGTGTGTAATACGTATATTACCTAAACGTGATCCATTTGTATTTATTATGAAAGTCGGCAGCCCTATAACGACTATAAGTATCCATAAATGTGTATGCACAAATATGTCAATGTTCACGAGATGGGAATAGGTCTCAACTGCCAACCCATAACTGTGTTGTTTTTTTAGGATAACAATCGATGAAAAGTATATAACCACGAAACTATATGTTAAGATTTGGTATTTTTTGTGATAAAAGATATACTAACTGACATTGTTTGCTGAAAAGATTAATTTTTAATTTTTTTTTCCAATAATAGCCCCGTTGCTAGAAAAGTTGTTGACAGTGACAGTGATGCTAGTGATAATATAGACAAATAAGGAGTCTTTTGGAAAGTTAATAAAAAGGTAGTTTTCAATTTTTTACTCATTTTGAGTCACATCACCTCTCACATAACTTACACAAAATAAGCTAAAAAAGTTAAAAAGTCAACTATTACTCAAAAAGCAACATAAGAGGGGGGTGAATTAGGTTTCTATAAATTAAAATTAATAATACCCCAATAAAATTAACTGCTAGTACAACAAATTATTAACAAGCACAATGATGAACTTATTAGTAAATGATCAAGCAAAATAACAATGAAGTATAACTAACATACAGGGTAAATCAAATGATTAACACATGAATATTAGATAGCTATAGCAGTAGTAGGAAAGTAAAGAGATTAGGGAAGAGGAAACAAACAAATTTATAGTGGTTCGACTTCAACCATGCCTATATCCACTCCTCAAACTTTACTTGAGATTTTTCACTATCTTCTTGTTTCACAGTGGTGCTAGCAACCTCTTTATAAATGGAGCAATCCTCCACGGATTTTACATACACTTCACAAGCCCAAACCCTTGCAAATCTTAGGTGATTCACAATTACTCTCAAGATTGCAAATCTTAGGTGATTCACATACAGGGTAAATCAAATGATTAACACATGAATATTAGATAGCTATAGCAGTAGTAGGAAAGTAAAGAGATTAGGGAAGAGGAAACAAACAAATTTATAGTGGTTCGACTTCAACCAGGCCTATATCCACTCCTCAAACTTCACTTGAGATTTTTCACTATCTTCTTGTTTCACAGTGGTGCTAGCAACCTCTTTACAAATGGAGCAATCCTCCACGGATTTTACATACACTTCACAAGCCCAAACCCTTGCAAATCTTAGGTGATTCACAATTACTCTCAAGATTTCAAGAACACAGTATTTGCAACACTTTTACAAGATGAAATGTTATTTTTGCTTTCAAAGAAAGCTTATAATAAATATCTCTCAAAGATAGATATATAAAATGAAACTTTGATTTTTCTTGAAATCTCACACAGAAAAGATGAGCTTAATGCTATAAAGCTCAGTGTATAATTTCTGAGAATAAATGTAAGTGATTATAGATCAAAGAATATTTTCAGGTTTTTGTAACTTATTTACATTAAAGGCTTTGGTATATATAATGAAAATTATAACCGTTTATAGCCGTTGTATTCATTTAAATTTATAGCCGTTTATAGCCGTTGTAGTCATTTGAATTTATAGCCGTTGTACTTCCATCATTACCAATTTGAATATCTTCCACTCCATCATTACAAATTTGAATATCTTCCACTTGAACCTTTTGGCCTGCTGTTGTGCTAGGCTGTTTAAACCTTTTTGTTTTGGACTGTTTGAACTCCTGATTTAATCAAATATTAAATACATTCTAACAACATTTAGGATAAAGGTTTAGGTGAGAAATAATGGGACAAAATAAATTTTGATTTTATTAAAACATAAAAGCATCAAAATAAATGTTGATTCTATTTTTCTCTTTCAAATAAATCATCAAAATAAATTTTGATTCTATTTTTCTATTCCAAATAAATTAAAACATAATTAAATAAATCATCAAAATAAATAAGTCTAACAATCTCTCCCTTTTTGATGATAGAACACAATGATGTTTTGATTTGATTTGGGAGTAAGAAAAACTCCCCCTCAAGTCATGCTCCCTAAATTCATTTCTAAATACATAGGTTAGCACATGTATAATAAATAAGCTTTAATTAGAGACATGATATGAGACTAAGATATCAAACTATAAATACATAATCATCATATTAGTTTTTAAATAATACCATAATACATAACATCATATAATTTCTCCCCCTGTGACATTATCAAAAGGAAATCATGGGTCAGAATCTGGAGGAGGAGGAGGAAAATGATAATAATAAATGACATCAAAAATAGATATATAGCAAAAATATATATATATATTTATATCAATCAACGGTCAATCAACAAATATATATATATATATATATATATTACATATACAACTCTCCCGCGTCGCTCTCGTTTTTCACAAAATGCGGTTGCCACGCGGCCTGGCTTTTGCTTCATTGGCCGACAAAAGCAGCGCTCCTCGATTGCCGCTCGCCTCGGCTATCTCGCTCTCCTTATCTTCTTCTCTTTAGCCTTCTTCTAAATCACACACTCTTCCATTTTCTTCTTCACCATTCTTTTCTATCTCTTCTTCACCACTCTTGTCTGTTTCTTCTTCCTCATCGAGAGACAAAAAAACTGAACAGAGAAGGCCAAATCTCAGTCTGTTCTTTTCTATTTCTCTGCAACTCATTTTGTTTACAGCTCTCACCTCTAAACCATGACTTCCTCATCCCGTCCCCTCACTCTATTTCTGGACTTGAACGATCCCATAAACTCTGCTGGACCGAGTGCCTCTACTCATACTCTTCCTGTCATTCCTCTGCCTAACCTTTCTATGATGTCGATTGAGCAAATCATGGCAGCTCAATCTGACATAGAAGCCAATCATTTCACATTGACGTCATGTATGGAGACGGTGACGGCAGTCACAAAATTGGCTCACCGTTTGTAGAACAGGACGAGTGAGCTCCATCAGGTCAACGCCCAACTCGCTCAGCTCCAGCGCATGTACAAAGATGTGCGAGCAGAAATAGGTGCACTGAAGGCTAAAAATAAAGAGCTTAAACGGAAGACCACCTCAATGGCCCGATTTGGAGCAACGTCGTTCTTGGCCTTTGAGAGTCAGCGGGGAGTCGTCGCTCTCGACGAAAGCACGGGGCCAAGGGCGTCAAGGGTCGCCCAAGGTGATAAAAAGAAGAAGAAAACGATGGAAGAGGCGAGTAAGTAAGATCGGCGTATGGCCAGAAAAAAATGAAGGGTTTTTTTATGTTTATTTTGATCGGCGTGTAGTCGTAAAAAAATGAAGGGTGTTTTTTTTTTTAATGTAAATATTTGTATTTTAATTTATTTTTGTTTTTATGTTTAAGTACTGAAAAATGAAATTAAAAAGCAGAGAAAAAAATAAAAAATTAAGCCCAAACAAAAAATAATAATGAGAGACCAAATTGTTAATGAGTATATGAGAAGCATTTGAGCATGATCTAATTCTCAATTTCTTAGCAAGAGCATACCAATCTCAAAACTATAATAGACATAACAGTGCATAGATCAAACAAGGTTGCCAAGCAAGAGCATAAATATAGAGCTAAAGTTCAAGTCACTCTTCCATGAGGAAAACGATCTTCCTCTTACATTATCAACAACTAATCAGCTCAAAGGTCATGTTGTAAGAATTAAGATACCAAAAGCATAGGTTGTACTCCATCATTACTAATTTGAATATCTTCCACTCCATCATTACTAATTTGAATATCTTCCACTTGAACCTTTTGAACTGCTGTTGTGCTGGGCTGTTTGAACATATAGGATGAAAGAATGTAAGTCTCATTACAGCACAAATAATCATCCATGTCAAGGTAGCTCTATGATACCAAAAAACTGATAGCACATAATGATCATACAATTGAAGCTCATACCATTTGACAATAATGGGCAAAAAAAAAATAGTAACATGTGAAGGTGCAAACCCATAAGTTTGATATCAAAAACAGAATAGAAACTAAGGGGATTTTAAAAAATAATCAAGTTTAAATTATTCCTCTTGTTTCATTTGGAAAAATCAAAAGGAGGTATGATAAATGAAAGTTCATAACTGAAATGTTCTCGTCAATAATATCAAATAGGATGCCAAAATGATACCAACGTGCAATCTACTAAGGATACCAATATGTAATCTAGAAGATTTAACAATTATAGCTTAAGCATTATGTAGAATACCAAATATTGCTCATAATAGGTTAAACTCAATATAATCTTATGGAGCTAATGTAAATCCAAAAAATGAAGCATGTTCAAGGTATAGCAATCCATATGCCAAGAAAAATCATGAATTTCAATATATAGCACACATTTTAAGCATAGGTATGATTTTTAGGCAAGAGCATCATCAAAGAGTATACATTGCAAATCATATGAAGCATAATCAATCTTTTTCATATCAAAGTAATAACAGTATTAGCTCAAAGGATATAAGATAAAATTTTTACCTCAAAAGCTTAAGAGAGTATATGAGGCATACATGAGGTTTAAGAGATGGGGAAGCTTTTCAATCTTCAATTTTCTTTCATGAGGAGTTCATCTCAAAAGGGTTTAACAAGTATGTTAGCAAAATGATTTCTCTCCCTAAATTGGTGTTTCTGTTTTCTATTGTGATCTTGTAGATATATGGCACTTGTATAGCACAATCACATTTAAACTCATGAAGCAAGCATGGTAAGCAAACTCAAAAGATGGGAAATATTTCAGTATGAACCATGATCAATCAAGAGCTTAAGATACTATTCTTCAAAAATTTTAAATTGTAGCACATAGCATAATATGCATGAGAAAATATTATTTTATGCTCTTTGTTCTATCAAGAATTGATGCGACATATAAAATCATTAAAAGGTATTTTCATCAATTCAATCCACATGCTCAAGTGTGATAAAACATTTTACTCAATGTAAAACACAACGTGAATGCTATAAACAATTAATTCAACAATTTATCACTCAAAAACATTTCATGAGATATATGCCAATATAATCCATATTCAAAACATATTCAATAGGATAGATGCAATGTCTCTACAAACGTATGATACTCCTTTTCATTTAGACATTGTTGATGGATCATAATCAACGAATTTCATAACTCATTCAAATATTCCAATGTAAAGCATATAAGTATGAAATTTTCATATTGAACATATTCTTGAGATCACAAATGTAGAATTCAAAATATAGATAGTATACATCTCAAAAACATGCTATGACATCAAAATTGATTCTACAAAGATATGACTAAAAAATGAATTAATATATTAGTATGAAATCATATATAAGATGTGAAAAGTATGCTCACAAAAATTTCAATGCATTCTTCAACAGCATATATACATACGTACATTTATATACACACATACAGACCACTATATTTATATTTATATTCATATGATCCATGTATATATTATATATATGTATTGTCTAAAAAATCTGCAATCTTCTTCAAACAATGGCAGTTGGTTGAAGAAGATGAAAGGGAGAGTCAAGATCTGATGTTGATTGAAGCCATTGTTGGAGAGGAGGGGGAGAGGAGAGAGAGAGAGATTATGGTTTGATTAGGGTTTGATTTAGAAAATAATAAATATACATAGGAAGTTGGTCATTTTATAAGGCATTGTTCTTATGGACATAATAAATTAATGCTTGGACTTTGGATAAATAAAATTCAAAATTGAATTTTTCAACCGAACCCTTTTTTTAATAACTTCCTAAATGCATTAACTAAAAAATCCAAAAAGCAAGTATATAAGTATTACCAAAATTATTTTGTTTACTCACTTGTAAATGCAAGTAATATTATTATTTTTTAAAGTTAAAAAAATTAATCAACCCATTTAACAAAAACAAAAATGGAACTTGAACTTGGGTCAAGTAATCCTTAAATGACACACAATATGTAGTGGGTGTTTGGAAAGTGGGTTTTTATGTAGATTTTCTTAGTTGTAGGATATTATTGAAGAAAATTTTTTTAGTATTTGGAAAGATAGTTAGGTTTTTTTGTGGTTGGATGTGATGTTTGTGAGAGAAAAAAGTGAAATGATTATGGGGTTGGATGTGATATGTTGTTTGGATTTGTTTTTTTTTGTTGTTTTGCCAAAACTTTGTCTTTTAGTGAAAAAAAAAATAATCCAAATTTTTTTTTCCCTAAACACCACCGTAGTGATTTAAATTGCATATATATCATGTATACTAACCATTAATATATATTAAGAGAGCACAAATTAACAAAATCTTAAACCAAAAACAAAAGTCAGAACTTCTATTTCATATTCATATCTCAGCCGTCAATGTTTGTTGAAACCTTCTACATTATTAAAACCAATGAGTTGCCTTTCAGTGTTGAGAATCGGGGGCACACCAGGAAATACAAACAAACAATAACACAAGAGTTTTAACGTGGTTCGACAATCCGGCCTACGTCCACGGGAGCGATATCACTATATATCAACTCGAGGAGGATTACACACTCAACTCACACTCTCTGTCACTCTATATAGCTATTCTCTCTTCAACTCACCACACTGAAGTCCTCCAATTCACTACCTATTTATAGATGCAATGGGAGAACCAAGCTCTTCAATCAGCAGCCTTTGTTGACAAACAAAGCAGCCATTGTTGACAGCAACCATTGTTGATAGAAACCATTGTTGACAGCAAATCTGAGCCAATCTTCAACAAATCTCCACCTTGGCGAGGATTCTCTATCCAACATAGTGATCGATCAACACTGCCACCCTTACAATGGGTTGATATCCAACAAATCACCCTCTCAACCCATGTAAGGTGATCCACAATAGCACCCACTCACTAGGGTGCCATGCAAAACTTACTTTGCAATTCTTTGGGATTGCTTCTCTCCCTTCCATGCAGTCTTGGAGAGATCGCAATATGTCTTTAATTCAGGAGCAAAAGAAACTCTTTTCTTGCCTGGGACATGCTTTGTTGTCTTGGTCTCTTTGCTCTGAGCCGGCTTTAAAATTGGCTACAATGGCTCCGTTTTGTGCACCTTCGAACTGCCTCCATGCGTTCTTGTACACTTTGGTTGCCATGTCTGCTGAGCCTTATGTCTTTTCGGTGCATGTCTTGTACTTTTTGCCCGATAAGTGACAGTAGCTCCTTCTGTCACAACCTTTTCAACAAGCTTGTACAGATTTCCCTCTAGTTGTCCATACAGCATCACTGTATCTCCAAGGATAACTTTGAGATTTCCTTTACTAGAAGAGAAGTTGTAACCCTTCAAGTCTAGCATACTTAAGGAAATTAGATTCTTCTTCAGCCTTGGCACATGTCGTACTCCATCCAACGTGAAAATTTTTCCATCTTCTATTCGGAGCTATACTGTTCCTATGCCAACAATCTTACTCACAGTGTTCTTAGCCACTCGAACAATACCTCCGTCCTTTGCTTGGTAGGTGAAAAAAAGTTTTATGTCCATGCATATATGGTATGTACTTCCGGAATCTAAAATCCAATTAGGTTTCGTCATACTCGACGAAACTGTGAATGCATACTCATCCTTAGCATTTACTGCAGCAGCGACATTTGATGAGCTCGCCTGTTCCTTGTTTGCCTTGTCCTCCTTGAGCTTTGCACAGTCTTTGATGAGGTGATCCTCCTGATCACAATAATAGCACTTTCTCTTGTAACCTGGCCTTGATTGCGAACGTCCTCTTGATTTGTATCTACTCCGTCTATTATTGGACCTGCCTCTGCCTTGCTCATTTTCTGATGCAACCAAGGCATTTCCTTCTAGGTGCTTGCTACTTTCCTTTTTCTTAATCGACTCATGAGAAATGAGCGTAGCAACCTATAGCGATCCCAGTCGTCCCTTTACTGTTCAGTTGTATTCCGGACTCGGTTCCGTGGAGTTGGTAGTTGTATTTATCTTGTTGTCGTCCTTTAAATCCATTTGTTTGAGTTTTAGGATGTAGTGGGCTTCGTTATTGTAGGTTGGTAGAGCCTTGGCTCCCATTGTTGTTGCCCAGTTTTTGAATGGTCCGCTCGAGCGGGTCATTTTGCGCTCGAGCGGGGTTTACACCCTTCCAGCATTTCGTGTCCCTGCAAAACTTCTGCAGGTGTGTTTTCTACGCTCGAGCAGGTTTCTTGCGCTCGAGCGGGTAGCGCTCGAGTGGGTAGTTCTTTCTGAAAAAGTACTGAGAGATGAAAATCTACGCTCGAGCGGACTGGTTTTCGCGCTCGAGCTGGTGTGTTTTGCTTTTGTGTCTTGGCGCTCGAGCGGGCCTTCTTGTGCTCGAGCTGGACCAGTTTTCCGTGCTTGACGCTCGAGCGTCCTGTTCTACGCTCGAGCGGGAATGTCGTATATCAGTTGGCAGCTGAGCGTTTTAAAATCACTTTTTACATTCTCTCTCTCTCTTACCTTCTAAAAACACTTTTTGAGAGCTTCTCTCTCTAGGATCTCCCTTCTCTCTAGGGTTTGATCTAGTTAGAGTGTCCCCCTATCCGTCGGCCTTTGTAAAAAGGGTGTTGATCGTCGAGGGGCTTCGTTTTGATCCGTGGATCTTGGTATTTAGAGCATTTTGGTTTTCTTCAACTCCCCCGTTTGAGCTCCAACTTCAAGGTAGGGATATCCTACTCCTCTTTATAAGTTTTGTCTTTGAATTTTAGCATTTTGATATGTTGGGGGTTGTTGGGTAATTTTGAGAAAGTTTGGGTCGTTGTGTAATCTTACAAAAGATGGGGTTTTAATTATAATTAAACCTATATGCATGTTTGGCATAGAGAAATAGATGATGAACTATGGATGAAAATGGAACCTTGGGGTTGTTAGGTTAATTATGGGAAAATGCCTTAATTAGTTTGATAAATTAATTTGTATAATTAATTTTGAGAAATGAGGAATTGAATTGAGAATATTCAAATTGAAAGATTATGAGATTAAAGGGTGTAGTTGGATTCATTTGATCGCTCACCTAAGTTGAATGTCGATATTTTATCTATTTGGTGCATTTATTTTCTGTTTAGAAATAACTGCTTTGGGCTATCGGTGGAGGATAGTTTTGATTGTTGTAGACAATGCATGATGATTAGGCAAACTAAAACTAATCGATTGAGTATGCTATCGAACATAGCGGTTGGAATAATACATCAACTTTATGTATTGATTGTTTATGTATATGATCTATGTTTATATACATAGTGTGTGTGTGAAGAGATAGGGAATGTATTCCACGGTTTAGGGGAAAATAGGGGATGGACCTCTAAACCGGATTGTGTGTGTGACATTGATACAGCACTACAATATGTATCAAGTGTTGATTATGGAAGTGTTTAAATTGATTTGATATAGCACTAAAATGTATATCGTTATCAATTGTGAAGTATAGAAGCGTTCGTTTCTATGTTATGTTGATACAGCACCAAAATGTGTATCGTTCGTACAGTATGGGAAGTGGTTTATGTGTTATTGATACAGGATCAAAATGTGTATCCATTATGAATCTAGAAAGTATGTTAAAGATGAGTCTTATTCTCATTAAGTTATTTGGCTAAGTTTTGAACCTTGTTGTCAAACTCAAGGTTGAAAAAGAAATGAAAATGAAATATAACATGGACTTAAATGTCATGAAACTGGAATGTGATATAAGTGGGTGTATCGGTGTTGACCATCTATCAACTGCTAATCTTTTAGTCATTGTTCATAGCTGGTTTAGTGTATTTCTGCTGGGCTGTGGCTCACCCTTTATGGGACATCATTTTCAGGTACAGGTAGCATGCCACCTCCAAGGACGTAGCTTGGGAGGTTAGAGAGCAGATAGACTGCTTTTGTTTGTTGTTTTCTTTTGATGTATTACATGTAAATAAAGCCAAGGGCTTTAATATGTATTGAGTTAGCCACTCTTCTTTTTGTAACAAGTATTAACTTGGAAAGCTGTAAGCCCGTAGGGCATTTGCTTTTGTTGTTAATATGTATTACTTTTGTAAAAACTACTCTGATTAATGAAAGATGTTTTATTTCTCTTGTATCATTGCATATCTAAAATGATGGGTTTGATGTATTATTTTGAGGGCGTTACAACTTAGTATCAAAGCGTACCGGGTTCGAATACTTTGCGGTGCGTGGGAAGTGATTAGTATCACAATGGGTTTGTCTCGCTTGTTAGAGAACTTATGTGTGGCATAATGTGTTTGTTTGAGAACATGTGTATGTGACTAATTGGGTATGCGGATTTAGTTTCTAGGATGTTGATTGGATCCTTGGGTTTCTTTGAGTCTTGGTTGGAAAAGCACTTGATCAATGCTGTTTCCTAACTAGGAACTCTAAGTAACGCCTCGGGACTATCATTATCCGGAAATGAAATTCGTAAGTGCTTACGTGTTTATGTGCTTACGTGGATGTGAATTACAGTTGTCCATGTATTAGGACGCGAGTGTTTAGTTTTGGCACATTTATAAAATGTTGCTAACGGTTTTCGTTACCTTTATAGGATGTCAGGACGAGGAAGAGGTGGTAGGCGTGGCAGACGTGGAGGCAGGAGATGCCTTTACCGGATGATATTCCGGCACAGTAGGAGGGGTTGGCCAGGCCAATGTGGCCGAGCCAGCAGGACAGGAGGCTATGGGCGCTTTAGCCCGAGGGATAGCGATGTTGAGGGAGTCTATGGGTATTCTCAGAGCTGAGAATCCAGTTTAGGCTCCAGTGCAGGCCCAGGTTGTTGAGGCAGGGCTTCCTTTCTTGAAAAGGGAGTTCTTTCGGTCTAACCCGGACGAGTTTATTGGGGACCGAAGGAGCCACTGAAGGCTGATGAGTAGTTAGAGCAAATGAGTAAGACATTCAAGATGCTTGGCATCTGAGGACGGAACGTTGAAAGTGACCTTGGCATCCTTCCAGCTTTAAAAGGGGTGCGGTCAATGGTGGAAATACATGAGGGGCCGTATTACTGGCACGTGGGAGGCTTTTGTGGAGGCTTTTCAGGAGAAGTATTTATCTCTAGCAGTTAGGGAGAAGTTGAGAGACCAGTTCTGTCAGCTTTTGCAGTTGAGTTTCTTCAGTAGTCGAGTATAAGGTGCTTTTACCAGCTTGTCCAGGTTCGCACCTGAACTATGTGGCGTCTGAGGAACGCCGCTGTATCGAGTTCGAGAAGAGGTGAGGGCGGGCTCAAGATGAGAGATTGGAGGTTCGATGATCCGAGATTATGGGCAGCTTGGTTGATGCTGCAGCCCATATGGAGATCAGATGCAGGCAGAGGAAGAGGAGGGACTGAGAGGCTCTAAGAGGAGCCAGGATGGTCAGGGTGATGGCAGAGACAGAGGGGTGCTAATCCTTAGCAGTCTCAGGGGGATGTTGCTAGATCGACCTCTTTTAGTGCGAGTACAGGCTCGGGGAAAGGCAATCAGGGAGATTTCACCTGTTACAAGTGTGGTCAGCTAGGCCACAAGGCTTCGGTTTTGCCCACAGAGAGGAGGAGGGTCAGAGAGCTGCTTCATCTTCAGTTAGACCGCAAAGCCAGAGTTAGGGCAAGGGCCACCCTTGTCTTGTTTCAGTGTGGTCAGCCTGGGCACCTGAAGAGGTTTGCCCACATTGAGTGCCACTTTGGGCGCATCCTGGTTCTAGGCAGACACAGGGTTTTCAGCAGCTCAGTCTGTGCAGGCCTCGAAGGCCAATCACGGGAGCTTCAATCTCCCAGTTAGTGCAGCAGTCGTTTGCTCCGAGGGGTGAGCAGCTGGATCAGGGGCTACGGGGCGCGTGTATGCTGTTACTGCGCAGGATCTTGTTACCTTGCATCCATCAGTAGTGAGAGGTACCTTTCTGTTTTTGCAACTCGGGTGCTAGTGTATTAATTGATACGGGTGCATCTCATTCTTTTGTATCTGCTGCATTTGCATCTTATTTTGGGATTGGAGTTGGACAGTTAGCATCTCCTATTTGTTGTAGTGTCACCTTAATTTGGGGTGAGTTGATCTTGAACAAGGTGTTAGAGATTGTGTGTATAGAAGTCGCCGAACTCGACGGCTTCGTTTCCTTT
>NW_021026028.1:134933-182959 GCF_004153795.1 Camellia sinensis | reverse complement strand
TATTGCTCTTTTCACCACTGAAATCCAGTAGGTTTTTCAGTGGTGAAGAAGAGATTTTGAGGTCTTGCATAGGGGAGGGACACCCCTCTCTCTTTGTCTTATAAATATTTTACTCAATAAATTTTAAAAAATAAACAACTCAAATGTCAATCTCAAAATGAACTCACCAAATTTAAACTGTTCTCTTAAATTGAATGACCAATCTGACTTATATTTATCAACGTTCATACATAGATAAGGCTTTTATCCGCCCTAGTACTTCACCTTGGGGAGCACCGGCTCTTTTTTCCAAAAAGAAAGATTGTGCGTTGCGACTTTGTATAGATTATTGGAAGTTGAACTAGGTAACTGTCAAGAACAAGTACCCAATGCCATAGATAGATGATTTGTTTGATTAGTTGAAGAGGTCTTGTTGCTTCTCTAAGATAGACCTAAGATCAGGTTATCACCAGTTGAGAGTAAAAGAGAAGGATATCCCAAAGACGACATTTTATATGCGGTATGGCCATTACGAGTTTCTAGTGATGCCCTTTGGGCTAACCAATGCGCTAACTATATTTATGGATTTGATGAACCGGATCTTCCGAGAAATCTTAGACCATTTTGTAGTCATTTGGTATTTTCAGAGCTGAGAATCCAGTTCAGGCTCCAGTGCAGGCCCAGGTTGTTGAGGCAGGGCCTTCTTTCTTGAAAAGGGAGTTCTTTCGGTCTAACCCGGACGAGTTTATTGGGGATCCGAAGGAGCCACTGAAGGCTGATGAGTAGTTAGAGCAAATGAGTAAGACATTCAAGATGCTTAGCATCGAGGACGGAACGTTGAAAGTGACCTTGGCATCCTTCCAGCTTAAAAGGGGTGCGAGTCAGTGGTGGAAATACATGAGGGGCCGTATTACTGGCACGTGGGAGGCTTTTGTGGAGGCTTTTCAGGAGAAGTATTTATCTCTAGCAGTTAGGGAGAAATTGAGAGACCAATTCTGTCAGCTTTTGCAGTTAAGTTCTTCAGTAGTCGAGTATAAGGCTGCTTTTACCAGCTTGTCCAGGTTCGCACCTGAACTTGTGGCGTCTGAGGAACGCCGCTGTATCGAGTTCGAGAAGAGGTTGAGGCGGGGCCTCAAGATGAGAGTTGGAGGTTCGATGATCCGAGATTATGGGCGCTTGGTTGATGCTGCAGCCCATATGGAGATCATGATGCAGGAAGAGGAGGGACTGAGAGGCTCTAAGAGGAGCCAGGATGGTCAGGGTGATGGCAGGAGACAGAGGGGTGCTAATCCTTAGCAGTCTCAGGGGGGTGTTGCTAGATCGACCTTTCTAGTGCCGAGTACAGGCTCGGGGAAAGGCAATCAGGGAGATTTCACCTGTTACAAGTGTGGTCAGCTAGGCCACAAGGCTTCGGTTTGCCCACAGAGAGGAGGAGGTCAGAGAGCTGCTTCATCTTCAGTTAGACCGCAAAGCCAGAGTTAGGGCAAGGGCCAACCCTTGTCTTGTTATCAGTGTGGTCAGCCTGGGCACCTGAAGAGGTTTTGCCCACAGTTGAGTGCCACTTTGGGCGCATCTGGTTCTAGGCAGACACAGGGTTTTCAGCCAGCTCAGTCTGTGCAGGCCTCGAAGGCCAATCCGGGAGCTTCATCGTCCCAGTTAGTGCAGCAGTCGTTTGCTCCGAGGGGTGAGCAGCTGGATCAGGGGCCTACGGGGCGCGTGTATGCTGTTACTGCGCAGGATCTTGTACCTGCTCCATCAGTAGTGAGAGGTACCTTTCTGTTTTGCAACTCGGTTGCTAGTGTATTAATTGATACGGGTGCATCTCATTCTTTTGTATCTGCTGCATTTGCATCTATTTTGGGATTGGAGTTGGCACAGTTAGCATCTCCTATTTGTGTAGTGTCACCTATTGGGGGTGAGTTGATCTTGAAACAAGGTGTTAGAGATTGTGTTATAGAAGTCGTCGATCGACGGCTTCCGTTTCCTTTTGTGGTTATGCCTATGTCGGGATTTGATGTTATTTTGGGTATGGACTGGCTATCGTCATACCGGACTGTTATTGATTGCTACTGCTAGAGGGTCACAGTTTGTACCTTGAGCGGGGAGTGTTTCCATTTCTTGGGGGACCGGGTTGGTAGTGTTTTGCCACCGGTGTATGATCCGCGAGGGCGGAGTGAGCTTAGTGGTTTACTTGCTAGCTTTTCGAGTAGTGAGTGCGGTGAGACCCAGACTGTGTTGCCAAGAGTGGTTTGTGAGTACTCAGACGTCTTTCCCGAGGACCTCGTTAGTTTGCCACCTCATCGAGAGATTGAGTTCTCTATTGATCTAGTGCCCGGCACGACGCCGATTTCTATGGATAAGGGCTTTATTCGCCCAAGTGTTTCGTCGTGGGGAGCACCAGCCCTATTTGCTAAAAAGAAAGATGGTGCCTTGAGACTGTGTATCGACTACCGGAAGTTGAATCGGGCTACGGTCAAGAATAAGTACCCTATGCCCCGTATAGATGATCTGTTTGACCAGTTGAAGGGTTCCCGTTGTTTTTCTAAGATAGACTTGAGATTGGGTTACCACCAGTTGAGGGTCAAGGAGGAGGATATTCCGAAGACGGCATTCCATACGCGGTATGGCCACTATGAGTTTCTGGTGATACCATTTGGGCTCACCAATGCACCGGCAGTCTTTATGGATTTAATGAACCGGATCTTCCAAGAATTCTTAGACCATTTTGTAGTCATTTTCGTGGACGACATTCTGATTTATTCGCCTTCAGAGGAGGAGCACGAGGAACACTTGAGAGTGGTGCTTGAATTGCTTAGAGCCCATAGGTTGTATGCCAAGTTTGGGAAATGTGAGTTCTGGCTAAGGGAAGTCAAGTTCTTAGGCCATGTGGTATCCGGGGAAGGGGGGTCTGTTGATGCATCCAAGGTTGAGGCAGTTCAAGGAGACTTGTGAAAAGTCACTCCAAGAGCTAAAAGTTAAACTTACCACCGCTCCGGTTTTGATTATTCTAGAGAGAGGCTTGGGTTATGCTGTCTATTATGATGCCTCACGAGAGGGTTTGGGTTGTGTGTTAATGCAAGAGGGGAAAGTGGTAGCCTATGGCTCGCGGTAGTTGAAAATACACGAGAGAAATTACCCTACACTTGACCTAGAGTTAGCAGTTGTGATTTTTTCCTTGAAGATTTGGAGGCACTACCTTTATGGTGAGAGGTTCGAGGTATTCTCAGATCACAAGAGTCTGAAGTATCTGTTTACACAGAAAGACTTGAACTTGAGGCGGAGGAGGTGGATAGAGTTTATTGAGGATTATGACTTCGAGTTGCACTATCATCCGGGGAAGGCCAATGTTGTGGCCGATGCCCTTAGCAGGAAATCCATTAGTGATGTAGCTTGTATAGCCATCAGGGAGTGGGAGATGTTAGCTGCGCTTGGCGAGTTTGATTTGCTTCTGGGCGAATCCGTTGAGGCTACGGCCTTATGTTCTATTGTTGCTCAGCCTACACTTGTGACTCGAGTGTTAGAGGACAGAGAGGTGACCTTGAGGTAGAATCCCTCCGAGAGAAGATCTCCAGTGGGAAGGTTGAGAAAGGTTTGACGGTGTATCCCGACCAGAGTGTGAGATACAGGGACCGTTTGTTTGTGCCGGAGTCTTGTCGAGAGGAGGGACTCCGAGAGTTTCATCATTCACACCTTGCGGTGCATCCGGGAGGCACTAAGATGTATCGGGATTTGGGTCGCCAGTTTTGGTAGCTGGGTATGAAGAGAGACGTGGCAGTTTTCGTATCTAAGTGCCTTACTTGTCAGCAAGTGAAGGCCGAACATCAGAGGCCAGCGGGTTTGTTACAACCCTTGCCTATTGTTGAGTGGAAGTGGGAGCATGTCACTATGGACTTCGTTGTAGGTCTCCCGAGGACTCAGCGGGGTAGTGATGCTATTTGGGTGGTTGTAGACTGGTTGACTAAGTCGGCGCACTTCATTCCTATGCGCGTGGGAGATTCGGTAGATCATCTTGCCGACTTGTATATTCGGGACATAGTGAGGCTGCACGGGGTCCCAGTGACGATCGTCTCAGATAGAGATCCTTGTTTCACTGCTAGGTTGTGGCAGAGTTTACAGAGTGCCATGGGCACTAAGTAGACCTTTAGTACGGCTTATCATTCTCAGATTGACGGGCAGTCCGAGCGTACTATTCAGATCCTCGAGGATATGCTTCGAGGTTGTGTCCTTGACTTTAGTGGGACGTGGGAGAGGCACTTGCCTTTGGTGGAGTTTGCCTACAACAACAGCTTTCAGTCGAGTATCGATATGGCACCGTTTGAGGCCTTGTATGGCCGACCATGTAGGTCTCCAGTTTGTTGGGCCGATGTGGGTGATGCACCTTTGTTGGGTCCGGAGTTGGTGAGGGAAACGATGGAGAAATTTGAGCTTATCCGTAGGAGGCTTGTGACAGCCTAGAGTCGTCAGAAATCTTATGCCAACCGTAGGAGGCGACCTTTGGTTTTTGAGGTGGGTGGTCATGTCTTTCTAAAGATATCACCAAGGCGGGGATTGATGAGGTTTGGGAAGAGTGGGAAGTTGTCCCCTCGGTTTATTGACCCTTTTGAGATCCTTGAGAGGATTGGCGAGGTTGCCTATCGTTTGGCTTTGCCGCCGCAGTTGTCCAGAGTTCATGACATGTTTCATGTGAGTATGCTTCGGAAGTATGAGCCGGATCCATTGCATGTATTGGATTTGACTGACTTAGAGGTTGGTGAGGATGCCTCGTATGAGGAGAGACCGGTTCGGGTCTTGGATAGGAGGGACCAAGCCTTACGAGGCAAGACCATTCCCTTGGTAAAGGTTTTGTGGAAACATCACGGAGTGGAGGAAGCCACTTGGGAACGTGAAGCGGATGTCCGTGAGAATTATCCGGACTTATTTGTAGATGTATGATTATGTAATCATGTAATTAGATTTTGTAATATTATCGAACTTTAAGAGCATTATATGTGTCTTAAGTTGTAAAACATTGAAAATGTTTTGGTTTATGGAAGTATGTTTTGGAACTTGCCTCAATATGGAAGTTTAATATAACATTGTATATGTTGAATGTATTGTAGAAATGGAAATGTATCATGAACATTAGTTATGATATGGAATTGCTGAAATTGGAGGGAAAATGCATAATGTTAATATAGGTTGAAATATATGTTGTTTTACATATTGTGAAATGCCTCTTGATAAGAGATGGAGTGACCGGTAATGGGTCGAGTTATTGAATGTTGAAATGTAACATTGTTTAAGTGGAGAAAAACTTGTTTTTGAAAACTTGTATTTAATTTCGGGGACGAAATTCTTTAAGGGGGGGGGAGGTTATAGCAATCCCAGTCGTCCCTTTACTGTTCAGTTGTATTCCGGACTCGGTTCCGTGGAGTTGGTAGTTGTATCTATCTTGTTATCGTCCTTTAAATCCATTTGTTTGAGTTTTAAGATGTGGTGGGCTTGGTTGTTGCAGGTTGGTAGAGCTTTGGCTCCCATTGTTGTTGCCCAGTTTTTGAATGGTTCGCTCGAGCGGGTCATTTTGCGCTCGAGCGGGGTTTATACCCTTCCAGCATTTCGTGTCCTTGCAAAACTTCTGCAGGTGTGTTTTCTACGCTCGAGCGGGTTTCTTGCGCTCGAGCGGGTAGTTCTTTTCTGAAAAAGTTCTGAGAGATGAAAATCTACGCTCAAGTAGACTGGTTTTCGCACTCGAGTGGGTGTGTTTTGCTTTTGTGTCTTGGCGCTCGAGCGGGCCTTCTTGTGCTTGAGCTGGACCAATTTTCCATGCTTGACGCTCGAGCGTCCTGTTCTATGCTCGAGCGGGAATGTCGTATATCAGTTGGCAGCTGAGCGTTTTAAAATCACTTTTTACATTCTCTCTCTCTCTCTCTTACCTTCTAAAAACACTTTTTGAGAGCTTCTCTCTCTAGGATCTCCCTTCTCTCTAGGGTTTGATCTAGTTAGAGTGTCCTCCTATCCGTCGGCCTTTGTAAAAATGGTGTTGATCGTCGAGAGCTTCGTTTTGATCCGTGGATCTTGGTATTTGGAGCATTTTGGTTGTCTTCAACTCCTCCGTTTGAGCTCTAACTTCGAGGTAGGGATATCCTACTCCTCTTTATGGGTTTTGTCTTTGAATTTTAGCATTTTGATATGTTGGGGGTTGTTGGGTAATTTTGATAAAGTTTGGGTCTTTGTGTAATTTTACAAAAGATGGGGTTTTAATTACAATTAAACCTATATGCATGTTTGGCATAGAGAAATAGATGATGAACTATGGATGAAAATGTAACCTTGGGGTTGTTAGGTTAATTATGGGAAAATGCCTTAATTAGTTGGATAAATTAATTTGTATAATTAATTTTGAGAAATGAGGAATTGAATTGAGAATATTCAAATTGAAATATTATGAGATTAAAGGGTGTAGTTGGATTCATTTGATCGCTCACCTAAGTTGAATGTCGATATTTTATCCATTTGGTGCATTTATTTTCTATTTAGAAATAACTGCTTTGGGTTATCGGTGGAGGATAGTCTTGATTGTTGTAGACAATGCATGATGATTAGGCAAACTAAAACTAATCAATTGAATGTGTCATCGAATACGACGGTTGGAATAATACATTAACCTTATGTATTGATTGTTTATGTATATGATAATTGTTTATATACATTGTGTTGTGTGGGAGGAGATAGGGGATGTACTCCACAGTTTAGGGGAAGATAGGGGATGGACCTTTAAACCGAATTTTGTATGACATTGATACAGCACTAAAATGTGTATCAAGTGTGGATTATGGAAGTGTTTGAATTGATTTGACATAGCACTAAAATGTGTATCGTTATCAATTGTGAAGTATAGAAGTGTTTCTATGTGTTATTGATACAGCACCAAAATGTGTATCCATTTTGAATTTCGAAAGTGTTTTAAAGATGAGTCTTAATCTCATTAAGTTATTTGGCTAGGTTCTAAGCCTTGTTTTCAAACTCAAAATTGAATAAGAAATGGAAACTAAAGTGTGCCATGGGCATGACTGTCGTGAAACTGTAATACGATATACGTTGGAATACAAGTGTGGACCATCCATTGAATGCTATTATTTTAGTCATTGTTTATAGTTGGTTTAGTATATTTCTACTGGGGCTGTGGCTCACCCTATATGAGACATCATTTTCAGGTACAGGCAGCATGCCACCTCCAAGGACATAGCTTAGGAGGCTAGAGGCAGACAGACTGCTTTTGTTATTGGTTTTCTTTTGATGTATTACATGTAAATACAAGCCAAGGGCTTAATATGTATTGAGTTAGTACTCTTCTTTTTGTAACCAAGTATTAACTTGGAAAGCTGTAAGCCCGTAGGGCATTTGCTTTTGTTGTTAATATGTATTACTTTTGTAAAAACTACTCTGATTAATGGAAAGATGTTTATTTCTCTTGTATCATTGCATATCTAAAATGATGGGTTTGATGTATTATTTTGAGGGCGTTATACAACCACCTCATCTAGTCCGAGAGTATCATTCCCGTACAATAGAGTAGTCCTGAGATGCTCATATGATGAAGGTAAAGAGACCAGCAAGATCATAGCCTTATCTTCCTCCTCGATCTTCACTCCAATAGTGTCCAATTCCATTGTGATCCTGTTGAACTCGTCCAGATGTTCTGTAAGGTTTGCATCTTCTGGCATTTGAAGTGTATGTAGCTGCTTCTTCAAAGATAACTGATTTGTCAAAGACTTTGACTTGTACCTCATTTCTAACTTTGCCCATAGCTCTGCCGGATCTACTTCATTGATGACTTCTCGGAGTGTGTTGTTCCCGAGATATAACTGGATTGTACTGTTTGCCAATTCTCTCAACTCCTCCCACTTGTCATCCGTCAGTATGCTGGTTTGTCCAGACCCTCTCGTGTTAGAATTTTCACCCTTTGTTACCACAAAGTAAAGTCATTATTGCCATTAAAAGGCTCTATCATGAAACTTGCACATTTTCCTACCATTTTAAATTTCTTCCTTTTTATAGAAAGTCCGATTCACATTTTCCTACCATTTTAAATTTCTTCCTTTTTATAGAAACTCCGATTCAAAATTATGACCGTACGGATGTCTCCGGAATACTCCTAATAGTTGGAAAGCACTATTGGATTGTCAAAAACGGATACAGAATGGCTTAGATCTAGCGAAAACAGTTTGGACAGTTCAGATCTACGGGTGTACCTTAGCCACGCAGCAGCGGATAACTCTCTGCCCCTGTGTTGACTGGTCAACAGGGTGATGACGTGGCAGACACGTGTCGGTGAGCTGGCGCTTATGTGTCGGACACGTGGCTGTGCTCTGGCGATGACGTGTCAGACACGTGGCACTCTCCGCTGACGTGGTGGTTACGTGTCACTGACGTGGCATCTGATGTGGCTGCTGATGTGTCGCTGTCTTCAGCTTTCCCCTAAAAAAACAAAAAAAGATTTTTCCCAAAATGATCGTTGCAAGACTTGAACTCCAGACCGTGGAGTTATGAGCAGAAACCCTAACCACTCAGCCAAGCTGACCCTTGTGGTATAATTTCCGCAGACAGATAGTTATAGTGCTTGGATTGACTATAGAATACTCGTCTTCAACCTCTGGCCGCTCGTCATCTTCTGGTTCGAAGTTGACTTTACGCTCCTGACTTTGACCAGCGCGTGGAGGCCACTCCGACCTCTCTTTTGTCTGTTCTTTCTGGATCTGGACTCCTCTCCTCTATGAGAAACAGGGACCTGCTGGTATGCTCAAAAGTGGATTTCAGTCACTTCGAAATCTGGGCACTTTCGAAAAAAACTCGATTTTTCACCACCCGGGCTTTGATACCAATTGTTGAGAATCGGGGGCACATTAGGAAATACAAACAAATAATAACACAAGAGTTTTAACTTGGTTCGGCAATCCGGCCTACGTCCACGGGAGCGATATCACTATATATCAACAAGAGGAAGATTACATACTCAACTCACACTCTCTGTCTCTCTATATAGTTATTCTCTCTTCAACTCACCACACTGAAGTCCTCCAATTCACTACCTATTTATAGATGCAATGGGCGAACCAAGCTCTTCAATCAGCAGCCTTTGTTGACAAACAAAGCAGCCATTGTTGACAGCAACCATTGTTGACAGCAAATCTGGACCTATCTTCAACAAATCTTCACATTGGCGAAGATTCTCTATCCAACATAGCGATTGATCAACACTGCCACCCTTACAATGGGTTGATTGATATCCAACATTCAATAGTGAAACAATAATTTGAGAGAGTGATAGAGGATTGAGAGAGAGAGAAATAGCCACTGAATTATTCAGTTATTGTGTGTATTATTAGGAGATTTACACTCTCTTTTATAGAGAGGAAAAGCTACATAGGGTGCCACCAATTTGCACCGAAAGAAGAAAATAAATGGGAACATTCATTATGACTAACACTAACTATCATATTCTAATAGCACTGATATACACTAACCTTTATACAATAATAAACTAACATTATACAATAATAAACTAACACTAACATGATACAATAATAAACTAACAAATAGTTTGTAAATTGTACATATATATATATATATATAAACTGAAGACATGCATGTAGAGATTACAAGCACTTTCCAACATCAATCAGTTGGCGTTTTTCTCTGTGCAGAAAGAGGGTGTCAATGAATCCCAAGCAGTTCCTCGTTGTATGCCTCTCTCTCTTCTTGCTATTTTTAGCACATCTCTCTCATCTCTCTCTTGCCGATCTCGGCACTGCTGCCAGCTATGCGCCACCATATATGCGTAAGTACCCACTCCACAATTGCAATCAATCATTTACAAATCATAACCAATTCTTTCCACACTCAAACCCTTTTAAAAATATGTAACCGAAAATGGATTATTGAACACAACTGTCTCATACATGAACGGAATTTTGTCTTTTTTTTTTGATGGATTCCGCACCCATATATGAGAGTTGGTGTCTGATTCTATAATTGATTTTTGTACAAGTATAAAAACTGATCTCTATGTCTCACATTCACAATCGGGACAGGGATAAAAAAAAAATTAGAAACAGAAAATCCCAACCCGATTTTCAAAACCTGATTTTTTTTTTTTTTTTTTTTTTTAATGTGTTGTGGTCGGGTGGTTGGATTGAAACAGCCACCGCGTGCAGCGGCAACGACGGGTCTCAGTTTCCGTCAAGCAATCTGTTCGCGGCAGCCGGAGAGGCAATATGGGACAATGGGGCAGCATGTGGGAGGCAATACTTGGTGAGGTGTATTAGTGCAGCAGCACCAAATAGTTGCAACCCAAGTCAAACAATACGAGTGAAGATAGTAGACACAGCACAAACATCGGCTTCAAGGCCTTCAAGGGGTGGAACCGTCATGGTTCTCTCTACTACAGCTTTTGGAGCAATTGCCAATGGATCACCCCCATCCATTAACATTGAATTTCAGCAGTAAGTCTTGTTTTTTTTTTTTTTGGCGTTCACGGGGTGGAAATTAATATTTGGATGTCCCATGTGTTCAATAATAGGTTTGCATGATTATTAAACACATGGGACATCCAAATATCCTTTGGACAACAACCTTTTGTATATGGAAATTATTAATTAGGTCATGTTTCTGTTTAAATCATATGCCAAGTTGAATACATCATTAGTGACCCATCTTTACAAACAATGAAATTAATTATTCTTTTTGCTATAAATAAAATAAATGCAACAAGTGTTTATACTTAGTTCAATAAGGATTACAACAAAACCAAGCTACTCGAGGTTGGTATGGTTAAAACTCGCTTGAAATCGATTTAATATATAATCAAGTCAAATTTAAAATACACTTTAAAACTCATTAACTTTTCGAACCAAACTTGAATAATATGTTATTCAACTGAACTTAGGTTATTTACGGCTTAGTTAACTCACTATATATGTTTATTTTCCTTAATTAGAACCCCTGGGGGTGAGCTAAATAAGCCAATTTGTTGACTCATTTTTACTCATTTTTTTCTACTTACAAAAAAAGTTTCTATACGCAACAGTTTTCTTAGATTAAAATATCAAAAAAAATAAAAATAAATATTAAAAAAAAAAGTCAATACTAAACTCCATTATAAATGTAACAGCACAAGAAGCAAAAATTAATTAATTTATTGATTAATTAATTAAGATCACCCTTGTTAATTAAGATATTTGTCAACAGTGGAGATTACCTTTGTCAATTAGTAATTATTTTCAACATTCACATGAATAATTTTAATCTACTTCTATGAGTCTTTTGGGAACATAATAAAAAAGTCAATTTTTTGAGTTTTTAGTTTTTTTAGCCAAAAAAGTCAACTTTTTTTACCAAAAGAACCTAGTTTTTTGCCAAAAAAGTTAAAAAATTAATTTTTTACCAAATTTCCAAAACACTCCAAAGGGTATATTACGTTTTGTATTTTTGTGTTTTCGTTTTCCCAGATTGACCTGAAGGAATTTTTCATGTGCAGGGTTTGAAGTGGACAACGGCAAAAGACGTGTGTATAATTCCATCAACTATTATAGGAGGGAGCTGATGACCATTCTTTTGTCACTTTTCTCCATAGTCTCCACCTAGAAATTGAATAATTAATATTAGTTCCTAATTTTTATTTCAACAATGATTCATCCCCTCTTTTCCCCCCACCCCTTTTGACCCCCTCTCTCTCTCATTGGTTACATTTTCTTTTTCTTTTTCTTTTTTTTCCTACTCCTCCAATCACCACCCGCCACGTGGCAAAGGGGGTGAGGGGGTGACCCCCAAAAGGGGGTCCCAAGCATTATACTTTTTATTTTATTTGCTCAACAACAAATGACGTAGCAACAATAATTTTTCCATACCCTTTCAGCAGAGTAATTATTTAGTATTCTGAAAATTTTTACTATGGCGATGTTGTCTGTTCAATAGCAAGGAGAAATGATAGTTTGGGAAAATGACAAAATACCATTAATTAGACACACAATCACGTGATATTCTCAAAACACTAGATAATTTCTGCTTGAAGAGCTTAGATTATGTTTAATTCGTGAATTTTTGTAGGAATTTAAAAATAAAAAGAGAAAAATTACGTATAATGTGAATGAAATATAACTATAATTAATCCACCTCTTTCATTTTTCTTTTCAAATTCTTACTTAAATTTATGAGTCAAACACAATCTTTAGTGTGTTTGGGTGGGAGGTTAGTTTGATTAGGTGTTTTTTTGACCAAGTCTTTGTATAAGATTAGAGCATCTCCAACGGATTGCTAAAAGAGCTGCCAAAGCTATAATATAGCAACTTGGGCAAAAATGGCTTCTCCAATGGCATGCTATAGCAGCTGCCAAATTTGGCAACTGCCAAATCAGTTGCCAAATTTGGCAGCTACTTTGGCAGTTGCCAAATCTGCCAAGTCACCCAAAAACCAACTGATTTCTTCATTCCTTCCTTCTATCCTTCCCTTTCAGTTGAACTTTTCTAGAATGTTTATATTTTTTTTAAAAAAAGAAAAACGAAATTCACCATTTTATTTAAAACAGAATTCACCAATTACTAAAAATAATCACCAAATTCACCAACTTTCCCATATAAATTTCACCAATACAAAAATTCAAATATCAATATATTTTTTTTCTTTATGTCTTGCTTAAAATTTATTAAAAATAGACAATAGCTATTCAATAGCAACATTTATATATATTGAAGAGGAGAACAGGTACTGAAATTGAAGGTACTAGTGAGAGATTCGAAGAAGACCTAACCTTCATGTTTGAGAGAAGAACAGGGGATTCGAGGAATGAGGTTGGGCTGAGAACTAGATCCATCATGTACTTGGCAGAGCACGATCCGGCGCCGAAGAAGAAGCCGGAGTTAGAATAAGCATCTCGAAGAGGGTCAAAGGAGTAGAATCAGAGGTCAGAAAGTTGGTCTTTGGAGAGTGAGGGAGAGAGTGAAGAGAGTCGACTTCCGTTTGATTTGGAAGAGAGGGAGACAGATATGTTTTGTCTTAGAATGGAATGCAAGGATGATTCTAGATATTGCATCTCAATTGTTGGTGAATGGGTACGTGGATGGTGGTGATGGTGCCTTGGAAACACAAAAGGCTCTTTTGTCCTTAAAAAAAAAAATAAAAACAAAATGTAATATTATTTTTTTTTATAAAAGGAGCCGTTGCAATGAAATTTCATGTTTATTTTTTTGTTTTTTTGTTTTTTTAATTTTTGAGTATTTTCTACTACACAAAATGTAATTTTATTTTTGCAATATATAATGTTGACTAATTTTTAGTATAATTTAAATTTCTCAATAAGGTATAATAAAAAAATAAATATATTTTTTCAAATGAAGGTAATAAAAAGATAAAAGATAATATATTTGACTAATATATTTTTTTGGTAGGGTGAATTATATTTAATTGTTTTTCCAATTTTTCATTTTTTTTTTCATTTTTTATATTTATCTAGTTGAGAATAATATAAATATATAATTTTTTTAACAAACAGGTAAAAAAATGTCACAAAAGACAAAAAAATAAACAAAAATAAAATGGTTGAAAAACCTATATCCAAACAACACCTACAAATTTGGTGGGAAAGTTGGTTGAGATTTGCTAAAATAGCAAATGACCATTGGAGCACCATTGCTATAATTTGGCAAAATAACACTATTCATTGCCAAATTATAGCAATGGCAATAGCATATGGTTGGAGATGCTCTTAGTTAGGAGTCATATTCCATCTTAGCTAAAACACTACAACAAAATTGAATTTTTATGGCTTGCAATGCATGCCGTAAAAATTCTTTCACGGCATGCACACAAATGTCGTTATATGACATTTTGGGTGGGAGGTTAGTTTGATTAGGTGTTTTTTTGACCAAGTCTTTGTATAAGATTAGTTAGGAGTCATATTCCATCTTAGCTAAAACACTACAACAAAATTGAATTTTTATGGCTTGCAATGCATGCCGTAAAAATTCTTTCACGGCATGCACACAAATGTCGTTATATGACATGCCGTGAAAAGTTGAGCGTCATTTACAACATGCAGGTAAAGTTATAAAAAGTAATAAATTGAACATTAATAACATATTTTGTATGTCGTATATAATTTTTTACAACATTTTTGTCATGCCATATAAAAATAAGGTTAATTACATTAAGACATCTCAACTATTAGAGAATATCTACTTAACTCCCACATCTATGAACCTATACATTTTAACTAGAAATTTGATGAAAAAATACAACATGAATTTTAAACACGTAATTTTAATAGTGGATAAAGAACACTTGACTTCTATATCGATCCATACAATTTTACACTGAATAATGCTACTTTAATAAAGAGAATAAAAATTTTCACTAACATTGTATGGTTATTAAAGCCAAAAATCTGCAAGGTTTTATAATCTCCAAGCAAGTTGGAGATCAATTTTGTAGGAATTTCCAATTCACCTTTTGAGATCAAAAAGTATGACCAAAGCCAAAATCAGGCTTCTCTGTCAATTGGTAACATATTTTATTTTATGATTTATATTTCAATTGATTTTAAAACAACAATTTAAAGTCATGAATGGACTTAAAACAGAGAATCCATGTAAAATGTGAACATCAATTTTGCCAACTAGAAAACCTAAAGTCAAACCACCAACTAACTATGTTATTTATACAGAAACATGGCCAAAAATAAACAGATAAAGCAAAGTCAAAGCCACTAATACACTAAAAAACAACATGAAAAACACATAAATTAGGCATCTTGCAAAGCTTTCACAACTATCTCTCCTTGGCCCACAGCCATCAGGACCTAGACACAAATGACCAAAAATTGTGATAAAAATTCTACAATTTTTTGACAGCATAATTAAATGCTATACTTTTTCCATTAAGTAGCCCACAGAATCATTTTATACCAAGTCCTGTGGATCCAAATATGCAAGTATATCAAAGGAAATTCATTAAGACGTGAGACATTCTTAAATAGCTCATAACAGTATTTATGAGACAATTATTTTTTATGATTTAGTTTTGATCGTTTTAAACTTATTAAAAGAAAGATCGATGTAATAATGTCAAACTTTTGAAACTAATTATTTTTTTTCAAACCTCAGGAGAGGTGAGTGTAATTTACCCAAAGTATAATTAATTGAAAATAAAATGATTTTTATGATCCTACAACAACCGAATTTAATCTTATTTATCACAAAATATGTTTTTATTATTTATCACTAAACTTGATCTTACTTACCACTAAATATAATCAAATACTAAAACTTATTTTACTTATCACATAATGGGGCGCTTTGGCAACCCGGTAAAAAATCAACTTTTGACTTTATATCCAGTTTGAGTCACATCACCTCTCACATTTTTTACTCACAAAATAGACTAAAAAAAAATTAAAAAGTCAATTTTTTACTAAACTTTTCAAAACACCACAATATAACTATACTTATCAATTTTTTGTGACTCATGTTAATAACAGGTCATTCGGTTGTCAATAACGAAGAAAAATATTCGAAAAGAGATTATAATTTCAAAATAACCTTTACACATTTCAAAAACATTTTTACATAATTTTTGTACGGGGAAGAAATAATTCTCCTCGTATAATCCTGTTGACCAAGTCCACGCTCCTCCGTACGACGTCGCTTTGTCACCTGAAAACACAAACGTGAGCTAGCCGGCGGGTGTGTGCCGGAAACCTCTCCGATGCCTAAGTCAGATAACTTGACAAATAGACAAAGCTCTAAGTTCTCAGAAAGATTGTGTTCAATTACCTCCTCCAAGGTGATGCTTGTGAGCTTTTATAAGTTTCATATGGCACAATCTTAGTAGGACTTGTATTTCTCCATGCAGAGTCCTCCTAGGATTCATTCTCCTAAGGATAATGCTTATCCTTTTACACCCTCCCCCACTGCTTAAACCAAGTGGGATGGTTTTCTTTATGGCCGAACTTCCATTTGACCGAAGTAAAATTGGCTATACCGAGCCACAGAGGGCCGAACTATCCTTAGCTCGGTCTTCTCCTCTAACTCCTTACTTCGGCTGCCCTGTTCAACCTTGGTGTGCTTAGATCAAACTTCCAAGTAACAAGTTCTGACCGACCTAACCATTGTAAGTCACGACCGGACTAATTCCGAAACCGGCCTTCCCAGAACATACTGCGACCGGACTAACTCTGAGACCGGCCTAACTCCGAGTTGCCTCCGGACCGGAGTAGCTTTACTCTTCCTTGGGCCAGAGTAACTTTGCCGGAGTAACCTTGCTCTCCTGGGCCGGAGTATCCTTTACGGCCTTTTTTTTACTCAGTCCTTCGCGTTTTGGGCCTCAAAGCCCAACTCGCAGCTCGGCCCAATTTTTCCCAAAAATTACCCTCTCAATTGCCCCTTAATTCCTATCTGCGCAACATGATTGGGATTACCAGTCTACTGGCCGAGCTAGGGTTTATTAAGCTTTTTCAGCCGAGCTAAAAACCCTTTAGCCTCTCCAGCCGAAAAAAAAAACCCTCAGGTTCTCCAACCGAGCTAATTTTACCTCGGGTATCACTATGTCCCGTCAAAACGTCTCTTCAATCACAGCGACTGTAATGCTTCCCATTCCAGTGACACGTGGCAAGCTCTGATAAGCTGTGGCCAACTGTCATGCCGCCCTTCAGAAAATTTGTACTGTTCCCGCCTTTTTTTTGCCGCCTTTTTCTCTCCCTTCTTTCACAAAACAACTTTTCTTCTTCTTGAATCACTTCACCTTCTATTCTTCACTTTCTCTTCTCCCCTATTTCCTGGGCCTTTGAACTTTTGAGCTTTGAGCTTGCTGTGTTCGTGTCTCCATTGCTGCCATTGCCTCCACCTCTAGCTCCTCTTTTATACGGGTAAGCAAGCCTATCCTTCTTGCTTTTTCGCCTGTTTTTATTTTGTATGCTTTTGAAAACACTTTTCTTCATCTGTTGCTTTGCTTTCGTACTTTTATGAAAAAACCAGTAGACCTCTACGTGTGTATGAACTATTATGTAGGAAACCACTTTTAGATCCAAAATCACATAGCAACCGAACTAGGATCCTGTTTGCCTCCAAATAGATAGATCTTTGTAGTCGAACTCGCTTTAGCCGGAATAAGATCACCAAATTTTGAATATAGCAAACTAGGAACCTCGGTGGTCAACCGAACTAAGCTTTTGGGGCCAAGTCGGCTCTCTTGGTTCCTAAACCGAACTCAGAAAGCCGCCCCCAGAGGCTTAATCGAAGTAACTCTATTCACACTGCAGCCGATTTAGGCCTTGGGGCTAAACCAGCTCTCTTAGTCTTTTAGACCGAACTCAGAAAGCTGCCCCTAGACGTTAAACCGGTCTACCGAGCAAACTGCTCAAACCGAGCTGCCAAATCTTTAGATGAACCGAGATAGAACCAGCTAATTTGAGGCGAAGTAGGGCTCTTATACCTTGCTTTTAAATTGTAGCACGGTCCACTGATCAGTGCTTTAACCCCCTGTTTTTTACTTTGCAGACTTAGGTTACCCAGGCACTCCTGCGTGCGCTCAATTGAGCTTCTGGGCACGATTACCGCACCGAAATAACTTATTCGTTAAATTATACAACAAATGGGTAAGTATAGGTATTTAGTTGAGACCCCTGGTGGGATGGCCGAATTCAGGAAGGACTATGATATACCGGATGACGTTCATTTGACTTTAGCAAAAAAGGACGTCATTCCATGGGACAACGAAGGTTTCGTTCCTTTTACTCTTCAATCCATAATTGAGACCGGACTACGGTTTCCTGTACAACCGTTGATCTGTGAGTTCCTTAGGCAAACTAGGTTATGCCCCACCCAACTGTCCACCAATACATACCGTATTATTATGGGAATAGCCGCACTAAACCACCAAACCGGTTTAAACCTCGGCGTTGCCGAAATATTCCATCAATATTTCATCGGCTCGAAAGATGCTGGGTGGGTCTACTACCTTAGGATCCGCCGCCGCCGAGAGAAGATTGTTAAGCACACACCGGACAAAGACCTAAATGATGACGACTTCTTCTGGGTCTCTGGGAATTTCGAGGATTTTCAAGCCCAAATTCCTGGCTGATCTATAAATTGGAAAATGGGAGAGCCTGGTAATTTAACTTCGGTCTTGTTCCTTGTATGTTATCTCGGTTTTTTAATCTATTGACCGAACTAACACTTCTTCTTTTTTGCAGATTTCGCCCACCTCCATTCCCTGTATAGCTATCCCAACCTTGCGGTTTTGCGAGCCGCACTACGGATTAAAGAAAGAAGTTGGGCTAAGCTTCTGAACTTCGAGCCGACCTACCGGTACAGCGGTCGCCGAAAAGCAAGGGTAACCGATTTCCTTCTTGAGGAAGCACCAGAACCGGACCCAACTTTGCCCGAAATAAGACTTGTTCCATTAACTGCTGAGGAAGAAATGGCAAAGAAGAGCAGAGTCAGGGCCCTTCTAACTGCATCAACCAGAGCCGAAGTACAGCCATCCGTCGAGGTGCAGCCTGCTGTTGTGGCCCTCCCTTCTCAGCAGCCTTCTTCATCTCGCCCTTCCAAACGCGCCCGATCCCAAATTTCGTAGAGAAAATTGTCACATTGTTTTACACTGATTCATAACATTGATGAAGGTCCGAGCTGAATCTCCGAAGTGGGCTCCGCCGCTGACCTTCAACGGCCGAGACATCAAAGCTACTGACTCGGTCGTGGCTGAAAAAGATCACCAATTGGCCTTTAACTTGGCCAAAAGTGTGTGCCTCCCCAAGGACATGGAGCACCACTTAAAGCAATTGAACACCGAAATGAAGTCAATTCGGTCTGCTTCCAAGTCCATGATTTTGGTAAGTATCTCTGTCCATTTTTTCTTGTTTGAAGTTTCCAACTTTTACTTCGGCTTAAGAGAAGTCTTCGTTTTGTCAGGCTTTGCAGAAGAACAACATCACTTATAAGAAAGTCCAAGAACTCCGTAAAACCACAAGGCAGGCGATGGCGGAAGCCGAAGCAAAGGCGGCCGAACTAGCGGAGGTCGAAAGGAAAATGACCGAGCTTCAAGCAGAGAACGGTCGGCTTGCCGATCTTGTTAGCTCGGCTGAAGCGGAGAAGCAGAAGGCAGCCATCGTTATGAAGGACAAGTATCTGCGGGAGTTGTTGAAGCTTGAGAAGAGAAAAGACGCCGAAATAAGCGAACTAAAAGAGAGCGTGGGGGCGCCCGAAAAGGAGAGGTACAAGCGAGGTTACAAGGAGGCAGAAGATGCCTATGTCAAGCAATGCGACGCTGCCAAGGAGCTTTTCTTTAAGTGCGGCTGGAGGGCGGCTGTGGAGAAGCTCGGTCATGATGAACAGACCGAGGTCTTCGACCCTCCAGCATACTTTATCCCGAAATCCCTTGCGGCGTATGCCGACGCCTTGCAACAAGAGTTTCTGGAGGACTCAGACACTGATGACTCCTCTGCTCCTGAAGACATTCCGGTTGTTGGTGCAAGCTCGTCACTTCGGTTGGAGCCCATGGTAGAGGACCCTCCTATTGAACAACCAAGTGACACCGTGGTTCCAACCGAAACTAACCCGGCGACCGAGCGTGATCTTCCCCTTGAAACCGGTTTTCAAGTCGATGGTGATGCGGCCTTTGACGCCGAAATACAAGAACTCTTTTCTTGACTTTGTACTTTTTCTTTTTTTTTTTTGTTTCGTCTTTGTAACCGAACTATGCCCCTTTGTAATGACTTCTCTTTGAATGAAAATTTTACGCAACTCTTATTCCGGTTTTGATTTGTATGTCTGCACTTTGTAATGTCTTCTATTACTCCAACTTCTATTTCGGTTTTGGCTTTTTAATCTATGCTTACCAGCCAACCACTCCTACATGTCAATGTGAATATTCACATTGTCAACGGGCCGGGCCGGGCCGCGGGCGGGCTTTTGGCCGCCCATGGGCCGCGGTCCAATTTTATGTTCTTATCAATGTGAATGTTAACATGTCAATGTGAATATTCACATTGTCGACGGGCCGGACCGGGACCGCCCCAAGCCGGCCATAGGTCGCGGGCGGGTTTCGCGCCGCCACGGGACGGGAGTCAATTTTACACTTCTATTAATGTGAATGTTAATATGTCAATGTGAATATTAACATTGGCAACGGCCCGGGCCCGCCCCGGCTCGCGGCCGGGTTTCGGGCCGCCCACGGGCCAATTTTACATTCCTATCAATGTGAATTTTAAAATATGAATGTTCACATCATTAAATTGCTAATCGTTCAAAAAATATTTATAAAGGTATCAAAATTAAATATAAGGGCATAAGTGTCCAAGAAAATAGTGTAAATCAAGAAAATGGACTTTATGGAATAAAACTATATATACATGGGACTAAATGGGTTAAAAATTTCCTTCATGGACTTCTTGGGTTAAAACACTTCTAAATTGGACTTATCAATAAAAATCCCTTTAAAATATCACTTTTAGTGATCCGTATCATTGTCGATTTTAATTTCCCACCCAAGAATTCTACAAATCTTTTAGGTAGAGCAAATTTGTTCACACTCCTAGTCTTTTACATAAAATAAATTTGTTCATTCACTCCTTCACACACTTTGTTCAAAAAGTGTGTGAATGTTACACTTTATTAACTGTTAAGATGAAATAAATTCCACTTGTAACTTAACTAGAATTGTAACTTAACTAGAATCCACTTCATTTGAACAACTAAGCAAGAAAAAGTATTAACACTATTTAGAAGTGTTTTGAGAAAATAATTAAAAGTTGACTTTTTAACATTTTTTTTAAAAAAAAGGTAAAAAATACGAGAGATGATATAACCCAAAATGAATTAAAAGTTGATAAGTGACTTTTAACCTACTTTCCAAAAAAAGTCTTAACCATACTCTTTTTTATATAACTTCAGTTAAGTTACAAGTAAAATTTGCTTCATCTTAACAACTATTAAAGAGTGTAACATGTTGGAAAATTTATAAAGAAGTAGTTATGAATTGAAATATACTTCAATTTGAATGAAAGGGTACAAACCTTTCATGATGTCTCTTTATTTTAAAGGAAGGGTTATGTCCATTCTTCATACATTTTCTATTCAAATTGAATAGGTGCCAACAAAGCCTATATAAAGGCAGCCCCATTCCTATTTTGATTGATTCCGAAAATTCATTTTCCTTGCCTTCATTTTGCTCTCTTGCATCCTTTATTCTTCATATTATTTTAGGAAAAATTTCAGAGAGTATAGAACACAAGGTTTGGTTCGCCGTACAATTTTGTTTGGTGTGCTACAACAATTTTGTGAAGATCATTGTATCCTGGGAGATAGACGCCACACAACCGTAAGCACCGTAGCGGGGCGAATCTGTCTTAAGGACAGAGTGTCACACACTCGACTTGGTCTTGTAATTTTTATTTGGTTCAACAAAATAAATCCGGTATGTTATTTATTTATTTTGTTTGAATTTATTTTTAGTTATTTTATTTACACAGAAGATTGTTCCAACATAATATTCATACACTCAAAAAGTGTGTGAATAAATTTATTCTCATCTTTTTACACATTAAACAAGCAACCACCAATTAATCAAGATCAAACAAATCTTTACTGAAAAACAAACCCCATCTATTGTCCCAAAATTAAGCCCCCTCTTATGTACCATTTTGTAATTATTTTATTGGAGAAATTTCTATCTAGCAGTACTTTCAAAAAAATATTACAGATACATGAAAAAATTTAAAATTTTCATTACTAATATTGATAAAGTTTACCACTAATTGTAATTTATTTTTAGAACTTTTACTGATTTGTTATTTCTCTTTTTTTTTAATATGTCAAAATACTTATCATTGTGATTTACATATATGGATTGTTGTATTACTACCTCAACATTTTAAATGAATTTTATGTATAACAATTAATATGTTTTCAATAATTTTCTAACTAAAAATCACTCAATGGCGCACGGACAACACGACACGACTATTTAATATTATAATATATCGCGACACGATTAAGTATAATAACTCAACAATTCAATCATAAATTCTATTTATATAAAAACTCTCCAAAATGAGATAAAGAAACCACAAAACCATTTCACTAACTAATAGTAGATGACCTGCTCACGAAGAATCTGTTGTACTTTAGGGTTGGATGCTTATTGTAGACTAAACAAAGAAATAAAGGGCAAATTAATTCAACAAATATTTTTTTTAAAAAAAAAGTATCAATAAAGAGGTACCAACAAGTTGTGGTAATCCTATACATCAAAAACAAATTTATAAGTAATAAAAAAAATTATTTAAATTTGAGTTGTGCTAGTTGTGTGATGAAATTTTCCCTTTTCTTATTCTCTTCTTGTTGGTAGTTAAAAATAAAGATCAAAGATGACAGCTCAAGCGCCATCTCGCAATGGCAAAAGGATGGCTTATCGTTTCCTCATGGTGATATTTTTCCCCACAAGATAGCGGTTAGTATGTTAGTAGTTAGATTCTAATGCAAACCAACATCTATCTATAAACTCGAACCCTATACTCCAAAGTTTTTTTTTTCATGGTTATGCATGTAACACCAATTAACTTGTGAAATTTTAAATTGTATTGAAATTGTTGTCATTTTAAATTAATTAATTTTAATTAAGTTCTATAGTGCGTGTGGTATCAAAAAAATTGTTGGAAATGCCTTTAGACACGGGTTATCCCTAGTATATTAATATTATATAGTTATATATGTGCATAATATATATATATATATATATTTAAGGAAAAATTATTTATAAGTTCTATTAAATTTATATTCCCATAAGTCTTGTGTGAAATTTGTTGAATACAAATGAAAGCTTTTACAAGAACTAAATCAGAGACAACCAAGAGTCAATCAAAACATATCACATCAAGGGCACAGAAATGCTAGTATTTGAGTACCTTGGAAGTGCCGGAGGAAGCAGAACTTGGGTACAAGTTCAATCTTGAAATTTCCCCATTGGCAGAAAAATTAAAGCTTGAGAAGTCCACTTTCGGATGCAAAACCCTTGAATTTCCATGGAAATGAGCACTGGTACTAAATGGGCACTGAGCAGCAGCAGTACCCATCAAGAAAAATAGATACCCAACTCAACAAAATCAATCAATTGCAACAAAAATCAATTCATATCACTCAAAGACAATCTTTAAAAATAAAAATAAAAAATGGAACAACCAGAGAGAAATAATTGAAACCCAGAAGAAGTTGAAATTCAAGTGAAGTTAAAAAAAACAAATTTGGGTTGTTCTTCACAGAGCATCAAAAAGGCGAGAGAGGTACAAGACAAGACAAATGGTGCTAGAGTCGATAAACTATGCGGAAGAACTAAAAAGACAAGTAAAAATAGGCCCGGGTTTAATACCCCCAATGGGCTGAAAAATTATTGGTTAACCAATAGCTTCTCTAATGGGCTCACCAATACGCGAATGATCTTTGGGCTTACATAGTTGTCCATGGAGAAATTTTTGAAATTTTGTTTGCACCCAAATAAAAACTGAATGCATTTAACTAAAATTTTGAAATCTTAATTTATATTATATTTTAATGTAAATTTATTAATAAAGACAATACAAATTAAATCTTAAAATAAAATATTTATTTTTTTCTTGTGGTATACTCATATCATTCAAACGTATTTTTCATATTCAACTTTCTTTATTTTCTCTTAAGTTTCAATTATTTTTTCTTTATCTTCTTATTCCTTTTAAAACTCCAATTCATCCCACCAAAAATCTTCGAGGACACAATCTTCTTGGACCTATTTCTACTTTAACAACAATACAAAACATCAAAAAAAAATATATATATATATATATATATCATATATTACTATTTTTTTAATGTATATAGAAATTATATATAATCAATCGACGACATAACGATTTTTACTCAAATCTTTTACCAGAATTGCTTGATTTTCCTAGATAATAGACAGTGATAAACACAAAAATATACATATATATATATATAGAGAGAGAGAGAGAGAGAGAGAAAAGAGACCCTGTTATTTGATCAAGTCCTCTTGCTTATCAAATCCGTTATTCCACTATTTATTCTCCCTCTCACACACACATGATTCTCTAGAGGGAATTTTGACTATCAATTATATTTGGAAATTTTGTTTATTGTTTTGCAAGTAGCAAAGAACTTCATAGGTCTGATGTGGCTACATGTAATTTATTTTTTTGAATGGTTACGTTGTGTTTGGTCAGAGGATTTAAGAAATGATTTAGAAAGGGAAAAGAAAAATATAAATAAAATATGAATAAAATATATTTATATTTCATATAGTTTCACACATTTTTTTCTTTTTTCTTTTTAAATCTTTTCTCAAATCCTCCAATCAAATGCAACGAGTTTTAAATATATATAATGGATGCCCATGATGTTCCGTCGTTGTAAGAAGGAATTGAAATGAAGCCGGCAACAAGAGTTGAAACCACTAGTGAATCAAGATAAACAAGTTAACTCATGTGAATGTGAAAGAGGTTTAGATTTTTTGATTTATTTATTATTTAAGTGTATTTTGAAGGATAATTTAAAAAAAAAAATTAAGGTGTATTAAGAGTAAATTATAATATTAAATAATTGAATAGAATGTATTGAGAAATTAAGTGTACTTAATTATTTTTTAAGTGCAAATAGAATGAGCAAGGATCCTTTAGAGTTTTTTTTCCCTAAAATTTCCTAGAGTGGTGTATTGTGTGATTGAGATTTAATGATAAGTCACATCAATTTTTCAACATTAAATCTCAACCACACAATACACCACTTTAAAAAACTTTAAGAGAAAAACACTCTAGAGAATCCTTGGTCAATAGGAGCCTTTAGAAATTTTAGTTATTATTACATTATGGAAAGCAAAACTTAGAATATTCAAATAATTTATAAAGTATGTAAATGTGTAAATTAGGAGTTATTTGAGGGTGATTTAAATAAGTACATTTATTTAGGTCATATTATATCTTAATTTTTTTATTAATTTTTTCATAAAAAAAATCGAAAGGTACACTAAATAAACAAATTCCAAACAATCCCTAAGCCCTCACTTGGAAGGCATGCTCCATGTTGACTATAGTTTTAACGTCTTGTTAGTTGTTTGCATGTAAGTAAAGCAATGTGACTGTATTTAGTGATTGTATTTAAGTATTATATTTAGATATTATTTGATGTCACCTCTTATATAACATAATAAAAATATTAAATATAGAGGATTGTATAAAATATCGCCTAATTAGTTAAAATTGTACCGATTCGTATTAATCTGCATCGCTTTATTCGTTAACCACGGTTTATATTTTAAAATTTATAATCCGCTTTTAGAACCGCTCCGCTCCGTTATAATTAATACATATATATATTTTTTAATTTATAATGAAATATCAAATACATATATGAAAAAAAATTATGTAAAATTAGTTTGTGTAATGTATATGAAATATATTATACAAGTTAGTGTTATATGTTATGTAAAAATTTGATAATTGATTAAAATATTCTTCAATCAACCAATTTGTTCAAAACTGTCCAAACTACAATTTGTCAATTTAACAATCCGCTAATCTACTATTCAATTTATAATTTTATTCTTAAACTATCCAAACCGCATCACGCACACCCAGTAACTACTCTTCCCATTTCTCTTTGTTTATTATCGATTGTGATTGTGGAAGCTCAAAATTTACTCACTTGAGACCAATCTAAATAAGACTAAACAATAGGTTAGGTCAAGCCCAAGTAAAGAAGTCCATTAGACAACACAACTAGGGCAGGATCACTATCTCTATAAAAAGACGACCACCTCTTGAAAGAGAGGTATGCCTTAATTCCTACCTACACTGAAAGTTATCTACTTCTCTTTTCAGTTTCACAACAAGAGTTCTAACTTTATCATCAGACTGTCTTCAGCCAAAAACCACCGATCGGTTCGCATCAATGATGTTCTATTTTGCAGTTTATTGGGATAAAACTCATCTTTTTATTGAACTGTGCAGACAATTTATATGAGAAGATTTTAGAGTCTCACAATGATAATACAACATGAATTACATATGAAGTAGCGGATTAAGGTTAATCATTTTTTGACACGAGCAACCAATACTACATAACTTGATAATACGAATATTGAATAGGCTAAGTTAGGATCAAACATACAATAGGAAGTTGGTACTAATACTTCATTTTAATATTATTTCCATATTTAAGCCTCAGGTAATTGTATGTAGGTGATCAAAAAAGTATCTGAAACGGGATTTTATAGCTAATATAATTTTTTTAATTGAAGATAATTATTTTTTATTGTTTACGATTTAGATTTTATGTAGTAATCTATCTATCTATTTATCTTTTTATCTATACTACATATTAAGCAAAATGAGATTTTTAATCCCAAGCCTTGTGAGAGTTTCAATATGCCAATCCTAATTTCCTAATTTTTTGATTAAAAAAAAAAAAAACCTTAGCATTTATTGATTTGGTCAAAATCTCCTGATCAGCATTTATTAACTTTTTCCAATCCACATGTCTTTCCACATGCCTACATTTATTGATTTGGTCAAAATCCTTTAATCAGCATTTAAAATCCCCTCATACAAATAACTATAGATACAATCCATGTATAGTTATTGCAGTACCTGTTTCAACTTCTCTCATACACTATGATTAGTGATAAGATTGTTAAATTATTTTTATAAAAAATCTTAAAAAACATAATTTATATATTAAAAATCTAAAAAAAAATATAAATATCTATAATTATTCTGTGCATAGCACGGGTGATAGGCTAGTATATTATATAAGTAAAAAGGGGTTTTTAATTTTGAGAGCTCTAGGAGCTTCAAAACTACAATCCAATTATGTTGATTTTTTGTTATTTTTTAAAAAGAGAAAAATATCATTGGCTATTGAATTCACTTATCATTTAGGAATTTAAATTTGATACCTAACAATATAATATACGCATCCTTTAAGGAATTGATTTCTATAATAAAAGATATTATATATTTTATCTAACTAATTAATCCTTTTTTTTTTTTTTTAATCCCAGTAGGAATTGCCAACTTGGCGACCAAAAAAATTGGTCGGGAATATGTTTTGTCGACCAAAAATTGGACTTTTGCCGACCAAATCTTTAGTCGGCAAATGTGTTTATTCTTGTAGTGTAGATACATGGATCAGTGAACACAATCTACGAAATCAATGAACACGATCTGCAAAATCAATGTCGACAATCTAATCTCTATGTCCATCCACCCTTGGTTAACAATAGATCATGCCCATATGTGATGATAACCATGGACGCCTCATTCAATTTCTAAGGTAACTACAAATAGTTGTTGGCCCCAATGCTATGTATGAGATTTTTTTGCATATTTTTTATTTCTAAGATATATAATATGTCAATGTGTCATATATTAATAAAAGTTTGTGATTATTATAACTCTATCAAATAGATTATAAGTAAAAAAAAAAAATTAAAAAAAGGAATTGTATCAATTATTCATTTTATATATGTAGTTTTTAAAAAATTAATAATTATATTTTTCATAATTTTCATTTTTAATTCTATTTAGTAACTATTTAATTTATCAATTAGTGTGTTTCTTAGGTGTAGAGTATACAAGTAACATAAAATTAGTGTGTTGTCGAGCAAAAAAAAAAAAAAAAAATGATCTAAGAGACTTTAAGAATTTCAAAACATTAATATAAAATTTTTAATTTTAATAGTTAAGAAAAACAAGTGACATAAAATTATTGGCAGGTTTAACTGTATCTATAATTTTAAATTTTAAGAAAAAATATTTATATATAGAATGTCAAATAAATAAATTTAACCATATCTAAGCCACATCTAATTTGATATTTGAAAATCCTTAAAATGAAATTCTAAATTTAATTTTAGTATTATATAATTTAAAATTATAAAAATATATATTTCCAAAATATTATTCATTTTTTTTAAATATTTGAAACCAAAAATAAATATAATTTAAGACTATTGACTTATCTAAATTCAAAAAAAAAAAAAATGTACACAAACTGTCAAAAATCATTTTAGCTCTATCTTTTTGGTTAGGTGGTCATTTTTTTTAGCTATGTCTAAGCTATATTTAATTTTAAATTTAAAAATAAAGTCCATAGAAAATTTGAATCAAATATAATTTTAAATTATTTTTTACCTGTAAATCACATTTTATCAAATGGTAAAAAATTTCAAGTACACATGTCACAATCTTATTGAAAAAATAAAAAAAGTTCAAAATTTTGAAGTATGAACTTCAAATTAATAATTACAAATATTTTTAAAAATTGACATAAAATTTTCACTTGAATAAGTTCTATGGTAAAATAGGCAAATCCATAAAATCTACCACACAAAATATTCCAAAAATAAAAAAACAATGGTCTACATCTATTATGAGTGCGGCACACATCTCACTAATTTTAAACCTATATTATACTCCCACTTTCGGGATAAATTTTTATGATTCATTGAATTTATATAATAGATATTAGTTGATTTAAATTGATTATTATAAAATATTTCTACTAATTGACTAATCAATTTTTCTTGGTCAGGTCTAGGGTTAGAGATAGAACATGATCCATGATATGGCTTGACCAACTTTGGATGATCTATATTTATCTATATCCATATTGGTGTTTTCAATCACAGGTTGCTCTTTGGCTTATCCATTCTAAAAATAAATAAAAAAATCATAGGTTGCTCACGCCCTCACCAAATTAAAAAATATGTTACTTAATTATTAAAAGGTTTTGAGTTAGGTTCAAGTTGCTCTGGTTGAACTTGCGAAAGTTTGCTACTCTAACAAAGGGAGAGGAAATTACATAGTTGAGTTAGTGACAACTTAAAAATTGACAGATAAAATGCATGTCATTATTTTTTTATTTTATTTTATTTTTTTTATTTTTTGATCAGCAAAAAAAGAAACTTCATTGATGTAAAAGCTAGTACAAGGTACGAAATAAATTACACCAATAAAGAAAAGAGGAGTGCAGGAGCATCACAATGAGGTAAATGATCCCAACTAGGTTGGCACCAAAAAACTCATCCTATCATTTGCTAGCACCCCAAGGTTGGTGAGGAACCAACGAAAGAGACAGACCAAAAACCAAACCAAACCACACAACCCGGACCTCACAAACCAGCAGAGTAAACAGAACAAAAAAAAACACCACCCAAACAGATCAGAGTCTGTTTTAGCCAGCAGTCCACCCATGGTGACAGAGCAGACTAAAAACCAAAGCTGCTATGCTGCACAGAACACAAACACACTCAACCACCACTCCTCAGGGCACCCCCTTCAACCAGCAACACTTGCAACCAGCAGAACTTGACCCGCAGCTACCTATATATCCACCACCAGACACTTAATTATTAAAAGGTTTTGAGTTAGGTTCAAGTTGCTCTGGTTGAACTTGCGAAAGTTTGCTACTCTAGCAAAGGGAGAGGAAATTACATAGTTGAGTTAGTGACAACTTAAAAATTGACAGATAAAATGCATGTCATTATGGTAAAATTGTGAGCCATGTTTGGGAAGAGTGACTTTTTATCAAAAAGTCATTGTAAGTTGTCAATTAATTATCTCTACTTTTTTACGTGACTTTTCGTAATAAGTTAAAAAATTATTAAAAAGGTTAATTTCCAATTATGAGTTTTAATATTTTTCAATTGTGATTGTCAATATCTTTCAATTATTAAAAATTATTACACAAATCCAATTGTGAGTTTTAATATTTTTCATTTTTGTATTTTGCATATAAAAGTCTAACTATTTATATTATTTATGTCAAACTTTTGTTATTAATTTATTTCATATCCCGTGTATACCACGGGCTTACCGCCAGTAAAAAACTATATAACAATTGGATAGTTTTGGACACCTTATAACAATTGGATAGTTTTGGACACGGGGTGGTTGTTTCACACCTTCAATTTGCTGATGACTCTTTACTTTTCTGTGAAGCGAATATGGAAGAGGTATTGAACCTTAATTTGGACAGTTGGGTCATTAATCTAATTTTATAATTTTTTAGCCAATAACCCCAAACTTTAATATTTTGAGTGACCATACAGATAAGAATAATAACAATTTAAAAGATGATATGATCTCTACCTATTTGTTCACCATTTCAGTTATCAATTATTTGTTCACTTATTTGTCCAATATGACTTATCTATTTACGTGTTACCTATATATTTACATATTTGTCTACCTAATGTACCTATTTGTCTATATCACTGCCACCAGCCGCAGCTAGCCACCTCCAGCGACATTTCTAGCCACCGGCGGTCAAACAACAATGAGTAAAAATTAAAAAAAAAAATTATACTTAACGATAATAATTTATTCTTCTCACCAAATAATTGCATTAATCACAATGTTACATACGAAATGAAACAATCATAGGATCTAATGCCATGCATTCCCTTAGAAATGGATTTCTCAACAATTTTTTCTATAAATTTTTAAAATTATGAAATTTACTAGAGATTAGTTTTTAACTGGTTGAGATAACTTGAAGATCAAGCATTATGGAAAAAGGTGATTTGTCAGAAGTATAAAATTGAAGCTGGAGCTTGGTTCCCAAATCAAACTGGTGGTAGAAGATGGTCAAAGTTATGGGGTGATATTATAGCAGTGGCAGAACATAGTACCAATCTATTCCAATTTTTTGCCAACAACTTCCAAATTAAAGTGGGAGATGGGAATAGAGTGAGATTTTGGCTTGATGTGTGGCATGGTGGCTTTTGTTTTAAAGAGGTTTTCCCTAGACTGTTTTCACTCTCTACAGAGAAGAATGGTTCTTTAAAATTTTTTGTTGACAAAAAAGGTATCTCTGGGGCTTGGGATCTTTGTCTAAGAAGGCCTTTGAGGCAGTGGGAGGTTGAGGAGGCATTCAGGCTCACTGATATATTAACAGCAGCTCCTAGGTTAAGTTTGGGGGTTAAAGATAATCCAAGGTGGCTGGATTGTAAACCAGGTCAATCCTTTGTTGCTTCTCTTTACAGGAATTGTGATCTGGGTTCTGGTGTAGCTGCAAGTACTTCTAGACTGGTGTGGATTAATTATGTCCCACCCAAAGTTCAATTCTTTGGGTGGCTAGCTTGGAAACATAAGATCAAAACTTCTGCTTTTCTTCAAAGGGTTGGAGTGTTGGGTGAGGAAGCCTCAACTGAGTGTATTTTCTGCAAATCAGAGGTAGAATCTGCTTCACATGTCCTAATTTCTTGTCCTCTGATCTGGAAGGTCTGGTCTGGTTTAGTGAAGTGGTGGGGTTTGGTTTGGGTTGTACCTGGCTCTGTTGAAGGCTTGCTGCACTGGTGGGCTGGCACCTGCCTCATGAAAGCTGAAAGGAGAGTTTGGCTTGCTATCCCTCTGGTTGCAATGTGGTCTATTTGGAAACATCGGAACAATTGCTTGTTTAATTGTGTTCAACCGGATATGGAGGAGCTTAAGGAGTCCATTATTATCAGGCTAGCTATTTGGCTGAAGGCAGCCTCTAAGGATTGGCCATTCTCCATCAATGATTTTCTTTTTAATATCAGCCAGATTCGGGTTTGTTTAGGTGGCCGGGGTTGAGTGTATTTGCAGCTGCAGCAGTGATTGGCCTATATTCTACCATCTGCTGGTGTGCAGTAGCAGCATATGTGGGTTGGGCACTAGAAGGTAGAGTTGTCAGTTCATGATGGTTGTAGTGGTTTGCTGCCTGGGTGTATATCTGGTGTGTGGAAGGTCTGAGTGATATCTGCCTGGGTGTCTGCTGGTTATGGAGGGTTGGGTGGGGGGTTGTACTTAGTGAGTGTAGTTCCTAGATGTGTTGTCCTGCACACAGAGCTCCCCTGTTTGTTGCCTTGAGTGGAGGCCCAGGTGTAGTTATGCAGAGTTGTTGACAAGTTGTCTTCAATAACTCAGAGGCTTGTACTGTCTTGGTCTCAGCAGTGTTGGTGTGTTAAATAACAACAGGTTCTGCAGGTCGTCTTGGTCTGTTTCTTAGTAGTGCATTGTACTGCAGGTTCTAGTAGCTATGCTGCTTTGGCTCTTGCTGCTTGGTGTGTAATCTGTCTTAGCTCTATGCTGTCTGGAGTGTAATCTGTTTCAGCAGTGTTGGTGTGTTTTCTGTTTTCTGTTTTCTTTTTTGTTGGTTTCTCACCAACTGGTGGTAGGTGCTTTGTCTAGCTCCTACCTCCCCTTTATGTACCCTTTTGTGCTTCATCAATAAAGCTTCTTTGCCGTTCAAAAAAAACTTGCGTCATTAATCTAATTTTATAATTTTTTAGCCAATAACCCCAAACTTTAATATTTTGAGAGACCATACAGATAAGAATAATAACAATTTAAAAGATGATATGATCTCTACCTATTTGTTCACTATTTCAGTTATCAATTATTTGTTCACTTATTTGTCCAATATGACTTATCTATTTACGTGTTACCTATATATTTACATATTTGTCTACCTAATGTACCTATTTGTCTATATCACTGCCACCAGCCGCAGCTAGCCACCTCCAGCGACATTTCTAGCCACCGGCGGTCAAACAACAATGAGTAAAAATTAAAAAAAAAAATTATACTTAACGATAATAATTTATTCTTCTCACCAAATAATTGCATTAATCACAATGTTACATACGAAATGAAACAATCATAGGATCTAATGCCATGCATTCCCTTAGAAATGGATTTCTCAACAATTTTTTCTATAAATTTTTAAAATTATGAAATTTACTAGAGATTAGTTTTTAACTGGTTGAGATAACTTGTGCATCACTCAAACATCATAATATCAAACTAATATTACTGTTCGAAATGTTGCTTCTCCTGAGCATGTAACTGAAATACCTGGACAACTCATTCTTCAAAGGAATATGTTTATATTTTGTTACAACAAGCTATCTCATTCAGACTATTTGCTTCAGGATAAGGATTGCCCAACTTTCGCTTTAACAAACTTTACTGTAGAGATAATGTTCTTTTTGAAGTGTGCCTATCCATACAATATTCTTAGCAATCTGATTTGAAAAAAAAAAACTACCTTCTTTAATGATATTGGTTTTGATGTAAATTTCTCAATGAGCCAGCAGTTGTATTGTATGAAGCTTTTCACCTCCTATCTTCACAGGCCTGTTCTCCAATCCAAAAGCTCCACGAGGTATGTATCCATCTCTTTCTCTCTCTCTCTCTCATAGCTATATATGTGCCGCGCTCGTGGGTTCTGCCCGATCCATGTGGAGAGAGCATTTTACGTAAGTTGCGGAATTAATCGAGATGCATGTAAATTAATCTGGACACCCGGTCATTAAAAAAAAAAAAAAAACCTTCGTTGTGCTGGTGGCCTTGTCTTTTATTCTACTATATATGTTTGGCTATTAAGAGGAGAAAGAATTGAGGTATGTATCCATCTCTCTCTCTCTCTCTCTCTCATAGCTATATATGTGCCGCGCTCGTGGGTTCTGCCCGATCCACGTGGAGAGAGCATTTTACGTAAGTTACGGAATTAATCGAGATGCATGTAAATTAATCTGGACACCCGGTCATTAAAAAAAAAAAAAAAACCTTCGTTGTGCTGGTGGCCTTGTCTTTTATTCTACTATATATGTTTGGCTATTAAGAGGAGAAAGAATTGATTTGTTAAATTATGAGGGAAAAGAAAAGAAAAGAAGAGATTGTGATTTTTGTCCTTTTTGTTTGGTAAACTAAGGAAAATCAAAAAAGATACCGATTTATCTTCAATTTTATTTTGATGGACTACATAAAATAAAATAAAAGAAACTCTTATAAGTTATATTACCAAAATAACTTTTTATGCTTATATTTCTTTAGTACTTAGATGGACAATTTCGATATCTTATAAAATTAATAATTATTCCAAATTTAGAGAGATTCAGAAAGCAAGTTGGAAGAGAAATGAATTTTTCTCTATTTATGTCCATTTCTTCTCGCTTCTCTTCTCTTTAGTATTTTAAACAAGTAATTAAGAATGGGAGAAATCGATTTCTTTCATTTTTCTCTCAAAATCAATCAATCCAAACGGATTGTAGGGTTATTACAATTTAAAGTTGTTCTTGAATATTTTGTTGCAAGCAATTATATATTGATATTGATTTCCAACGTGCAATATGTGGATTAGAGTTGTGGGAAACTTCCAAGGGTTGGCTTGGTGGTAAGGTCTTGAGTTTTGGGAGTGTTTTGAGTTTTGGGAGTGTGTTCCCTCCAAGGTTTAAGATTAAAACTTCTTAGGTGTTAATAATTTTTTGGAGCCATCGGATTAGGAAAATTTTTTAAAATTAATTTTGGTGCACTTAAGAAAATTCGACTAATTTTGGTGCACTTACAGAAAATTTCTTACTGAGGAATTGCGCACTTCTAGAAATTAGTCGAGTTTTGAACCAACACTCTGATGCCAATAAAAAAAATTTATGTATTAGAGTTAATGCATCTCTATTTTAAATTAGGTTAACCAACTGGAGTAGTTCAATTAGACATCCTTACATACTTTCAATTCAACTGAGAGGTCAAGTCTTATTATGACGCTTTTCTTGTATTTATGTAGTTGTTAGAATTGTGTGTGCTTTTTTTAATGGTGGTTATAGTTGTTTTATGCTTATATATCGTTAGACTTTCTTATATAATTGGTTATCTAATTTATTGTAATTTGTTATATTTATAGATAATCATCTATCCATTGACAAAAAATAAATAAATAAATTAGGTTGTTTTATGCTTTTAAAAAATTACCATGTTTAAATTTTCATAGAGTAAAACTTGTTAGTTTGGTGTAATTAACTAATTCGTAAATTATCGTCTTATTATATATTTTGATGTAGCATGTGGGTTTGGATTTTTTTGAGGGAGAAATACATATCAGTGTTGATTAGGGAAAATATTTATAAAAAATAATATAAATATTAATAATTAAAATCATTATCTTTTTCACATTTGTATAATAATTTCAAAACCCACTCTAAATAGTAATTTTTCCTTTTTTTAACCTTTATTGTGAGCGTGCATGTTATGTTATGTTATGTTATTTCTAGAAGATTATTTTTGTATTCAATAGATATTAATAAATTTCAAAACTAAAATGATGCTAACTTGCATAGTAATATATCATCATCTTACTCGATTTTGGTTAGTGCATGCTTATGACTCGCAAAATCATGCACTAATCAAAATCAATCATAATGAACGTTTTTGGTGTGAGAATCAAACAAAACAACGACGCTCAATTTAATTTTTTAAAAATAAATAATATACAAGTTGCCACGTGGAGGTAAAATAAATAAATCTATATATATAAATGAGAGAAGTGTGTAATACGAACATTAAGTAACCGTTATCCATATTTGTTTATTATGAAGTCGGCAGCCGTATAATGACTGAGTATCCTTATATGTGTATGCACAGATATGCCAATGTTCACGAGGTGGGAATAGGTCTCAACTGCCAACCCATAACTGTATTGTTTTTATGGATAATAATGGATGAAAAGTATACACCCATGGAGCTATATGTTATTTGGTGTAAGATTTGGTCCTTTTTTGTGATAAAGATATATTTAATAAAATTGTTTGGTGAAAAGAATAATTTTTAATTTTTTTTTTCCAATAGTAACCCCACTGTTGGAAAAGTTGGTGGCAGTGACAGTGGTGCTAGTGATAATATAGACAGATAAGTATATTAGGTGGATAGATAAATAATACATGAATAAATAACGGACTGACATGTAGCCAGAGAAGAGGTGGACAATAAATAAATAGAAAGATAGATAGGAATAAAATAATCTTTTAAATTATAATTATCCTTTTGACCTTAAAAATTCTAGAAATGAACCTCTAACTGAATAGTATTTTTAAGATGCCCCTGCCACCAAATGTTGTAGCTATAAATGAATCATGAAAATTAATTTAATAGTACCTTCTAAGTTTGAATGCTATTTATTTTTATTTTTTATTTTGAAGTGTAGTATATTATTAGAGATGTTGGTTAAGAATCCTCGTGTCCAAATGTATCTAGATCTTCGATTTAAATGAAAAAATTTTGGTGACAAATGAAAATAAAAAAAAAAAGAATTGACAAAACTTCAGTTATTTTTTTTCCTTGACTTTATTTTCAATTCATAGTTATACGAACTCTACTTATGATAAGGTTTTTAAAAGTTGATTTGAAATTTGAAATTCATTTAAAATAATGTTATATGCATTAATTAGTGTACTAACCAGTGTACCAATTGATGATGTAATATAATTTAAGAAGTTTTTGGGATTTGTAATGTAAATAATGAGTGCGGTCAATAATAATATCATAACTAGTGTTGATACACTAGTTAGTACACTAATTGGTGCATGTAGCACCACCGATTCATTTATTATGTAAATAAGTTAAATTTAAATTCATTTAAAATTCGTTACTCTGAGCCCACGATTACTGCTCATTTCAAATCTTCTTGAAAATAAGCTAAGTTTGAATATATTTTGAAACTTGTTTAGTTTTTAAATCAAATTTAAATAATTTATTAATCTATTCAAATCGATTACTGTTCAATTGTTTTTGTTTAAAAAATTTATCTATTGAATTTTTTATTTGTTCAATTTTTTATCCCAAATTATTTTATCTGTTCAATTGGTATACCCTACCTCTACCCATAAATAAACATGTTTTTGAACTTACCTTGGTCAAAGTTGCTGACTGTAAAAAAGTTTGTGAGAGAGAGAATATGTTTTGTGTATGCTTCCAGTAGCTCTAGCTCTAGCGTTCCCCTTAAACTAATTTCACATGCACTACCACTACAATGTGATCATACAAGACACAGTTTTCAACAATTTATTAAATGCTACTATAATCAATTGTCAATTAAAATCAAATATAAAGTGATTAAATTCATAAAATCACTGACAATTGGGGATATAGCATTTCAATGCTTTCTTCAACAGCATATATACATACATACATATATGTATATACACATACAGACCACTATATTCATATGATCCATGATCCATAAAATCTGTTACAGTGCTAGTGCTACACATGTATGTATTATATATATGCATTGTCTAAAAAATCTGCAATCTTCTTCAACATTGGCGTTTGGTTGAAGAAGTTGAAGGGGAGAGTCGAGATCCGAAGTTGATTGAAGCCATTGTTGGAGAGAAGAGGGAGAGGGGAGACAGAGATTATGGTTTGATTAGGGTTTGATTTAGAAAATAATATATATATATACATAGATAGTTTGGTCATTTTATAAGGCATTGTTCTTATGGACATAATAAATTAATGCCTGGACTTTGGATAAATAAAATTTAAAATTGAATTTTTCAACCGAACCCTTTTTTTAATAACTTCCTAAATGCATTAACTAAAAAATCCAAAAGGCAAGTATTACCAAAATTATTTTGTTTATTCACTTGTAAATGCAAGTAATATTATTATTTTTTAAAGTTAAAACAATTAATCAACCCATTTAACAAACAAAAAAAAATGGAACTTGAACTTCAGTCAGCCAATCCTTAAATCACACACAATATGTAGTGATTTAAATTGCATATACATCGTGTATACTAACCGTTAATATATATTAAGAGAGCACAAATTAACAAAATCTTAAACCGCAAAGTCAGAACTTTTATTTCATATTCATATCTCAGCCTTCAATGTTTGTTGAAACCTTCTACATTATTAAAATCAATGAGTTGACTTTCAATAGTTTGTAAATTGTATATATATATATATAAACTGAAGACATGTATGTAAAGATTATAAGCATTTTCCAACATCAATCAGTTGGTGTTTTTCTCTGTGCAGAAAGAGGATGTCAATGAATCCCCAGCAGTTCCTCCTTGTATGCCTCTCTCTCTTCTTGCCATTTTTTACACATCTCTCTCTTGCCGATGTTGGCACTGCTGCCAGCTATGCCCCACCATATATACGTAAGTACCCACTCCACAATTACAATCAATCATTTACAAATCATAACCAATTCTTTCCACAATCAAACCCTCTGTCTTTTAAAAAGATGTAAACGGAAATGGATTACATAACTCAACACAATTGTCTCACATGAATGTGGACTAGAGAGAAATAAATTATATGGTGCAAGTCTTTGACAATTTGAAGTTAAAAAAATAGTAGTAACAAATCAATGAATTAATAGAGAGACTCACAGAATCTGGTGAGAATTCCAGAGGATAGAATAGGAGTGAAAGTCCTCAGTGGGATCAAACCAAAGCTGGTGCCTCATCTCTGGATGTCAATGAATCCCCAGCAGTTCCTCTTGTATGCCTCTCTCTCTTCTTGCCATTTTTTACACATCTCTCTCTTGCCGATGTTGGCACTGCTGCCAGCTATGCTCCACCATATATACGTAAGTACCCACTCCACAATTACAATCAATCATTTACAAATCATAACCAATTCTTTCCACAATCAAACCCTCTGTCTTTTAAAAAGATGTAAACGGAAATGGATTACATAACTCAACACAATTGTCTCACATGAACGGAATTTTATCTTTTTTTTGACGGATTCCACACCCATTATGAGAGTTGATGTCTGATTCCATAAATGAATTTTGTACAAATAGAAAAACTGATCTCCGTGTCTCACATTCACAATCGGGACAGGAATAAATGAATTTTGTACAAATAGAAAAACTGATCTCCGTGTCTCACATTCACAATCGGGACAGGAACAAAAGAAAAATTTAGAGACCGAAAATCCAAACCGAATTTTCAAAACATGATTTTTTTTTTTTTTAATGTGTTGTTGTCGGGTGGTTGGATTGAAACAGCCACCGCATGCAGCGGCAACGACGGGTCTCAGTTTCCGTCAAGCAATCTGTTCGCGGCAGCCGGAGAGGGGATATGGGACAATGGGGCAGCTTGTGGGAGGCAATACTTGGTGAGGTGTATTAGTGCAGCAGCACCAAATAGTTGCAATCCAAGTCAAACAATACAAGTGAAGATAGTAGACAGAGCACAAACATCGGCTTCAAGGCCTTCAAGGGGTGGAACCACCATGGTTCTCTCTACTACAGCTTTTGGAGCAATTGCCAATGGATCACCCCCATCCATTAACATTGAATTTCAACAGTAAGTCTTTTCTTCTTCTTTTTTTTTTTCATTAATCAGTAGGGGAATTTATAAATATCACAACATTATGCCCTCTTAAGAGAGTCGAACCCACATTCTCAACTATCGAGATACACCAAGGATCCTGTAGAGGATCCTTGCTCATCAGATAATAAGACTACCAACCATGTGTTTAATAATCATGCAAAGGTTTGCATAATTATTAAACACACATCCAAATGTCATTTGGACAATACCCTTTTGTATATCGAAATTATTAATTAGGTCATGTTTCTGTTTAAATTTTATGCCAAGTTGAGTGCATCATTAGTGACACATCTTTACAAACAATGAATAAGATTGAGATTATTAATTTTGATCCGGAGATTATAATATAAGATTGAGATTATTAATAAAATAAATGCAACAAGTGTTTAGACTCATAAGTCCTGTTTGATCAGGAGATTATAATATAAGATTGAGATTATTAATTTTGGTTGCAATTTTTATTATTCGGGTTAGATTCCGATGAACATTCTTTTTTTTTTTTTTTTTTTGTCAATCGATAGGAGAATAATTACAAACATGAGAAATATTATATCATCAAACAGACTATTACTCCACAATAGTTAGAAAGTCAACAAAGCCTACCAAGCACAAGCCCAACAATAACTCCACTGTTACTTAGTACAACCACGTAATAGGGGAGAGATAAACACTACCACAAAGGATATCAAACTCATTTTTATAGGAGTTGAACCCCAGGTCTTACACTACAAAGAGTGTTATATAACCACTAGGCCAAATGCCTTGGTTGATTTTGATGGACATTCAGTCCAACAAAAATTGTGAATTTTTTAGTTTTACAATTAATAATTCAAAACAAACATATAATTGGAATTATATATTCATACCCATTGCAAAAGAAATGTGGACAAGTGAAAATTATTTATCTCACTAATCTAAGTGGATAACCAATCTTACATTAATTCCATGAATTATTAATCCTTTTACTATTAATCATGTGAATCAAACAGAGCCAGAAAAAAGAGATTCGTGATTATTAATCCTTTTAATTAAAATTGTGACACGTTTACCTCTATAAGTTCTAATTGATTTTAGTTAGAACTAAAATCATCAAATCTTTGTTCAAGGAACATAAACACAAACTCCACATGAGTTCCACAAGAAGTCCATGTAAGCTCCACATGAATGAAGAAAAATCATGTGGCTTGGAATTTTTAACAAAAAATTTATAGTTAAACCTAAATGAAACCAATGCCAAACCTCATTTAAGATAAATTGGTTATATAAATAAGATAAATTTATATATATCTTAAAATTCGTTAAATTTTTAAACCAAATATAAACAACTAAATACTCAATTCGATAAGGGCTACCACAAAACCAAGCTACTCGAGGTTGGTATGGTTAAAACTCGTTTGAAATTGACTCAATAAATAAACAAGTCAAACTTAAAATATATTTTAAAACTCATTAAATTTTCAAACTAAATCTGAATAATATGTTATTCAACTCAACTTAAGTTATTTACGGCTTAGTTAACTCACTATGTATGTTTGTTTTCCTTAATTAGACCCCTTGGAGTGAGCTAAATAAGCCAACTTTTTGGCTTATTGTTACTCATTTTTTTCTACTTACAAAAACAGTTTAGTTTCCTTAGATTTAAAAAAAATAAAAAATAAATAAAAACTACTAAAAAATCAATACTAAACTCCATTATAAATGTAACAGCACAAGAAGCAAAAAATAATTAATTTATTGATTAATTAATTAAGATTACCCTTGTTAATTAAGATATTTGTCAACAGTCAAGATTACCCTTGTCAATTAGTAATTATTTTCAACATTCACATGAGTAATTTTAATGTACTTCCAAGAAGAATAGACAAGAGAGGGTATATTAGGTTTTGTATTTTTGTGTTTTCGTCTTCACACATTGACCTGAAGGAATTTTTCATGTGCAGGGTTTGAAGTGGACGACAGCAAAAGACATACATGTATAATTCTATCAACTATTATAGGAGGGAGCTGATGATCGTTCTTTTGTTACTTTTCTCCATAGTCTCCACCTAGACATTGAATAATTTATATTAGTTCCTAATTTTTATTTTTATTTGCTCAACAGCAAATGACCTAGCAAGAATAATTTTTCCATACACTTTCGGCGGAGTAATTATTTAGTATTTTGAATATTTTTACTATGGTGATGTTGTCCATTCAATAGCATGGAGAAATGATAGTATGGGAAAATGACAAAATATCATTAGTTGGACACACAATCACGTGATATTCTCAAAACACTAGATAATTTCTGCTTGATGAGCTTAGATTATGTTTAGTTCGTGAATTTTGGTAGGAATTTGAAAATAAAAAGTGAAAAATTAAGTGAAATGTGAATGAAATATAACTATAATTCATCACCTCTTTCATTTTTCATTTCAATTTTTTACTTAAATTTATGAGTCAAACACAATCTTAGTGTGTTTGGGTGGGAGGTTAGTTTGATTAGGTGTTTTTTTGACCAAGTCTTTGTATAGGATTAGTTGGAAGTCATATTCCATCTTAGCTTAAATGTGTTTCCTTTTGCTTTGATGTTTTGTTCTTGGTTTTTTTTTTATTATATGTAATTTTGTTGTTGGTATTTTGTACCTTTTTTTTTTCATTTGCATCAATATATTTTTGTTGATGAAAAAAAAAAAAATTCAACTCAATGACTATTCATTTTCTAGTAGCCCTTGCCTAAATTTAAGGATAATTACAGTTTATTCTCTTAAACTATCAGTTAATATCACTTTACTCTCTCTCTCTCCCAAAAAAAAAAAAAAAAACTATACTTTGTCATCTTAAACTATCAATTTATATCAATATGAACCATACAGTAAAAATTTGTATATAAATTGATTAAAAAAAATAACATGTGATTTGTACCCGACATCTTAAATATTGTGAAATACCTAAAATTATCTGTTTTTTTATTTATCTTTTTTTTTTCCCCCTTTTTTTTTGTCATAGTATAGATAGTCATAACTGCTATGGTGGATCAAAAAAAGAATGGAAAAAAGAAGTGAAAAAATGAGAAAGAGAATAATGACATTTTAAATATTTCTTTAAAAAATTCATTCAGTGGGATTAAATGAGGAATTTTATCAACTATGCTTGTCTATTGAATTTCATCAACAAAAAAATTTTCGTTGATAAAAGGAAAAAAAAACCGAACACCTTTTTTAAGTGGAAATTGGAAATGCATTTAAAAGATATTTTCCTTTCCTGAAAAATATATAGTGCACAGTAAGAAGTGCATCTTAAAGATGGACATGGGGATGTTGCCATGATGACTTCGGGGTTGATACCGTGCCTTTTTTTTTTTTTATGATTTGAATTGTTGATATTTTAAGGGACATCAAACATGTTATTCATGTAAATAATTAAATTAATTATGCATTTGTAAGCTCATTATTAGGTTTTAATTATTTTTTAAAAATATTAAAATTATATTAATTGTTTATTTTCAAAAAATAAATATGCTGTTGTTATGGGACTGTAAATGTCCAATCAATTTGATTTTTTACATGGATAATATATTAAACAAATTTTATAATATAAACGATTCAAATTATTCAAAGAAACTCAAAGAAAACTTCCACAAGGATTTACAACAGCCAATTGTACCAATAATCCCAATTTCCTAAAATATTTACTGTTTTTAACAATACAATAACACAACACGAATCTTATATAGGGGTTTTGCGGAAAGTCAAAAGTCAATTTTTTTAGCTTATTGCCAAAACACCCCCATAAAGATAGCTTATTAAGCCCTCGTTTGGCATAAGCTAAACGGGAACTTTTTAGTTAAAATAGTCACAAAAAGACAAAATAAATTTTTCAGTCCAATAAGACAAAATGTTACATCCACATAATAATCATTTTATTTTTTCTCTCACAAAAACAAAAAAAAAGAAGCTAAAATACCTATCACAAACGAAGCTTTTTAACCCTAAACTAAAATAGTTAAAAAGTCAACTCACATCCAAATGAATCCTTGTAGGACAATCTTCACTTCATTGTATTTAAATAGATTAAATTCTGTTGTGTACTAAACAATAACAAGAATATAAAGAAATAAAGGAAAAGAGAGAATTTATTTGATTACAAAAATCAAACTAGAAATAAATAAATAAAAACAGATTTTATTTTGTTACAAAAAATAAAATTAAAATCTGATTTTAAATAAATAAAATAACTCCGAAAATAAATTAAATAACTTTCTTGATTAATTCTTGAATATTATTCTGATCAAGTCCAGTGTTTGACACTGTGTCCTTAAGACAAATTCGTCATCTCTACGGTGCTTTCAGAATGTGGACATTTATCTCCCAAGATGAAATGATCAACTATAAACAATAGTAGCACTGCAAATTGTTTGCCTAACGAACACACTAAGGGTGTGTTTGGTAACGTTTACGTTTTCAATTTACATTTACAAAAATTTTATAAACTGATTTTTGTTTATTTTTTGTTTATTTTTAGAAAAACATAAACTACAAACGCGTTTGGTAATTGAAAAAATATTTTGAAAAATTTAAAAATATAAAAAAGAGTAAGAAATGGCAAGTGGTGGCAAGTGGCGGCGGAAGACGGTGGTGGAAAGTGGTGACGGTGGGTTGTGGGTAGCTGGTGGTGGTGACGGGTGGGTGACGGTGGCGGGTGGTAGCGAGTGGGTGGTGGCGGGTGGTGGGGGGCGGTGGCAGGTGGGTGACGACTAGGAGCACCTGATCTCTGCTTGAACGGTCTTTTTACCGCTCGAGCAGTCACCTGAAACAAACTGTCACAAGCATGGGCATCACCAAAGGACTATGATAAGGAACATAACCATAATATATACAATATCATACCACCATATGAACAAGTGATAATAACCACATCCATGAAGTCAAGAACATTAATTTACCAACAAAAGTAAATTCTCAGATTTGGTGCACTTTAAAGATTGCAAGTAAAGAGGCAATTTTAGATTTTTCCTAAACTTGTCATTCCTATGGTTTGTAGTGAATGTTATCTAGTTTTCAAAACATTTTTCAAAAGTGTCATAGCTTCCCTAGATTTTTATGTAGGACAATCTTCATTGTATTTAAAATAATTAATTCTGCTTGGGTACTAAATGACAAACAGAATATAAAGAAAAATAGGAAAGGAGAGTGAATGTTTGATTACAAAAATCAAACTAGAAATAAAAATAAATAAATAAATAACAGATTTTATTTTGTTACAAAAACAAATTAAAATCTGATTTAAATAAATAAATAAAAACGTATTTTATTTTGTAACAAAAACAAAATTAAAATTTGAATTAAATAAATAATAATAACACCAAAAATAAATTAAATAACTTAATTGATTAATTCTTGAATAATAATCTGATCAAGTCCAGTGTTTGACACTGTGTCCTAAAGACAGATTCGTCCTCTCCACGGTGCTTTCAGAATATAGACGTCTATCTCCCAGGATGAAATGATCTACTACAAACAATAGCAGCACTACAAATTGTTTGCCTTACGAACACACTAAGTGTTTACTCTCTTTCTTTCAGAAATTAAATGTAGCAAAATGTAGAGATTTATAGCAGAAGATGGAGTACGAAAATTGGTGTTATAATCCAAATGGGAGGCTAGTCTATTTATAGGCAAAATTGTGGCTGTTAGTTTTGAATTAAACAGGTGCAAAACCTGTTCAATTTAAACAGATAGGCACTGTTTGGACATGTTGAAAACTGTTCGGTTTTGAATTTAAACAGATTTAAATCTGTTGGGTTCAAAAAACGAAAGGGACCTGCTTGGGTGTACAGCAAAAAACCAGACCAGTTTATTTCCGATTCTGGATTTTATTTTACCAAAAAATAAAATTAAAATAAAATGTTTTTGGTCCAAAAAGATAGGTATTGGGCCGAACAAGCCCAACCCAACCACGCACCACGCACCCACGCCCAAGCCCAGGCCCAGCCCAACCCGCCCGACCGGCCGGACGGGCGGCGTAGTATAGTGATTTTTTGGTCCAATGAGTCTAGCCTATTTTACCCATAACCTCCCTCTCTACAACACTTCGGTACCCCTTAGGGCACACCCCAAGTACCAAGCCCATGCCTTATAAACCCATTCAAAACTTCCCACCAAATCATTGTGGGACAAGCCTTATTCAATCATTTAAAGATTTTCCACCAAAACTCCATTTCCATGGAGCATACTTTGGCTTCAATTTTCCATTCACTTGGTAATGGTTTTGAGCAACCAAATATACTTCGTGAATCATAACGCGGCATAGAACGCGTTACCACTTTGACCCGCGAAAAACGACGCATGGGTCTCACCTAAATAATAAACCAAAGTTAGGAAAAAATATGTTATAAACCCAGATTTTTCCAAACCATTTCCAACAATCCCCCACATGAATGGAATTTGATGACAACGGAAATGCAATAATATGCAGACTTTATCGAAAGAGTATAAGTCGAAAATATCTTGCATCAGGATAGGTAGCTTTCGGCCTTGAACCTTTCCTAGTGATAACCTATCAGACTTACTAGCTAACCAATGGACGCGATTGTAGACGTCCCCCGAACGCCCCGGGAGGGTGAGCTCCCGTTCTGTTCGATATTGGGGTCACTACAGCTCAGGACTCTTCAATTGTCACGGTTCTTAATCTGAACCAAAGAGTCCAAATCCGGCAAATCATTTTGAGAAAACAGATTTTTAGAAAAGAAGTGCCAAACATGGACTGCTTTGCCAGATACAGAGTCGCCACCTAAATATTTTATTTTGGGAGAATGGGAAATTTAGAAAACCCTGAACGTTCGTTTGCCTAAGGCCACGTGTCCGTCATCAACCAAAGTTGCCTCGGCTCGGGAACTTGGTACGATTGGGGAAGGTCCACTTCGTGAGCCACCCCGCTCGCCCGATCAAAGATCGGCCTCTACTAACCATGATATCAAATTTTGAAACCATTGTGTTTCTTATTCCTGGTTATTAGCTCTATACTTGTATGTTGTGCCATCACATAGTAATCTAGGCTAATAACCAGAATAAGCACACAAATGTTTCAAAATTTGCATATCATGGGTTGTTAGAGGCCGATCTTTGATCGGGCGAGCGGGTGGCTCACGAAGTGGACCTTCCCCAATCGTACCCAAGTTCCCCGAGCCGTATAGGCAACTTTTGGTGATGACGCGACACGTGGCCTTAGGCACGAGTCAGGTTTTCTAAATTTCCCAAAAATAAAAATATTCTAGGTGGCGACTCTGTATCTGGCAAAGCAGTCCATGTTTGGCACTTTTTTCTAAAAATCTGTTTTTCCTCAAACATGATTTGCCGTGATTTGGACTCTTTGGTTCAGATTAGAACGTGACAATTGAAGAGTCCTGAGCTGTAGTGACCCCAATATCGAACAGACGGGAGCTCACGTCTCCGGGGCCGTTCGGGGACGATCTACAATCGCGTCCATTGTTAGCTAGTAAGTCTCGATACGGTTATCACTAAGGAAAGGTTCAAGCCGAAAGCCTACCTATCTGATGCAAGATATTTTCGACTTAATACTCTTTAGATAAAAGTCTGCATATTATTGCATTCCGTTGTCTCAAATTTTCTTCATTGGGGATTGTTGGAGAATGGTTTGGAAAATCTGGTATAACATATTTTTTCGCTAAAACTTTGGTTTATTATTTGGTGGACCCATGCGTCGTTTTTCCGCGGTCAAAGTGGTAACGGCGTTCTATGCCGCGTTAATATTCACGAGGTTATTTGGTTGCTCAAAAGCCATTACCATGAATGAAAATTGGAAGCCAAAGTATGCCTCCATTGAAATGGAGTTTTGGTGGAAATCTTTAAATGATTTTGAATAAGGCTTGTTCCCACAATGATTTGGTGGGAAGTTTTGAATGGTTTATAAGGCATCGGGCTTGGTACTTGGGGTGTGCACCTAAAAGGGGTACGAAGTGTTTTAAGAGAGGGAGGTTATGGGAATAGGCTAGACCTCATTGGACAAAAAATCACTTAACTACTACGAGCGCCGTACCGGCCGGTCGGGGCGGGTTTGGGCTGGGCCTGGAGCTTGGCGCTGGGTGCGCTGGTGGCGTGGTTGGGTTGGGTTGATTCGACCCAATACCTATCTTTTTGGACCAAAAACTTTATTTTAATTTTTATTTTTGTGGAAAATAAAATCCAGAATCCGGAATAAACTGGTCTGGTTTTCTGCTGATACCCCAAGCAGGTCCCCTTTTCCGTTTTTGAACCCAACAGATTTAAATCTGTCTTAAATTTCAAAACCGAACAGTTTTTTCAACATGTCCAAAACAGTGCCTATCTGTTTAAAATTGAAACAGGTTTTGCACCTGTTTAATTCAAAACTAACAGCCACAATTTTGCCTTATAAAAGACTACAGCCCCATTTGGATTAATAAACACCAAATTTTTTTTCTTTTTTTTTTTCGTTACTACAATCTTCTGCTATACTAATCTCTACATTTGCTACATTTAATTTCTGAAAGAAAGAGTGTAAACACTTAGGCTGGCCGTATCTGGTAATACTTACGTTTTCAGTTTTCTGTTTATAATTTTACAACAAATTTTAAAAACTCAAAATAAAAACTTATTTGGTAATATTGATTTATAATCAGTGGATTTAGTTTATTAAATTTTGGCCAAATCAACATGAAAACACAAAAAATGTTTTCCGTTTCTGAGTTTAGGTGAGTTTTTTTTTTATTTTACCACCCAACACCTAGCGCACCACCCACCACCATTTTCACCCGTCTTCCGCCGTCGAACGACACACACCCACACCAACCATCCTACACACACCACTTTGCCCACCCACCTCTCACAGACCACCCACCCCACCACAGCCACCACCAA
>NW_021026028.1:84104-129011 GCF_004153795.1 Camellia sinensis | reverse complement strand
TATGTGGTTTATGAACTTGTTCAACCACATTAGCCTTGGACTCAATGGAATTTTTCTCATTCCTCTTTTCAGCCTTTCGGTTGTCTTCCTCAATTCTTAGTCTTACAATAATTTCATCCATGGTCTTACAATAATTTCATCCATGGTCATCTCTTTGCGTTTATGTATTAAATAATTTTTGAAATCTTTCCAAGCCGGTTGTAACTTTTCCACTAAAGCAGCGACTTGGAAAGACTCGCTTAGAGACATACCCTCAGAATGAATATCATGTAAAATTAATTGAAAACTTTGAACTTGAGAAATTACTATTTGGGAGTCTACCATAACGAAGTCCAGAAATTTACTGACGTCAAATTTCTTCGTGCCGGCATCTTCTGTCTTGTATTTATTCTCTAAAGAATCCCACAATTCTTTTGCTGTTTTCAAAGGACTGTATACATTATACAGCATGTTGTCAAGGCCATTAAGGATGTAGTTTCTACACAAGAAATCTGAATGTTTCCAAGCATCTACAGCGGCAACAACTTGCCGATCACTTTCACTTTCTTTAAGTGCTGGAGCGTCTTCATGGAGAAACCAAGCCAAATTAAGAGTTGTAAGATAGAACAACATCTTCTGCTGCCATCTCTTAAACTCAGTACCGTTAAATTTTTCCTGTTTTTCTCCATGATTTATTGGTACGTGAACATGGTTCTGGATAGGGACCGGTGTTTGTGTAACAATCGGAGTACCACTTCTAGTTGCAGTTTCAGTTGTAGTAGCCATAATCTCTGATTACAAAAATCAGAAAAAATTAAAACACAAATTAATTTTCTAGTTACTAAAACCAGAAAATAATTGATAACACAAAATAATTTTATTTTCTTTGTTACTAAAACTAGAAAAATAAAATATCACAATAATTTTCTGTAACACAAAATTAATATTCTGTAATTTTTAATGACACCAATATATTACTACTAGTTGTCAAAGAAAAGAGACAGTATATTACTACTATCTGTCAAATAGCATACATCACTATTTATTTTTCCAACCAGAATATGTCTTTTTGAAATCACAGAAAATTAAATACAATGAAGATACCAAAAATAATCTGTCTTAAGATTGTAGGACAATCTTCACTGTATTTAAATATATTAAATTCTGTTGTGTACTAAACAACAACAAGAATATAAAGAAATAAAAGAAAAGAGAGAATTTGTTTGATTACAAAAATCAAACTAAAAATAAATAAATAAATAAAAACAGATTTTATTTTGTTACAAAAAATAAAATTAAAATCTGATTTTAAATAAATAAAATAACTTCGAAAATAAATTAAATAACTTACTTGATTAATTCTTGAATGTTATTCTGATCAAGTCCAGTATTTGACACTGTGTTCTTAAGACAAATTCGTCATCTCTACGGTACTTTCAGAATGTGGACGTCTATCTCCTAGGATGAAATGATCAACTACAAACAATAGTAGCACTACAAATTGTTTGTCTAACGAACACACTAAGGGTTAGTTTGGGATGTTCTAAAAAAGTGCACTTTTTGACTTATATGGGTTGAGTTTGGGTTGGGTTTGATGTGATGTGTTAGAGAGGTGATGTGATTTAAATAAGATGATGTGACTTAAATAGGATAGTGACTTTTTGACTTTTTGTATTATTTAGGACATGCCAAACCAAGCCTAAAGTAGCAACATGACTAGTCTCTCGTAGCGTGACTCGCCTCTCGTAGCATGACTCGTCTCATACTTTGAATACAACATAAAGAAAACCGTTGTATGAAAAGCATTATTCAATCACAAAAAGAAGAATACTAAAAATGATAGGAAGACATGAAATTAAAACTATTAAAACATTCATACAATTCAATTTAAATAGATAGGCACTGTTTGGACAGGTTGAAAACTGTTCGGTTTTGAATTTAAACAGATTTAAATTTGTTGGGTTCAAAAAACAGAATTTACCAAAAAATAAAATTAAAATCAAATGTTTTTTTCCCAAAAAAGATAGGTATTGGGCTAAACAAACCCAACCCAACCACACACCATGCACTCTCGCACCCAAGCCCAGCCCACCTAGACGGGCGGCTGCGCGCGTATGTAGTGATTTTTTGGTCCAATGGGTCTACCCCATTTTGTCTATAACCTCCCTCTCTAAAACACTTTGGTACCCCTTGGGGCACACCCCAAGTACCAAACTCATGCCTTATAAACTCATTCAAAACTTCCCACCAAATCAATGTGGGACAAGTCTTATTCAATCCTTTAAGGATTTTTCACCAAAACTCCATTTCCATGGAGCATACTTTGACTTCAATTTCCTATTCATTCGGTAATGGTTGTGAGCAACCAAATATACCACCACCATGCACTCTCGCACCCAAGCCCAGCCCACCTAGACGAGCGGCTGCGCGCGTATGTAATGATTTTTTGGTCCAATGGGTCTACCCCATTTTGTCTATAACCTCCCTCTCTAAAACACTTGGGTACCCCTTGGGGCACACCCCAAGTACCAAACTCATGCCTTATAAACTCATTCAAAACTTCCCACCAAATCAATGTGGGACAAGTCTTATTCAATCCTTTAAGGATTTTTCACCAAAACTCCATTTCCATGGAGCATACTTTGACTTCAATTTCCTATTCATTCGGTAATGGTTGTGAGCAACCAAATATACCACGTGAATCACAACGCGGCATAGAACGCGTTACCACTTTGACCCGTAAAAAACGACGCACGAGTCCCACCTAAATAATAGACCAAAGTTAAAAAAAAAATCTATTATAAACCCAGAATTTTCCAAATCATTTCCAACAATCCTAACATTAGTCATTTTTTGATTTGACTTGTTTATGACAAAATACAATAACATGACACATAAAAAATAAAAATAAAAACATGACACATAAACAAATTAGATTAAGCTCAAACTAGCACGAATGACATATTTAATGAATAATTAATAACATATTTTAACATTATTTTCCGTATAAGGGTACCATAACATGTTTAAATTCCTTATTTAATCCCACTGAATAAAATTTTTAAAGAAATGAAAAGTTAAAATTCAACATCTTAAAGAGTAATTTTATATAGTAGAAAAAAAAAAAAACCTAGATTTTGGCTTTTGCAACAAAATAAATCTTAAATTTTTAATTTTGTCAATTTAAATCCTAAAATTTTGATTTGTTTTCAATCTAAACCATCGTTTTATTTATATTAAGTAAAATCGACAGAAAAATAGTATTTTAATAATCTAACTCAATTTTTGTATCGATTTTACTTAAACAGAAATAGGATAATGGTTTAAATTGAAAAAAAAAATCAAAATTCTACGATTTAATTTGACAAAATAAAAAATTTAGGATTTATTTTGTTACAAGATTCAAATCTTGAGTTTTTTTAAACTATTTTTGGTAATTTCCTCTAAAATTTACTTGCCACCAAAAAAAATTTTTTTTTTTTCATACACTTAGTTATTTTAATTAAGGAAGAGTTTTTATATGATACCACATTAACACCATACAAGCTGAACATGAATAAAAAATAATACAACCCAATCACAATTTAAAAAAATAAAAAAAGTTAACACTTCGTTTGATTTAGTTTTAGAATCTTAATTTGAGTATGGAGTTGTGAGTTGAGTTTTGATTGTAAATTATGATTCTAAAAATAATTTTAAAAAACGAAATAAAAAATAATTTTTAAATTTTTTTTAAATAGAGTTTTGAAAATAATTTAGTCATAAATTTTGAAAATAATTTTTTAATTAATTTTTGAGTTGTGTATTTGATTATGAATTTTAAAATGAGATTTGAATTTTTTTATTTAAGACTGAAAATTCTCTAACACAACATGAATAGGACATAATTTTTTATTTGTTCTTTTGAAGACAGAAGCGATAAATTACAAAGGCCTCTTCCGAGAAGATAGTAAAAAATTACTTTTTAACTTTTAACTTATTTTAGATCATATCACCTCCCTATTTTTTTTACATTATTTTTTAAAAAAAATTCAAAACAAACCAAACAATTAACTTTTAACCTATTTTTTAAAAAAGTCAACCTCATGTGGGCCCATAGTCAACCCTAATAATTAGGGGTGAACGTGGAGGGACAGGGAATTTGAAATCTATGTATTACGTAATTGGCGTCGTGTTTGGAACGGTGAGACATGGACCCTAGCCAGGATTAGGATAAGCTATTATTGTAGTTTTCTTCAGATCCAAAATGACAATCAATTTTCTTCCCCCTAAAGTTTTTTTGATCAACTAACATTATTGTCTTCCACTAATTTCGGAAAAGAGATGGAGAGAGAGAGAGAGAGAGCGTATTTTCAAATTTAAGTGACGACTAATTAAATTGACATTGAATTTAAAAAGGTAATGATTAAATTGTTTAATTTAAAATTTTAAAAAATTAAAGTGAAAATAGGATCAAATTACAAGGATGGAAAATAAAAAAATAAATTGCACTAACCTCTCATGAGATTTACAAAAAATATAATTAATCCTATACTTGACATAATTATATTGATTTCTTTCGAGTTTTTTTTATCAATAATTCATGAGCGACGAAAAGATAATATTGTCATATTTTTTTCTACTAAAATATAAATTTATCTTTATTTATTTCAATGACTACGACCATATGCATTAGTTTTGATTGTTTTAAACTTACTAAAAGAAAAGTCAATGTAATAATGTCAAACTTTTGAAACTAATTATTTTTATCTCAAACCTCAGAAGAGGTGAGTGTAATTTACTCAAAGTATAATTAATTGAAAATAAAATGATTTTCCTGATCCTACAACAACCGAATTTAATCTTATTTATCACAAAATATGTTTTTATTACTTATCACTAAAATTAATTTTACTTACCACTAAATATAATCAAATACTAAAACTTATTTTTTTGTGACTCATGTTAATGACAGTTCATTCAGTTGTCAATAACAAAGAAAAATATTCAAAAAGAGATTATAATTTCAAAATAACTTTTACACATTTCAAAACATTTTTACATAATTTTATACAATTTTTTTTTATTATAAAAAAGTCCACATTTTCCAAATTTTTATAGTAAAACACTCACCTACTATATCATATTTCCAATTTGTGTGGAAAAAAGATGGAAGAAAAAGTACTTCAAAGTACCAACAATCTTTATGCTACTTCAATTCGGGCCTTGTTTGGGACGTTCACTATTTTAATTGATTATTTGATTATTTTAGTTTGACTAAAATAATTATGTTTAGAAAGTTAGTTAGCTCTTTTTTTTTTTTCTTTTTTTTTTTTGTAGTTGATTTGATGTTTGTTCAAAAAAAAAAATATTATAAATTGAATATAACATTTTATCTTATTAATTATTGTAACCTATTTTATCTTTTAATAGACTATATTACCCTATCCATCTTTCCAAAATCTCCTAGAATAAAAGTTTGTTAATCTAATGGAGTACATGGATCAAAGTTTCTTGTCGGGGACATTTTCTGTGTTGGAAAGGAAATCAATCATTTGACTTATTGAATCATATTTTGAGAAGTTGGTAATTAGGCTTTGTTTGGAAGAATTTTAGAATTATAATTCCACTTATTGGTTTGTACTTGGTGTTTAGTTGTAGTTTTTAAAAATTAATTTCACACCCACTTTTGAATATTTTAAATAAAAAAAAAATATTTCCAGATTTTTTTTAATTTTTTTTTATGAGTTTTAAATAAGATTTTGAATTGTGTATTTGGTTATAAGTTGTAAGTTTTTGAATTAAATATCATATGTCACATCATTCGTTTCAAACTCAATTTAAAACTCTTTTTAAAATTCTTTTTAAAACTCATAACCAAATAAATTTTTCACATTCAAATCATAATTCTAAAATTCATAAACTCAAAATACAATTCTTATTCTCAAATCATATTTAGAAAATTCTACCCAACGCTACCTTAATTTTTTGGTTTTTTTGACTTTTTGGTGGCTTTTTTTGCATAAAAAAGTTGATTTTTTGTGACTTTTTTGTGATTTTTGTATAAAAAAACTAAAAAGTCAAAATATTTGCTTTTTTAACAAGTTTCCAAATTGTCCCTGATTGAGAATTGTAATTGAGAGTGTAATTTGTATAGCCAAATTGGGCTGAGCTAGGAAGCATTGTTTCTGAATATTATGCCGCACTAAGAGCCGGGCTATGGGCCGGAATAGGGGCTGATAGCTCGGTCTTGGGCCAGGCTGGTCAGCTGTGACACTGAGGCTTGGACCTAGCTGTTTAAAAGAAGTTCTGTAACAAACCGAGGTAACATCAATGACGAGGGCCGAGCTATGTATAGCTTGGCAGGGTGTCATTCGATAGATCGACTTCCAATCACACGATCCGAATGGCAGGGGACCGAGATAAGGCAGCTCGGTCAGGAATGTATATTCAAGCATGAGGGAGTGACCATTTTGACTTATTGAATCATATTTTGACAAGTTGGTGATTAGGCTTTGTTTGGAAGAATTTTGGAATTATAATTCCACTTATTGGTTTGTACTTGGTGTTTGGTTGTAATTTTTAAAAATTAATTTCACACCCACTTTTGAATATTTTAAATAAAAAAAAATATTTCCAGATTTTTTTAAAATTTTTTTTTGAGTTTTAAATAGGATTTTGGATTGTGTATTTGGTTATAAGTTGTAAGTTTTTGAATTAAATACCATATGTCACATCATTCGTTTCAAACTCAATTTAAAACTCTTTTTAAAATTCTTTTTAAAACTCATAACCAAATAATTTTTTCACATTCAAATCATAATTCTAAAATTCATAAACTCAAAATACAACTCTTATTCTCAAATCATATTTAGAAAATTCTACCCAACGCTACCTTAATTTTTTGGTTTTTTTGAATTTTTGGTGGCTTTTTTTGCATAAAAAAGTTGATTTTTTGTGACTTTTTTGTGATTTTTGTATAAAAAAACTAAAAAGTCAAAATATTTGTTTTGTATAAAAAAACTAAAAAGTCAAAATATTTGCTTTTTTAACAAGTTTCCAAATTGTCCCTGATTGAGAATTGTAATTGAGAGTGTAATTTGTATAGCCAAATTGGGCTGAGCTAGGAAGCATTGTTTCTGAATATTATGCCGCACTAAGAGCCGGGCTATGGGCCGGAATAGGGGCTGATAGCTCGGTCTTGGGCCAGACTGGTCAGCTGTGACACTGAGGCTTGGACCTAGCTGTTTAAAAGAAGTTCTGTAACAAACCGAGGTAACATCAATGACGAGGGCCGAGCTATGTATAGCTTGGCAGGGTGTCATTCGATAGATCGACTTCCAATCACACGATCCGAATGGCAGGGGACCGAGATAAGGCAGCTCGGTCAGGAATGTATATTCAAGCATGAGGGAGTGACCATCTCACTTGGCTTGCAGTGATGAGGATGTTTTAGGGATAAACATTATCCTTGGGCTTGAGACTCCTAGAAGGACTCTGCTAAGGAGAATAGAGTCTTACTAGGATTGTGCAAAACCATCTCACTTGGTTTGTAGTGAGTAGGGTGTATTGTAACGCCCTCAAAATAATAACATTAAACCCATCAAATAAGACATGCGTTGATATGTAAAAGTTCCACATTCTTCCATTTATCAGAATTCCATTACATAAGTATTACATGTTAACAACAAAAGCAAATGCCATAAGGGCTTATATCTTTCCAAGTTAACACTTGGTTACAACAAAAGAGTACTAACTCATACACATTAAGCCCTTGGCTTGAATTTACATGTAATACAACAAAAAGTAAAACGACAAAAGTATGTCCGCCTCCAGCCTCCAGCTATGACCTTGGAGGTGGCATGCTACCTGTATCTGAAAATGATATTCCCATATAGGGTGAGCCACAGCCCAGTAGGAATACACTAAACCAACCATGAACAATGACTAAAAGATTAGCAATTGATAGATGGCCAACACTGATACATTCACATAAATCACATATTTATGTCATACGACTTATGAGTCCAAGTTACTTTTCATTTTCCTTTTTTCAACAGATAGACATATAAACTCTATCTACATTCTCAACAGATATGTATAAAAACTATATCCCACATTCACAGATAAGCATATAAGCTATATCCACATTCTCAACAGATATGTATAACAACAATATCCCGTATTCACAGATAAGCATATGAACTATATCCACACTTCACAAAGATAAGCATATAAGCTCTATCTTCACTTCTCTAGACAAGCATATGAGCTGTATCTACGGAGTTCAACCCCTATCTTCTCCCAACACTATCCGGTTTAGAGGTACATCCCCCATCTTCCCCTAAACCGCGGAGTACATCCCCCATCTCCTCCTCTACACATAACGTATACAAACACAAGGGTTCTATATACAATCACTCAATACATACAGTTAATGTATTCTATCAACTAGAGTGAGAAGCTCTGAAAATACCTTTTTGGAAAAGTAAGAGAGAGAAGAGAAAGCAAAAAGTGATTTGAAAAGGCACAATTTCGGGACTTTAACCCAGTCTCCCGCTCGAGCGTAAAACACCCCGCTCGAGCGGCCACTCACAGACTTACGCTCGAGCGGCCAACCTCCCAACTGCTCGGCCTCAGTAGCTGGGATGAGACATTGATCAAGATGGGAAGTTTGGACATAATCCTTGACAGTCAAGGGCTGCAGAGAAAAGTCGGCAAACTGTTTTAGTGACCGAAAAAAGATGAAGATTTTGAGAAGCTTTGGTAAGGGTTTAACAAGGGAAGGCTAGTGACAGGAATTTTGTTGTCCTCACTCAAGTATTCAAACTCATACAAATATTCGAGAGAGTTGGTAGAAGAAAGAGAGCGAGATGAGGAAGAAGAACTATTAAAACAAAGCTCTCAGAGCCCTCTATCTTTTTAACAAAGGCCCTAGGCTAGATTCACACTCTAGGGAGATCAATTCTTAGAGAGAGTGTAAGTTTAGAGAGAGAGGGTCTCGGATCTAGGGTTTGATCAAAAGGAAAGTGAAAAAGTGATGTTCAAAAACGCTACTGTCCGCTGATATAAAACACTCTTGCTCGAGCGAAGACTTTGTTGCTCGAGCGACCAAACACAGAAAACTCTCGCTCGAGCCAAGAAGTTCTCGCTCGAGCCAAAAACTCAGAAGTGCGCTCGAGTGAAAGAACGCTCGCTCGAGCCAACAACTCAAACCCTCAGGTCTGCAACCAGAAGCATGCTCGAGCGACAGGCTTCTCGCTCGAGCGAAGAACAACCAGACCGCTCGAGCCAAGAAAAACTCGCTCGAGCCAAGAAATGCAACTCTCAGCTCGCTCGAGCCAAGAAAAGCTCGCTCGAGCCAAGAAAAGCTCGCTCGAGCCAAGAAACGCAACTCTTAGGTCCAGAACCAGCTGCAAGCACTCGCTCGAGCGAATCCACTCTGGTTCGACCCACCAGACACAAACTCAACTCTCGCTCGAGCGACAAACTCCTCGCTCGAGCGAAGGGCCAAAAATCTGGGCACCAACACTAGGCTCCCAAACACAACTAACCAGAAACAAACCTGCCCAACACATCCTATAACTCAATATACAAAGTAGAGAGGATGCAAACAAGATAATAAACAACTACCAACATCCACGGACACATGTCCGGATCACTGTACAACAAGGGTAAACCCGGGATCGCTATAATTCCTAAGAGGACTCTTATAAGGAGAGTTGGAATCCTATTAGGATTGCGTCAGGCAGAGTCTATAAAAGCTCATAACATGACTTATGGACAGGTATCCCAATTTTTACTCTAGAATACACAAAACTTATTATCTATTGTCTGGTTGCTGACTTAGGTATTGGAGGGGTTTCCGGAACACACCCGCCGGTTAGCTCACGTTTGTGTTTTCAGGTGGCAAAACGACGACGTTTGGAGGAATACAAACTTGATAAACAGGATTATACGAGAAGATTATTTCGTGCTCGTACAATTGGCGCCGTCTGTGGGAAAGCCGCAAAGAACAAAACCTTTTGATCGAGTTTTTCTCCTTAGTTGAAATCAATGGCGCACAACGAAGATTTACCGCAATCTGCTATTGATGGGCAAACCCCGGAGGGGGGTGGGAGGCGCGAAGGTTTGCTTTCTATCCCACCCATGGTAGAATTAGAGCCCCAGCGACGGAACTCCCTGAGGGACACATGGGAGAGACAGAGCGCTAGTCCCCGTCGATCTCAAAGTCCTGAAAGGCAGAGGCAGAGGTTGGATCCTTAAGTTCTGGAGGATCGCGTGAGGGAGCAAGACGAGTTGATCCGAAGGATGGTAGCAAATATGGAAACGATGAAGCGCCAAATTAAAGGCAAAGGGGTGGCAACAAAAGAGGGGCACAAAGGCAACCCGCCCTCTTACCATTCAGAAGACCGTGACAGTCAAACCACGCCATCCCAAGCTGAAAGTAGGAGCCTTAGAATAGGCGACACACAATCACGAACCTCTAGAACTCATTACTCCAGGCCTGAGAAAACGAGAACTGAGAGGTCATGTACTGATGGAAGCACTTATTAGCCCTCGCACATGCACCAAACGACATCTAGGCACACAGAGTTGCCAAGGTCAGCAGACCTGCGAACAGTGCTAGAGGAGAGGGCCCAATGGAAGGAAGACTGCAGGGCTCACAACCCTCGCAAGATTTCAGCCCTACAGCGATTGGCCCCTAGGACACATGGGAGTGTCGAGGTAGGAATGTCAATGCCACGCCTTGTTTACGAACCAGCAGACAAAGTGTTAGCAAGGCTACAGAGCTCACCGTTCATTTTGGAAATTGAGAACGCACTTTTACCCTCAGGCTTCTACCAGTCCAAATTCATCACTTATGAGGGGAAGTCAGACCCCTATATGCACTTAAGCCACTTTTGCCAGGTTATGGCAGTATACCAGTGAAACGAAGCTCTAATGTGCATCCTGTTTCCATCCAGCCTTGGCGACCTAGGTTTAACCTGGTTCGAAAGGCTGCCAGAGGGCAGCATAGCCTCATGGGCACAACTGGTAGAGGCGTTCGTGACTAGATTCAGAATGAATACCAAGACACTAGTGGAGATTGACCAGCTACTCTCCATTGACATGGGCGAAAATGAGACATTGAGATCTTACAACAGTCGATATTGGGAGACTTTAAACCAGATTGGGGATTGCCCTACGAATCTCACCATCGCGCAATACAAACGGGGTTTACTAGTCGGTAACATATTAAGGGACTCAATGACAATGATGCCTCCCCTCACGATAGAGGCCCTAATGGAGAGAGTGCATCAACATATCCGAGTAGAGAAAGATAGCGCCCGTGCTAAAGTAAGATCTAGCACAACAGTGATGGTAGATAAAAAGACTACAACAAAAGTCGAGATAGTGCATTAACTCTCTTCAGCCGAGATAAGGATCTGGGCTGAAGATGATTGGCTGGATTAGCCAAACTTTTACCTCTCTTCAGCTGAGATAAGGATCTGGCTGAAGAAGATTGGCTAGATTAGCCAAAACTTTTACCTCTCTTCAGCCGAGATAAGGATCTAGACTGAAGAAGATTGGCTGGATTAGCCAAAATTTTAGCTCTCTTCAGCCGAGATAAGGATCTGGCTGAAGAAGATTGGCTAGATTAGCCAAAACTTTTAACTCTCTTTAGCCGAGATAAGGATCTGGCTGAAGAAGATTGGCTGGATTAGCCAAACTTTTAGCTCTCTTCAGCCGAGATAAGGATCTAAGTTGAAGATGATTTGCAGGATTAGCCAAACTTTTAGCTCTCTTCAGCTGAGATAAGGATCTAGGCTGAAGAAGGTTGACAGGATAAAGTAAAAGCTGGTGAGCCCGGCCAGACATGCAGTTAAAATAAAGCTACAATGAAGGAAATACAAGGGACCGAGCTCGTATTTTAGCTTGGTCAGATTGGGCATTTCTTAGCTCGACTAAAGCCAAGGTACGTATCTCGGCCAAAAGAGGTTGGCAGGATCAGGTAAAGCCAAGCTAATTAGTTCGGCTAGACGTGCAGTCGAAATGATGCAAAACATTGAAAAAGAAACACAGTAACCAAGCAAAGAGATCAAAATTTTTCGGAAGATAATTACAAAAGGTGGGACATATAGCCCCGTTACACAGAAAGAATGCCTTCTCGTACGATTGCGAACTCGAAGGATATAAATGTTGAAGGCAAAAAGACAGGGCTATTCAAATTTTTTTAAAGGTACATAATGGTTGTAACAAGAGAACGAGGATAATGAGGGCACGCCACGTATCCTAAGAATGACGTCGTGTCAGATTAGTGAAAGAACGTGCTGAGCAATTGACAAGACTTGTTGGGACTGAACGAGGTGTGAGACCGAACAACTTCTCTAGTTCGGCAAAGTTGAGTGTTTTTAGCTTGGCTAGAGAAGAGTAATTCCAATCATGCTTTGCAAATGGAATAAAGGGGCAATTAAGAGAGTAATTTGTATAGCCAAATTGGGCTGAGCTAGGAAGCATTGTTTCTAAATATTAGGCCGCACTAAGAGCCCGGCTATGGGCCGAAATATGGGCTGATAGCTCAGTTTGGGCCAGGCTGGTCAGCTGTGACACTGAGGCTTGGACCTAGCTGTTTAAAAGAAGTTCTGTAGCAAACCAAGGTAACATTAATGACGAGGGCTGAGCTATGTATAGCTCGGCAGGGTGCCATTCGATAGATCGGCTTCCAATCACATGGTCCGAATGGCAGGGGACCGAGATAAGGCAGCTCGGTCAGGAATGTATATCCGAGCATGAGGGAGTGGCTATCTCACTTGGCTTACAGTGATGAGGGTGTTTTAGGGATAAACATTATCCTTAGGCTTGAGATTCCTAGGAGGACTCTGCTAAGGAGAGTAGAGTCCTACTAGGATTGTGCAAAACCATCTCACTTGGTTGGTAGTGAGTAGGGTGTGTGATTCCTAGGAGGACTCTTATAAGGAGAGTTGGAATCCTACTAGGATTGTGCCAGGCAGAGTCTATAAAAGCTCATAACATGACCTATGGACAGGTATCCCAATTCTTACTCTAGAATACACAGAGCTTATTGTCTATTGTCTAGTTGCTGACTTAGGCATCGGAGGGGTTTCCGGCACACACTCGCCGGTTAGCTTATGTTTGTGTTTTCAGGTGGCAAAGCGACGACATTTGGAGGAATGCAAACTTGATCAACAGGATTATACGAGAAGATTATTTCGTGCTCGTATAGTAATGTAAACATAGATTTTCATTTCCCACCCAAGAATTCTACAAATCTTTTAGGTAGAGCAAATTTGTTCACACTCCTTGTCTTTTAAATAAAATAAATTTGTTCATTCACTCCTTCACACACTTTGTTCCAAAAGTGTGTGAATGTTATACTCTTTATTAGCTGTCTATCTTCAATGGTTGAGCTGAAGCTAGATTGATGTTGTTGTTGCTTCAGAGTTTGCACTACTGCTGCTGTGGACTGCTGCGTGTCAAGTTCTATTTTGTTGGTCTGCCTTATTCAGGTGTGAATGTATGCTACTGTTGTGAGAGGATGGACTGTTATGCAATGCTGTTATTTTTTGCTCTGCTTTGTTTTTCAGTGTTGCTTCAAATTCTGCTGCGATGGCTCAGGCTCTATTCTTCTACTTCAGTCTGTTATTTTGCTTCAGTCTGTTGCTTTGGTCTGTTCAGGCCTTATTTTTGTTGGTGTGCTCTACTCAACTGTGGTCTGCTATGTGTTAAATTCTTTTTTGCAATGCTACTGGTCTGTTTTGTGAAGGCAGGCTAGTGTGTGTATTCTGCTGCAGTTGAGAGTTAATTTAGTTGGTGAAGATGCTAGGATTAATCAAATGCATGACAAATCAGTTGAAGTGCTTTGGGAACTCATATTCATACAGTTTCTAAACAAATGCGTGGCAAGCTCTTATTTTCCTTAGAAATAGTGGCTATGTTAGCAGAGGTTGCTAAGAGTATTAATCATTAGTTAAGGTCATTGCAACCTCTATAGCAATATATACTTCATCAGTAGTAGTTAGGGATGGCAACGAGGCGGGGCGGGGCCGGGAACTACACTCCCCGTCCCCAATCCCCGACGGGGACCCATTGCCCGCCTCCGATTGGGGATCCTCGACCTCGAAAAATCCCCGAATTATTGTAACATTTCAAATTTTTTTTTTTTGTTCTTTTTGATCTGAAACATCCTATTCTATTTGTCAACATTTTTTCAAATTAAAAAATCTGTAAAGAACTCTATAACAGATTAAAAACCATATCATAATTAGATTGAGATCAAGATCGAGATCAATAACAGATTAAAACCATATCATATATATATATATATATATATTTATTTTAAATTTAGAGAAAAAAAAAACGGAGGTCGAAGAACAGAGATACTATGTATACACACATACATATATATATATATATATATATATGTATGTACATATATATGTGTATGTAAACCCCCCCAATATCGAAATCCCGAGAGAGAGAGATACCCTTTGAAATCGACGGTGAGGGAGGATCGCCGGCGAGGGAGGAGTGGCGGTGAGGGGCGAGGAGCCGTCGTGTGTGAGAGAGAAAGAGGGAGGCGAAACTCTAAGTTCTAACCAGCAGTGGCAATGAGACAGGAGGATCAACAGTGAGGTACGAGCGGCGGTGAAGGAGGATCGGCACCGTTGGAGTGTGAAAGAGAGAGAGAAGAAGACGAAACCCTAGAGAGAGAGAGAGAGACAACAAGAGCGAAGAGAGCGGCTCTGTCTGTGTGTGTTGTGTGTGAGTGGTCAACCAAAACCTTACACACACACACACATATGTTATATATAAGCAGGGGCAAAATAGTAAATTCACGTCGGGGGCAACCGAGACGAAGATCGGGGCTGGGGTCGGGCCAGGTCCGAGACTAAAACATGTATCCTCGTCCCCGGCCCAAATATCATCGAGGATTTAATTTTTACTACTATCCCCGGCCCGTTAGGGATATTTTTCATGGAACAACCGCACAATTCGGGATCGAGGGATAGGGTCCCCGTCGGGCCGGTTTCCAATTGCCATCTCTAGTAGTAGTCTCAATAGTGAAGTTAGTTGATTCAGCATTCATAACATCATCAATTGCTTCAGTATATGCCAATGCTCTGCTTCTGGTTGCTGTTTTGGGGATTTTGTGCTGTTTGGTTTGTTTTGATGAATGGCTGTTTGTGCTGTTTGTCTGTCTTTGATGAATGTTTGTTTTGGTCTGTGCTATTGTTGTCGTGTTGGGTGGTCTCTCTTCTCGTTGGTCTCTCACCAACTCTGGGGGTGCTAGCAAATGATAGGATGAGCTAGATGGTGCCAACCTCGTTGGGATGATTTAGCCCGTTTGGATGATTTAGCCCATTGTGATACTTTTGCACCTCCCTTTCTTTATTGATGTAATTCGCTTTGTACTTTTGCACTTGTTTATTCCATCAATAAAGTTCTTTTTTGCCGATCAAAAAAAAAGAAAAAGAAAAAAGGATGAAGTAGATTCCACTTGTAACTTAACTAGAATTGTAACTTAACTAGAATCCACTTCATTTGAAGAACTAGCAAGAAATAGTATAACACTACTTAGGAATGCTTTGGAAAAAACAGTTAAAAGTTGACTTTTTAACTTTTTTAATTTTTTTTTGAAAAAACATATAAAATATGAATGATGATGTGTCCCAAAATGGGTTAAAAGCTTAGAAGTGACTTTTGATCCACTTCTCAAAAAAAGCCTTAACCATATTCTTTTTGTTTAACTTCAGTTAAGTTACAAGTGAAATCTGCTTCATCTTAACAACTACTAAGGAGTGTAACATTCACACACTCAAAAAGCGTGTCAACAAATTTATTCTGTCTTTTACACATTAAACAAGCAACCACTAATTAATCGATCAAACAAATATTTACTGAAAAACAAGCCCCATGTATTTTCCCAAAATTTGGCCCCCTCTTACGTAACATTTTGTAATTATTTTATTGGAGAAATTTCTATCTAGCAGTACTATCAAAAAAATATTACAGATACATGAAAAAATTTAAAATTTCATGACTAATATTGATAAAGTTTACCACTAATTGTAATTTATTTTTAGAACTTTTACTGATTTGTTATTTCTCCTTTTTTTTAATATGTCAAAATACTTATCAATGTGATTTACATATATGGATTGTTGTATTACTACCTCAACATTTTAAATGAATTTTATGTATAACAATTAATATGTTTTCAATAATTTTCTAACTAAAAATCACTCAATGGCGCCCGGACAACACGACACAACTATTTAATATCATAATATATTGCGAGACGATTAAGTATAATAACTCAACAATTAAATCATAAATTCTATTTATATAAAAACTCTCCAAAATGAGATATAGAAACCACAGAACCATTTCACTAACTCAGTAGTAGATGACCCGCTCGCGAAGAATTTGTTGTACTTTAGGGTTGGATGCTTATTAACAAAGAAATAAAGGACAAATTAATTCAACAAATATTTTTTTAAAAAAAGAAGTATCAATAAAGAGGTACCAACGAGTTGTGGTAATCCTATACATCAAAAACAAATTTATAAGTAATCAAAAAAATTATTTAAATTCGAGTTGTGCTAGTTGTGTGATGCAATTTTCCCTCTTCGTATTCTTCCCTTTTCTTATTCTCTTCTTGTTGGTAGTTAAAAATAAAGATCAAAGATGAAAGCTCAAGCATCACCTTGCAATGGCAAAAAGATGGCGTATCGTTTCCTCATAGTGATTTTTTTCCCCACAAGATAGCGGTTAATATATTAATAGTTAGATTCTAATGCGAATCAACATCTATCTATAAACTTGAACCCTATACTCCAAAGTTTTTTTTTTTTTATCATGGTTATGCATGTAACACCAATTAACATGTGAAGCTTTAAATTGTAGTAAAATTGTTGTCATTTTGAATTGATTAATTTTAATTAAGTTCTATAGTGCATGTGGTATCAAAAAAATTGTTGGAAGTGCCTTTAGGCACGGGTTATCCCTAGTATACTAATATTATATAGTTATATATGTGCATAATATATATAAAAAATTAAATAGTTACTGTTATTTATACTAAATTGCATCCAATTCTCTTATATGAATTTTTAGACTATTGTTGGATCATAGTTAAAAATTAGACAAGTTATAGTAAACATAACATATTTGCAACATTTCCCTCATCTTCCTAAGCCATCTGTCAATACATTTACGTATGTTTTTCATTTTTCATTTAAGTTTATATAGGATTATTCTTACTAATTATACATTTTTTTAGGGTATAATATATTTATGTCAAATTCTCAAACTTTGAAAATTATGTGTTTGCAAATGTCCAAGAAGTGTAAGTCATACATTTATTTTTGAGTGATAGATATGGCCAGAAAATAGGTGTCAAACACGTGTTCAAAATTATGATTTTTATTTTTAATTATGGACATGGAAAAATTGAATACCAAACACGTGTCTAAGGAGTGTCGGTGCCCGACACTTGTTTGACACGGACACATTAAGTGTCCATACTTCTAAGTAAAATAACAAAATTATGTTTAAGACTGGCTGTTTTTATGATATTGGAGTTTTGACCCTTGTGTTCTCCTCTCTTTTTATTCTTCTTGAAATTTTTCATCTTCTCTTTTGGATCAATTCTCCATAATTTATGATTTTGTGATCAATTAGATTGTTGAACGGATTTCTTAATAGCCATTCTACATCGACAACTTTCAAAATGTACTTGCTTGTTAAACTTTTTGAACCCTGCCAACAGCTCTTTATGTTGCCATACATTACCATAATTTATTCATTTATGGGATTTTTATTGATAAGTCCAATTTAGAAGTGTTTTAATCCAAGAAGTCCATGAAGGAATTTTTTAACCCATTTAGTCCCATGTATGTATAGTTTTATTCCATAAAGTCCATTTTCTTGATTTACACTATTTTCTTGGACACTTATGCCCTTATATTTAATTTTGATACCCTTATAAATATTTTTTCAACGATTAGCAATTTAATGATATGAAAATTCATATTTGTAGGAATGTAAATTGACCCGTGGGCGGCTCGAAACCCGCCCGCGAGCCAGGGCGGGCCCGGCCCGTTGACAATGTGAATATTCACATTGACATGTTAAAATTCACATTAATAGGAGTGTAAAATTGCGCCCCCGTCCCGTGGCGGAGCAAACCCGCCCGGCCATGGGCGGCCCGGGGCGGGCCCGGTCCGGCCCGTTGACAATGTGAATATTCACATTGACATGTTAACGTTCACATTAATAAGAGTATAAATTGTGGCGTGGCCCATGGGCGGCCAAAAGCCCGCCCGCAGCCCGGGCGGCCCGGCCCGGCCCGGCCCGTTGACAATGTGAATATTCACATTGACATGTTAATATTCACATTGATAGGGTGGTAAAATTAGCCCGCGCCTCGTAGCTGCCCAAAACCCGCCCACGGCCCTTGGGCGGGCCCGGCCCGGCCTGTTGACAATGTGAATGTTCACATTGACATGTTTAACATTTACATGATAAGAGTTTAAAACTAGACAGCAGCCCAGGGCGGCCCGACTCGGCCCAGCCCGGCCCGTTGAACGAATGTGAATATTCACATGACATTTAACATTCACATTAATAGGATGTTAAAATTGGCCCCCGTCGCCGTGGCGGCGTGAAACCCGCCCGCAGCTCATATGGGCGGCCGGGCGGGCCCGGTCCGGCCCGTTGACAATGTGTAATATTCACATTGACATGGTTTAACATTCACATTGATAAGAGTATACAAATTGGCCCGCGGCCTATGGACGGCCAAAAGCCCGCCCGCTGCCCGGGGCGGGCCCGGCCCGGCCCGTTGACAGTGTGAATATTCACATTGACATGTTAACATTCACATTGATAAGAGTGGAAAATTGGCCCGCAGCTCGTGGGCGGCCTGAAGCCCGACCGCAGCCCGAGGCGGGCTTGGCTCGACCCGTGACAATGTGAATATTCACATTGACATGTTAACATGCACATTGATAGGAGTGTAAAATTGGCCCGCACCCCGTGGCTGCCCGAAACCCGTCCACGGCCCGTGGACGGCCCGGGGCGGGCCCAGCCCAGCCTGTTGACAATGTGAATATTCACATTGACATGTTAACATTCACATTGATAAGAGTGCACAATTGGCCCGTGACCCGTGGGCAGCCTGAAGCCCGACCTCAGGCCAGGACGGGCCCGGCCCGTTGGCAATGTGAATATTCACATTGACATGTTAAAATTCATTCACATGATAGGAGTGTAAAATTGGCTCGCAGCCCGTGGACGACCCGAAGCCCGATCGCAGCTCGAGGCGGGCTTGGCCCAACCCGTGACAATGTGAATATTCACATTGACATGTTAACATTAACATTGATAGGAGTGTAAAACTTTGTTCGCTGCCTGAAGCTCGCCCGCGGCCCGGGTAGGCCCGGACCCAAACCGGGCCACCTCGGGTCGCCCATGGGACGCGAGTCAATTTTACACTCTTATCAATGTGAATGTTAACATGTCAATGTGAATATTCACATTGTCAACAGGCCGGGCGAGCCCGCCTCGGGCCGCCCGCGGGCCGTGAGCGTGTTCGGGACCACGGGGCATGGACTAATGTTGCACTCTTATCAATGTGAATGTTAACATGTCAATGTGAATATTCATGTTGTCAACGGGGCCGGGCCGCATCGGCTCGGCCGGGGCTTCGGCTGCCCACGGCGTCAACGGGCTAATTTACACTCTTATCAATGTTAATGTTAATATGTCATGTGAATATTCACATTGTCAACGAGCCGGGCCGGGCCGCCCTTAGGCAGCGGGCGGGCTTCGGGCCACCACGGGCCACGGGCCAATTTTACACTCTATCAATGTGAATGTTAATATGTCAATGTATAGCGATCCTGGTACTCCTTTTATTGTTTAACTGTAATCCCGGACTCGGTTCCGTAGAATTTGTGGTTGTCCTATCCTCTTTTCTATCCCTTACTCTTTGTGTTGGAGTTTTGGGTTGTGTTGAGCAAGTTGGGAATAGGTTGACTGTGTTTTAAAACTTAGAAATTTTGCCCAGGTTTTGGTTCTACGCTCGAGCGGCGATTTGACGCTCGAGCGGGTTTTTGTTGTTGCCTTTCCGCTCGGAGCGCGTTTGGACGCTCGACGCGTGAATTTCTTCTCTCAGCATTTTGGTCGTCTGGCAGAAAATTCTGGGAGAGGCCACCCGGCGCTCGAGCGATTGTTTGGACGCTCGAGCGTGAACCTGTGTCTGTACGCTGACGCGGGGTGTGTACGCTCGAGCGGACATGTTTTTAATATCAGTCCGTGGAATCACCTTTTTGATCACTTTTTGATTTCCTTTCTCTCTCTTACTTTTTTCAAACACCTCCATTGGAGAGCACCTCACTCTAAAACCTAACTTCTCTCTTAGGATTGATCTAGCTAGAGTGTTCTCCTCACCTTGGGCCTTAGTAAAGTGTGTTGATCATCGAGGGCTTCGTGGTGATCCAAGAAATTGAGATTTGGAGCACTTTGATTTCAGGTCATCTTCTCTATTTGAGTCTACATTCGAGGTAGGGATTCTCCTTGTTCTTTTTCAATACTCCGTCTAAGATAGACATGTGGTAATTTTTGTATTGCATGAAAATTGTATCATGTTGGATTTGTTTGAAAATCATGAAATAAACCTAGGGTTGGTTGTGTGGAAAATGGTTTTGGCTTCATTGATTGTTGCCTTGGCTAATTAAAAATAAATTAGCATGTTGTAGTTGATAAAGGAAAAAGCCCTAAATCATGTTTTGATTGATAAATTAAAATGGAGAATAGTGAACCCATATTGTAGATCTCTAGTGTTGATGTGGGTTGGGTGAAGGTGTTAATGCCTAAGGGATTAACTTTGACTTTGGAATGGTTTGAAATGAATGTAGTGGACTAATGTGAGTTATGATTTTATTATCAATGGAAGTGGTTGTAAAACAAGGAACGGATTTGGTTTTGTAACAACAAAAGGGACGGAGTTGATTTTGTGAAAACAAAAAGGATGTGGAACTTGTTTTGTGAAATGGGAAAGGTATTTTGAAATACGTACGAAAATGAGATGTTGTTTCATGAGTGTTGAACACACGTGTGGAATTGTATCTTGAACTACATGTTAATGTTTGTCGGGTTTGTGGTCTCATAGTAATTGAGTCTTTAATAGATGTACTAAATATTGGCATCTAGAGGTTTTCTCCTTGGTCATTGGTGGAGGATGAAGTGGTTGTGTTGAATGTCGTGTATGCATTACACCATTGTTGATTAAACATCTTATGTGATGAAATTTGAGATGCATTATAATGTACACTTGTTAGGGAGGAGAGGGGTGTTGTACTCCAGTGTGTGTGAGAAGATAGGGGATGGACTCCACACCCCTATGTGTTCATACACTTTAACACATTGTTGTATCTGGATGGTTTATGTATATATGTTGTACATGTTGGTTGTGCCTTGTTGCATTTGGTTGGTGGTGTTATACCTGCGCTAATAATCAGAGGTACCGTTACCTTCCAGCTAGCGCCTGGAGAACTGAATGCGCTGAGAATATAAGGTACCACACCCTTCCAGCTAGCGCCTGGTAAACTGGCATGTTGTTGTGAGAGGTGTATCTTTGGCTTACTATGCCACATGGCTAGTAGAGCAAAGTTTGTTGTTGATATTTCAGTATATTTGGGAATATCATGGATTGTGTTGATTATGGTTTTGGAAGGCCGAGTTGCCTCATTGGTTTATCTTACATGTCGGTGAGTGTTATCTTCTTATAACAGTGCATGTATAGATTTGATTATATCGGAAAGAAGCCAAAATGTCATCTTGTCTTTTGGAAAGTGTGAAGGAAATCGGATTTTCTTAAAAGAAATTATAAATTTTGAGAAGGGATATCTGTATGTGTTTGGAGATGGAAGAGTGTAGTGGGCTTAGTGAATTTAATTCCTAAGGTATTGTTAATGTTATGAAAGATGGGGAACGGGGATTAATAAAAAGGAAAAGCAAATTGAACCGCCTATGGTGTTGATTGAAATGGTTGTTTCAAGAAAAGCTCATACTTATGTATTTTTTGCATAAACTGTCACATTACTACTCTAGTATGAGAATGAGTATTCATGATCATAGCTATCTGTAAGCTGTTATTGTTGAGGATCATGTTGAGTTCCCTACTGGACTATATGTTCATCCCACGTTGTTGAATCTTTTTCAGGTGTTGAGCAGAATGTGATGAAAGAATTGGGTCTTCTGATTTGTTGGCCACGGGGCCTCTCTTATGTGGGCAGAATGCCATTGTTATAAAGGGTTACACCCTTCTTCTTGTACCTTAAGTGATGTAAGCCCAAGGGCAATTTATTAAGTATGTTCATGTAATATTTACTTGCATACGGATGAGAGATTGTTAATCACTTCTACGAATTGAATGCATAAGTTTACTTCCGCATGTTATCCTTGAAATTTAATTAAGATAATGAATTTGGTAATGACGTCGAGTAATAAAAAGTGGGGCTTGACACAATGTGAATATTCACATTATCAACGGGCAGACGGGCTCGCCCCGGGCGCCCATGGGACGCGAGTCAATTTTACACCTCTTATCAATGTAAATGTTAATATGTCAATGTGAATATTCACATTGTCAACAGGCCGGGTCGGGCCCGCCCCGGGCCGCCCACGGGGGCAGCCACGGGCGCGGGCTAATTTTATACTCTTATCAATGTGAATGTTAACATGTAATGTGAATATTTGCATTATCAACGGGTCGGCCGGGCCCGCCCAGGGCAGCCCACGAGCCGCAGGCGGGTTTCGGGCCGGCCACAGGCCGCGGCTAATTTTACACTCCTATCAATGTGAATGTTAACATGTCATGTGCAATATTCACATTGTCAACGGGCCGGGCCGGGCCGGGCCCGTCCCGGGCTTCGGGCTGCCCACGGGTCATGGGCCAATTTTACACTCTTGTCAATGTTAACGTTAATTTTAATATGTCAATGTGAATATTCATATTGCGAATGGGCCGACCCGGGCCCGCTCCGGGCGACGGGCTGGTTTCGGGTCGCCCACGGGCCTCAGGCCAATTTTACACTCCTATCAATGTGAATGTTAACTTGTCAATGTGAATATTCATATTATCAACGGGCCGGGTCGGACCTATTTTTTTGGCTTGTGGGCCGGCTCGGCCCGACTCGAATTTTTCCGGGCACCCACGAGGATCAACATGGGTCGGGCCCCTACATATTGACAATATGAACATTCACATTGACGGTGTGAACATTCACATTAAGGGTATTTTGGTAATTATGTCACCCATAGAACTTACTGACACATAAGAAAATAATGTGAACTAAATGGAACATAAGTAGATGAAAAGGGTATTTTGGTCTTCTTATCTCAAATTGGACCTAATGGAATAGTCAAAAAAGAATATGGGTTTGATGGAATAAAACTCTTAGAAAATGGATTTATCAAAAAAACTCCCATTTATTTATCATTATTATTGTGGCAGAAGACCAATTCCATTACAAGTAAACCAACACAAATGAACTTGGAGAGCCTAATAGACTAATCATCGTCCTCTTGCTTCTAATCTTTATTCCTCCTTGCTTGGTTCACTCATGCATATGTTACATTGACTCTTCTATTTCCTCCAAAGTGCCTATTTCCACACGGATATGACAAGAGTAAGGATGTGGGATATGTTTTCGATACCCATATCCAAATTTAGACACTTGGACCCTCTAATTTTTACAATGTTTGAAAAAGAAGAAACTCACATTCTCTAGTAAAGAAACATCTATAGCCTTTCACATGGATGATGATTGATGACAAATAGAAATTACATATTCCTAAATCCTATTTAATTTCAAGTATATTTATACATAATTTACAACATCTTTTCTAACACTACTACAAAAATAGTTAAAGATCACACTTTGACAAAAAAAAAGATCTCACTTTTATTGGAAGTGTGATAAAAAAAATTATATTGATATTTTAATCACACTTAATTTGATTAAGTGTGATAATATTTATTTTTTATGTCACTTTTCAATTAAGTGTGATTATATATATATTTTTTTTAATCACACTTTCTAATTAAAGTGTGATTATATATACACTATTACTTTTTAATCACACTTTTTAAACAAGTGTGATTATATATATATTTTTTAATCACACATTCTAATTAAAGTGTGATTGTTCATATATTTTTTAATCACACCTTTTAATTAAAATGTGACTATATATACACTACTACTTTTTAATCACACTTTTTAAGTAAGTGTGATTATTTATATATTTTTTAATCACACCTTTTTAATTAAAGTGTGATTGTATATACAGTATTACTTTTTAATCACACTTTTGAAGTAAGTGTGATTATATATATATATTTTTTAATCACACATTCTAATTAAAGTGTGATTATTTATATATTTTTAAATCACACATTTTTAATTAAAGTGTGATTATATATACACTACTACTTTTTAATCACACTTTTTAAGTAAATGTGATTATATATATATTTTTTAATCACACATTCTAATTAAAGTGTGATTATTTATATATTTTTTAATCACACCTTCTAATTAAAGTGTGATTATATCACTATTATAAAAACAGTTAAAGATCACACTTTGATAAATGAAAATATCTCACTTTTACTAGAAGTGTGATAAAAAAAATTAGATTGATATTTTAATTACACTTACTTTAATTGAGTGTGATCATATTTATTTTTTATGTCACTTTTTAATTAAGTGTGATTATATATATATTTTTTAATCACACATTTTAATTAAAATGTGTTTATATATATATTACTACTTTTTAATCACACTCCCTAAATAGGTGTGATTGTATAAAATATTTCAATTTGATTTTTATATAAAATATACAATTCCCAAATCCACGCCTCTATTATATATATATTTAATTAAGTGTGATTATATTTAGTGTATATATATATATATATATATAGTAGTATCCACAGTTGAACAAATCAAACCCCCTCTCTCCCCGTCTCTCCGTCTACTCCTCTCACTACTCACTTAGCAATAACTAGGGTTTTATTATCTTTTTCTTCCCTATAGAAACCCTAGCGTTGAAACTCCCATCCCCAACAACAACAATCACCATCAGTGTTGGATCTGCCACACTACAAGAAAAGTGGGCTTAAAAGACAGAACTATTTGCGACGGCACACTTGCCGTCTCAAAAAGTCACTTTTTGCAATGGCAGAAAACGCCGTCTAAAAAAAGCAGAGTATTTGCGACGACACCATTTGTCGTCTCAAAAAAGCAGAGTATTTGCGACGGCACCATTTGCCGTCTCAAAAAAACCGAGCATTTGCGACGACACAATTTGCCGTCTCAAAAAAGGAGAGTATTTGCGATGGTATTTTTCTGCTGTCGCAAATACTCTCATTTTTTTGAGACGGTATTTTCTGCCGTCGCAAATACTCTGCTTTTTTGAGACAGCAAATGGTGCTGTCGCAAATACTCTGCTTTTTTGAGACGGCATTTTCTGCCGTCGCAAAAAGTGCCTTTCATGTTTTTTTGTTTTTTTTTAGTGAATATTTTTAAAATTTAAAATATATTTTTTAGATGCACCTTACTTAGATGTATCTAAAAAATAAAAAATTTTGAAAAAATATTTTTAAAAAATAATAAATACATAAAAATACAAAAAAAATTCTATCACTCTCTTTCTATCTACTTGTCTATTTGTCTATTTCTCCCTCACTATGTTCGCCTTGCTCACTCTCCCCCTCCCATCTTCTCTATTTATCGAGCTCCTCCTCGATTTATCAATCCACTATAAGAAAATACACTTTTAGCAACCACTTTGTCTCTCTCTCGCTCATCACTCTGTCTCTGTCTCTCTGTCTCTTCTTTATCTGTCTCTCACAAAATTAAAATATTTTTAAAATATTTAAAAAAATGATTTGAATTAATTTTTGAAAAGAGTTTTGAATTATGTATTTGGTTATGAGTTTTGAAAAATAATGATTATATTTTGAATTGAGTTTTGAAAAATTGATGTAGAATTATGATTTAAAAGCTCAAAACAAACACCATACTTAAATCAATTGGTGGAACTATGACCACCACCACTACTGCCACTACTACTATCATTACCTCTTATCTACCATCACCACCACTTCACTACCACCACTACCACTACTGCCACCATTACTACCATTACCTCTCCTCCACCACCGTCGCTCCATCTCCTCTACTACTACTACAACTTCACCACTAATCTCCTTCGCCATCACCACCACCACCACCACCACCTCTTGTCCACCACATTCACCACTACTGCCACTCCTTCTCCTCTGCCACTCTCATTTTTGTAACAAAAAAAAAAAGGCCGTAGAAAAATATTTTTCATTGACAAAAAAAAAAATTAACTTTATTTTAATGGAAAATATTTTTCATTAAAATATTACCTTACTTCTACAAAAAAAAAAAATCATTAAAATAAATATGAAACAAATAAATTTTCAACCTTAGTAACTAAAAAAAATAAAATAATAATTTTTTTTTCATTACCCCTACTCATCACTCTTTGTCTTTCTATCTGTGTCTTTCTCTTTCTCTCTCTCTCTCTGTCCCACACTGTGCTCGCGTTGCTCACTCTCTCTATTCCCTCTTATTGATTTACCGATATCCCTCTCGATTATTGATCTTTTCTTTCTCCCTCTCTCTCTCTCTCTTCTTTCAATCGCTCATCTCTCATTTCTCTTAATCACTTGTCGAAAGAGAAAAAAGTCAAAAAATGAAATGGGCCTCTCTCTCTCTCTCTCTCTCACATACTGATCACTCTTCTCCCTGGCTCTCTCATCTCTCTCTGTTCTCTATCGCTCTTGCTCATCTTTCTTCTCTCTCTCTCTCTCTTTCTTTCTCTTTCTATGTCTCTCTCTATATCTCTTGTTCATCTCCTTTTGTTGTTTCTCTCTCTCTCTTTGTCTATCTCTCGCTCATCTTGTTTCTTTTTTTTTTCTCTGTGTGTGTGTGTGTGTCTATCTCTCTCTCTCACTCATCACTATTCTCTCTGGCTCTCTCATCTCTCTTACTCATCTTTCTTCTCTCTCCTTCTCTCTCTATATCTCTTGTTCATCTCTTTTTGCGGTCTTTCTCTCTCTCTCGCTCATCTTGTTTCTCTTTTTTATTTTTATTTTTATTTTTATTTCTCTCTCTCCCTCATCTCTCTTCTCTCTCAATCGTTCATTTCTCTCATTCACACTCATCTTTTTCTCTGAGCCCATTGTTGTTGAAAGAGAAAAAAGTCAAAAAATGAAATGGGTCTCTCTCTGTCTCTGTCTCTTTCTCTCTGTGTCTCTCGTTCATCTATCTTTTCCCTCTCTTTCACTCATCTCTCTCAAAAAATGAGTTTACGTTGATTTTTAAACAGAAATCTAAAAATTTGACTAACAATTCTTTTTAATTAATTGTTTTTTCAAATATTTTTTTAATTATTTTTTTTCAAATAAAATTTTTTCAATTAATTTTTTTTTTTTCAATTAAAATGTGTATGATCTCATTGTCATAAATAATAAAAAAATAAATATAAATATTTTAGACCTGGATAAACATATTTTTTAGTTTATATTTTTTATTTTTTTAAAATATTTTGTTCAAACGCATTTGTAATTTATATATTTTTTTAAAAATAAATAAAAATTAATTTATAAAATTTTTATAAACATAAATTAAAAATATAAATGTTATCAAACCGTACCTTAAATTTTCATTTGAGCCAGTTATACTTGATGTGGTGAAAAAAAAAATGAAAAAAAAGCACAAAATCTGATTTCCGCTCGTTTTTCCCCTCTCAACCAAAAATCCCCAAATCTCAAATCCCTAATTTTTGAACCAAAAATCCTCATCTCTCTCTCTCTCTCGCGACTGTGAGCACGACAGACGATGGCATCGAGCGACGGGGTTAAGGAGCCTCACTCTTTTGTTTCTCACTCCGTTGGCTTTCCCTCTGCTGCTCTCATTCCAGTGGCGAAAGAGCTGGTCAGGGACCACCGCAGCCATTAATAGCAGGCTCGAAGCTTTCAGCTTCAAGAACATCGGTCCGCTCAGATTCACATGATTGAAGAAACTCTCCGATTCGCCGGTGTTCTTGGTGCGGTCTAATTTCTTATATCTTTATGTCTATCTGAATATATTTTGACGATTTCATCTGATTTCATTTCATTTAAATAAACAGGACATTCTTATATTTTGCAATTGTTTTGTTGAATCCACGATGGAATTTGAAGGGGATTACATCTGTGGCGGGAGGATTTTTCTGGTTAAATAGTATTGTTGTACGAATACAGTTAGGAACACATAATCAAACACACAAAATATATCAATGGACGTGATTTTACAAGATTTGTTGTCTGGACTCGCCTCTGAAATTTTTTGCATTTTTAGTGTTCAATTCTGCGATTGGTTTTTTCTTAGACTTATTGTTGTTGTACACACGCATTACAAAGTGTTTATGGGTTGAGTGTGTAACTTGTGGCAATTTGGTTTGTTATCTGATTTTGAATCTTGTTGATCTAATGCAGACCTTTATAGACATAAATTGTTATTGGACAGTTTAAAAAATCAATGAAAAATTTGGTAATGTCTCCTTCTCCAATGGATACATCTCAAAATGGACATATGAAACATCTTGATGGGGGATACTCACTATTTGAAATTGAAGATACTGATTTGTGGAAGTTATTGGATAAGCCGAGATCTATTAACATAGAGAGGAATCGATCATTCGATGAGAGGTCCTTCTGTGAGATGTCGATCTCTTAGTCTTCGAGGCATGGGAGTCTTTGAGGCATTCATTGGTTTATTTTCGTGGGCAACAAGTTGGGACTATTACTGCTGTAGACCATTCTGTAGAAAACCTCAACTATGATCAGGTGAAGCTAACTCCCATTTAATTTTCGTGCTCTTTTCGACAACTAATTTCTCTGCATTTTTCTCTAGTGTGTTCCAAGTTTAATGCTTGTTTTGATTACTTATTTCACTTTGTGGTGCTGCATATCACACTTTTCAACTGTTTCATGTCATTGGTTTTCTCTATGGGCCTTTCCTTTGAGGCTACTTCATGAAAAATTCGTATGAACATTTTGCTCTGGTTTTTGGATGAATCTAAGAGCATCACTTATCAAGATTAGTGATTGGAAAAAAAGAGAGAAAAAAATAGAACAATTTATTTTCACCAACCATAAGAAAGACCCAATTCTTGATGCGGCTTCTCTTTGCCATCTCTTCTGCCTCGATTAACCAGATGAAGGGCACGTTTGGAAATTTGGGGTCTGGAGGAGGTGACGGAGCGCAGAGAAAGTCTGTTACCTTACTCTGACGTGGGGTTGAATATTGGTATGTCGGCACGTAACCGAGGAGCTCGTGGCAATCTCGGTTTCTGTAACGAAGCACGGTCCTGATGGCTACTTCGTTGGGGTAGTGATAGTTGGCTTGCAAAGTTTCGATTGCTGCAAAGGAAAGAAGAAAACATACTAAGTACAGAATAGTGAAGAAAGATAATTAACCGAGTAGTTAGCGCAGCTTACATGTCTCACCGAAATTTTTGTTGATAAACCAACCCGGTACGTCGGCTGTTTCGTAGTTACTGGACACCCAGAAAAAGTCATCGTCGTGCAAGTCCTTGTATAGGGTGCCGGTCACTATCTTCTCATTGCCCGGTCTGATTTTTAAATAGTAGGCAAGGCCATCACCTGTATGCCTGAGAGTATACTGGCGCAATATCTCGGCTAGTCCTAGGTTGGTTCCTAGCCGGTTGTTCAGTTCGTGGATCTCGTTGATTATTCTGTAAGTGTTGGTTGAGACCTGGGTTGGAGCTAGCCCGGTGCGCCGCAAGAATTCGCAGATCAGCGGGTTAACCAGGAAGCGGAGGCCCCCTTCTATAATGGACAACACGGTGAAGGGACACTGGTCTAATCTGCTCCATGGGGTTGTGTCCTCAACGCCGAGCTCTAAATGAACGTCGTCCGGGATATCATATTCTTCCCGGAATGCGGCTAGAGTGACTAGGGTGTCGACTAGGAAGCGGTAGCGTCCCATGTGTGGCAAGCTGGTTTTAGCTCGGCTGAGGTGGTTTGGCACAAACTCTTGCTTGATGGCTGCTCGGTCTTAGAGAGCCTCGGAGTTGGTGTAGTCCCCTTGGACTCTACAGGAAAATGAGGGTAAGTGTAAGTGAAAGCGCGGTCGCCAAAACAAGCTTGACTTTAGCTCGGTCTGATGGAGTGCTAGACCACCTCGGTCATGAAGGTAAATTCAAGAACACGACCGGTCAAGCGGACCAGATATTAGCCCGGTCGACCGGTCAAGTACTCTGCCTACCTCGGTTTCTACAGAAGTTTTCTTAAAACTAGCAATTTGCTCGGTCTTAACGTTTTTTGGGATCAAGAGAAGACCTGGAGCCCGGTCCGCTCCAGATCTTCAGGTGTTCATCACTGGGGCTGAAGAACAGCAAGGAGGATAAGGGGCATGGTTTGGGGAGCTATACCCTAAAATCTATGGTTTTTGTGCCCTAAAACGAAGAATATCAAATGAAATAGCAATAAAGGGGGCGAAGAACTTACCAGAATGGGGCTGGAGGTGAGTCTTCAAGCACGAGCGTAGCAAGACGCAAGAAGAAGGCTCTTCGAAGGCTCTGGAGCTCTAGAATGCCAAGAACTGAAGGAGAGTCAGTAAGAACGAAATGAAGGGAGCAATGATGTATATATGGGAGAGAGAGAGACTGCCAAAATTTTTGAATGTGAAGGGACGTGAGGGTTGGCTGCTCGAGGCCAATAAACGAGCGACGCGTGTCCCAATTAATGGCGGCGTCAGAGTTAAAGAGACAGGGAGGCAATATGAGGTGTCGACTTGGCAAGTTTGGAAACCAGGCATGTCGACTAGCACGGTTAACTACTTGCAAACTAAGGACCGAGGAAAAGTCTACCCCAGTTGGATCATGTAATCCCAGTCACGCTTGTGCGGACGAAATTAAGGGGCAATTGAGAGGGAGATTTTATGAACTGAAATGGGCCATGGCAAAGGCCGGGCAAGTTGAGTGCCGAACGCGTTTGGGCCTTGGTATCTTGGGCTTGTCCAGAGAGGTTTTGCTTGGTTAAGGCACAGGGCCATGTTGGGCCAAGCTGCTTGGGCTCATTTGTGTTGAAACCGGGCTACTTGAAGTTGCTCGACCGAGATGACTGCCTACCATTCCGGATTCTACGGTTCGTGCGTTCAGCTCGGCAGGAAGGCCTACAGCTAACCGGTTCGACCTACCTCAAGCTCGGCTTGCCGGAATGCAACCAAGCTCGGTCGTTCTGGGGCTCGGCGAATGGATCACTCAGGTACGCCGTGCAGCGCGGTCATAAGAAGCCGAGGTGGTTCCGCTGGTAGGTGGTTCCGCCAGTCTGCCGGGTTCCGCCGAGATATCCTGACAGTTTGGTTAGGTGGTGATTGCTGGATTTGTGCTGACAGATGGGATAACAACACCACGTGTCGAGAGACTAATGAGAGTAGATTTAGGGCACAGAAGGTATATAAGCGTGTCTGCGCCCCCCATGCTGAGGCAGATGATCATTTGGTGAGATACACTAAACACTGAACTCTCTCCTCACTCTCTCTATCCCTGAGTGTGTGCTAACTTGACCGTCGGAGGGATTTTCCGACCACACACCGCCGGGTAGCTCACCGCCGTTGTGTTTGCAGAACGATCGGATAGACATGGAGCTTGGTAGAAAGGAGTACGGGCTTCGCCGGAATATTTGCTCCCCGTACACTTATCAAATCTGTTATCCCCCTATTTATTCTCACACACACACATGATTCTCTAGACAAAATTTTGACGATCAATTATATTTGGAAATGTTGTTTATTGTTTTGTAGGTATCAAAGAACTTCATAGATCTGGTGTGGTTAAATGTCATTTTATTTTTTGACCTGTTATGCTATATTTGATTGGAGAATTTGAAAAGAGATTTAAAAAGGAAAAATGAAAAGGTAGGTGAAATATGAATAAAATATAGCTACATTTTATATAATTTTACACACTTATTTTTTTCTTTCTTTTTAAATTTCTTCTTAAATTCTTAACCAAACACAACGTTAGAGTTCTAAATATATAGAATGGATGCCCATGATGTTCCGTCGTTGTAAGAAGGAATTGAAATGAAGCCGGCAACAAGAGTTGAAACCACTAGTGAATCAAGATAAGTTAACTCATGTGAATATGAATGTGAAGGAGAAAGGGGTATGGAATTTTTGATTTGTTTATTATTTAGATGTATTTTGAAAGATAATTTGAAAAAAAATTAGAGTGTATTGGGAGTAAATTATAATCCTAAATAATTGAATAGAATGTATTGAAAAATTAAGTGTACTTTGCTTGGTTACAGTTTTTCAAAAATACTTTTCAGAAAATTCTACTTCATTATTTTCTGTATTTTTTTTATTTTTACTGAATTTTTTTAATATTTTAAGCAAATTTTTTTTATTACTTTTTAGACATACCTAACATAAATATAACTAAAAAGTAAAAAATTTGTGAAAAAAACCTTTTAAAAATTCACTAAATACCAAAAATATATTAAAAAATATATGAAAATTCAATACATTTTTTTTTATATTTTTATGTATTTATTAATTTTTTAAAATATTTTTTTCATAAATTTTTTATTTTTTAGATACATCTAAGTAAGGTGCATCTAAAAAAGTAAAAAAAATGTTCAAAATTTTAAAATATTCACTAAAAACAAAAAAAATACGAAAACCAAAAAACTCAATTTTCAAAAAACTAATTCCAAAAAACTCAAACCAAACACACTGAATAGAAGTCTTTTGAAATTTTAGTTATTATTACATCATGTAAAGACAAAACTTAGCCTCGTTTGGCATTGGCTTTTTTAGCTGACTTTTTTGTGTTGGGACTTTTTTAGCCTTGTTTAGTTTGTTTTTTTTAGCTTTTTTGACTTTTGTGAGAGAAAAAGTGTAATAATTATGGGTAAAAAATAATATTTTGTCTTATTAACTTATATAATCTATTTTATCTTTTTGTGATTTTTTAGTGAAAAATCTCTAGTCAAACGACCCCTTAGAATATTCAAATAATTAATAAGGTAGGTAAACGTGTAATTAGGGGTTATTTGAGAGTGATCTAAATAAGTGAATTTATTTAAGTCATATTATTTTTTTTTTCTTATACATCTTTGCACAAAAAATCAATGGTACCCTAAATAAACAAACTCCAAATCATCCCTAAGCTCTCACTGTCGACTAGAGTTTTAACTTCTTGTTAGTTGTTTGCATGGAAGTAAAGCTATGTGACTGTATTTAGTGATTATATTTAGATGTTATTTGATGTCACCTCTTATACAACATAATAAAAATATTAAATATATAGTACCTAACTGTTAGGGTTGTGCAAAATACTGTTAAATCTGTTAAAATTATATCGATTCGTATTAATTTACACCGCTCTATTTGCTAATCGCGATTTAAACTTTAATATTTATAATTCGCTTTTAAAACCGCTCCATTCTGTTATAATTAATACACATATATTTTTTTAATTTATAACGAAATATCAAAATAAAAATGACTGTGAGAGAAATTTAATATGTGAAATTTATTACAAATTAATAATTATATATATGAAAAAAATTATGTAAAATTAGTTTGTGTTATATATATAAAAAATATTATGCGAGTTAGTGTTATATGTTTTGTAAAAATTCGATAATTGATTAGAATATTTTCAATCCACCGATCCGCTCAAAACCACACAAACTGCAATTTGTTAATCTGTCAATCCGCTTATCTAGGATTCAATTTATAATTTTGCTCTTAAACCGTTCGAACCACACCGTGCACAACTAATAACTACTCTTTGTATTTCTCTTCGTTTATTACCAATAGTATATAATTGTGGAAGCTCAAAATTTACTCACTTTTGGGATGTTCTAAATAAGTGTGCTTTTTGATTTTTTATGAAATATGAGTTGGGTTTGAAGTGATGTGGTAGAGAGATGATGTGACTTAAATAGGATAGTGACTTTTTGACTTTTTTTAAAAATGCCAAACTTAGGCTAAACAATAGATCAGGCCCAAGTAAAGAAGTCAATTAGACAACACAACTAGGGAAGGATCACTATCTCTATAAAAAGAAGACCACCTCTTGAAAGAGAGGTATGCCTTAATCCCTACCCACACTGAAAGTTATCTACTTCTCTTTTCTATTTCATAACAAGAGTTCTAACTTCATCATCAGAGTATTTTCGGCCAGAAATCACTGATTGGTTGGCATTAAAGATATTCTATTTTACAGTTTACTGGGATAAATCTCATCCTTTTATTGAACTATTCAAACAATTATACGAGAAGATTTTAAAGTCTCACAATGATAATACAACTTAAATTGCATATGAAGTAACGGATTAAGGTTAATCATTTTTTGACCCGAACACCCAATATTACACAACTTGATAATACAAATATTGAATAGGCCAAGTTAGGATCAAACATGCAATAGGAAGTTGGTACTAATACTTCATTTTAATATTATTTTCATATTTAAGTCCACATGTAATTCTATGTAGGTAATCAAAAAAGTATCTAAAATAGGATTTTATGGCTAATATAATTTTTTTAATTGAAGATAATTATTTTTTATTGTTTACGATTTAGATTTTATGTAGTAATCTATCTATCTATCTATGTATTATATAAGTAAAATGGGGTTTTTAATTTTGAGAACTCTAAGAGCTTCAAAACTCCAATCCAATTATGTTGATTTTTTGTTATTTTTTAAAAAGAGAAAAATATCATTGGCTATTAAAAATTGAAATTTAAAGTTTATAATTTAAATATCATTGGCTATTGAATTCACTTATGATTTAGGAATTTAAATTTCAAAATTTGATACCTAACAATATAATATACGCATACTTTAAAAACGTTTACGTTTTCAGTTTATATTTATAAAAATTTTATAAACTGGTTTTTGTTTATTTTTTGTTTATTTTTAAGAAAACATAAACTACAAACGCGTTTGGTAATTGACAAAATGAATTATTATTATTATTATTATTATTTTTCAATAAGAATTACTAAATCCCTTCCTAAAAAATAAAGGCTTATATTTCACTGCATTCACGTAAAATATTAATGTCTACAAGAATAAATATTCTTTACATCTCTCTCTCTTTCTCTCTCTCTCTCTCTCTCAAATGGTGATTATTGAGATTTCATTTGGTGTTTAAATTTTTTTTTTCTTCAAACTTAATCTCCATGTCCATGTGGCTAACAATAAATCAAGCCCATATGTGACGATAACCATGGATGCCTCCTTCAATTTCTAAGGTAACTACAAATAGTTGTTGGCCTCAATGCTATGTATGAAATTTTTTGCATATTTGTTATTTCTAAGATATATAATATGTCAATGTGCCATATATTATTAAAAGTTTGTGATTATTATAACTCTATCAAATAGATTATAAATAAAATTTTTTAAAAAAAGAAAGAGAATTGTATCATTTATTCATTTTATATGTGTAGTTTTTAAAAAATCAATAATTATATTTTTCATAATTTTCATTTTCAGTTCTATTTAGTAACTATTTAATTTATCAATTAGTGTGTTTCTTAGGTGTAGAGTATACAAGTGACATAAAATTAGTGTGTTTTCGAGCAAATAATAATAATAATAATAATCTAAGAGACTTTAAGAATTTCAAAACATTAATATAAATTTTTTAATTTTAATAGTTAAGAAAAACAAGTGATATAAAATTATTGGCATATTGAACTGTATCTATAATTTTAAATTTTAAGAAAAAATATTTATATATAGAATGTCGAATAAATAAATTTAACCATATCTGAGCCACATCTAATTTGATATTTGAAAATCCTTAAAATGAAATTCTAAATTTAATTTTAGTATTATATAACTTAAAATTATAAAAAATATATATTTCCAAAATATTATTCACTTTTTTTAATATTTGAGACAAAAAAATAAATATAATTTAAACTATTGACTTATCTAAATTCAAAAAAAAAAATGTACATAAACTGTCAAAAAATAATTTTAGCTATATCTTTTTGGTTAGATGGTAATTTTTTTTTAGCTATGTCTAAGCTATATTTAATTTTAAATTTAAAAATAAAGTCCAAAGAAATTTGAATCAAATATAATTTTAAATTATTTTTTAGCTGTAAATCATAATTTATCAAATGGTAAAAAATTTCAAATACACATGTCAGAATCTTATTGAAAAAATAAAAAAGTTCAAAATTTTGAAGTACGAACTTCAAATTAATAATTACAAATATTTTTAAAAATTGACATAAAATTTTCACTTGAATAAGTTCTTTGGTAAAATAGGCAAATCCATATTCAAAAAGTAAAAAAACAATGGTCTACATCTATTGTGAGTGCGGCTCACATCTCACTAATTTTAAACTTATATTATACACCCACTTTCGGGATAAATTTTTATGACTCATTGTATTTATATAATAGATATTAGTCGATTTAAATTGATTATTATAAAATATTACTACTAATTGACTTATCAATTTTTCTTGGTCAGATCTAGGGTTAGAGATAGAGCATGACCCATGATATGGCTTGACCAACTTTGGATAATCTATATTTATCTATATATATATTAAGTAAAAGGGTGTTTTCAATCACATGTTACTTTTTGGTTTATCCATTCTGAAAAAAAAATAAAAAAAAAAATCACAAGTTGCTCAAACCCTTACCAAATTAAAAAGTATGTTACTCAATTCTTAAAAAATTTTGAGTTAGGCTCAGGTTGCTCTGGTTGAACTCGCGAAAGTTTGCAACTCTAGCAAAGGGAGAGGAAATTACATAGTTGAGTTAGTGACAACTTAAAAATTGACACATAAAATTCATGTCATTATTGTAAAATTGTGAGCCATGTTTGGAAAGACTGACTTTTTGTCAAAAAAATCATTGTAAGTTGTCAATTATCTCAATCTTTTTACGTGACTTTTCGTAATAAGTTAAAAAATTATTTAAAAAGTCAATTTCCAATTGTGAATTTTAATATTTTTCATTTTTGTATTTTGCATATAAAAGTCTAACTATTTATATTGTTTATGTAAAATTTATGTTATTAATTTTTTTCATATCACGTTACCACTAGTAAAAAATATATAACAATTGGATAGTTTTGGACACTTGCGCCGTTAATCTAATTTTATAACTTTTTAGCCAATAACTCCAAACTTTAATATTTTGAGAGACATACGGATAAGAATAATAACAATTTAAAAGATGATATGATCTCTACCTATTTGTCCACTATTTCAGTTGTCAATTATTTGTTCACTTATTTGTCCAATATGACTTATCTATTTATGTGTCACCTATATCTATTTACATATTTATCCACCTAATATACATATTTGTCTATATCACTACCACCAGTCGCAACTAGCCACCTCCAGCGACTTTTCTAGCCACCGACGGTCAAACAACAATGAGTAAAAAAAAAAAAAAATTATACTTAAAGATAATAATTTATTCTTCTCAACAAATAATTGCATTAATCACATTGTTACATACAAAACAAAACAATCATAGGATCTAATGCCCTGCACTCCTTTAGAAATGGATTTCTCAACAATTTTTTCTATAAATTTTTAAAATTATGAAATTTACTAGAGATTAGTTTTTAACTGGTTGAGATAACTTGCGCATCACTCAAACATCATAATATCAAAATAATATTACTGTTCGAAATGTTGCTTCTCTTGATCATGTAACTGAAGGGTGATTGTTCAGTACTCCCGGACTATGGACACGTGATGCTCCATAATGTTTTGATTGGTGGAGAGACGCAAGGGCCCACGATTTATGTTAGGGATGGGGGAACAACATGGGGCTAAATAATTGGTAATTGGCTTGGAGTATGGACATGTGGTGATCCGGGAGCATTAAATAATTTCCCGTAACGGAAATACTTGGACAACTCATTCTTCAAAGGAATATGTATATATTTTGTTACAACAAGCTATCTCATTCAGACTATTTGCTTAAGGATAAGGTTTGCCCAACTTACACATTTAACAAACTTTAGGTCTTGTTTGTCATAACTTAAAAAAGTTAAAAAGTCAAAAAGTCATTATCTTATTTAAGTCACATCATCTCTCTACCACATCACTTAAATCCAATCCATACCCAATCCATATTTCATAAACATGTCTTATCTGATGGGTTTATTGTTATTATTTTGAGGGCGTTACAACATCACTTCAAACCAAACCCATATCCAACCCATATTTCATAAAAAGTTAAAAAGTACACTTATTTAAATCATCTCAAACAACCCCTAAAGATAATATTCTTTTTGAAGTGCGCCTATCTATACAATATTCTTAGCAATCTGGTTTTTAAAAAAAAATTACCTTCTTTAATGATAATGGTTTTGTTGGAACAATTTTCTGTATAAAATAAATAACTTGAAACAAATGAAATAAATAAAAATAAATTACTTACAGAATTTATTTTTTCGAAATGTAAAAGTACAAAAATATTAAGTTAAGTGTGTGACACTCTGTCCTTAAGACAGATTCGCCCCGCTATGGTGCTTATGGATAAATGACATCTATCTCCCAGAATACAATGATCTTCGCAAATTGTAATAGCACTCCAAACAATCTGTATGGCGAACAAAACCTGTGTTCTAAACTCTCTGAAATTTTTCCTATAAAACTAGTATGTAGAATAATGCAAAGAGAGAAAAAATTCAAAGCAACAAGAGAATTTCTTCATCCCAAGTTGCTGGAAATGACATAGTATTTATAAGCAAAATAGGTGACCTTTAGATTTGTCCGAACAGGTGCAAAAGGGATGAACAAATCTATTTTCAAACTGGAACAAATGTAATTCAAACTTGAACAGATCTGCTAGCAGTTTGGGACAGATAACTGCTGGACAGTTTAAACCTGTTAAAAACAGTTTATTTGTTAGAAATTTTCTGGAATTCGGACTTAGAAGAGGCACAATTTTTGGACAAAAAATTTGAATTCAAATACATTTTGAAATTCAAATAATTTCCTGTAGAATTTGAAAAAATTTAATTAAATTTTGTCCCAAAAATTAATGTTAGAAACAACCCGACCCACAACCCACACCCGCGTACGGCACGGGTCAATTGAACGGCGGTGGCGGTGCGCGCACGCGTGTGTTGGTTTGGGCTAAGGTTCACATTGTCCATAACTTTTCCATTCTACAAACTTGGGATGCCTCTTGGGGCCTAACCCAAGTGTTGCCACCTAGAGCTTATATACATATACAAGCTCTTTTAAAGATTCAAAGTGGGACAACTCATTTCAAGGAAACCCACATTTTACTTCTTGAATTGTCCATTCCACGAACCCGATAACGATATCAAGTTCTCATTCACTCATAAATGGTTTTGACGAACCGTCTTCATCATGAGATTTGCCATGCGGCAAGGAACACTTCACCTCTTTGGACCTATCTCAAAAAACGTGTGGATCCCATTCAAATTTGGACTCAAAGTTAGCCCAAAATAAGCCTATAAAACCATTATTTCCAGCAATCCCCCACATGAATAGAATTTGATGAAAGAAAATGCAACAACATGATCTAATTACAGAGAGTACAGAAATTGAAAATATTCTAAAAAGGATAGGTAGCCTTTGGCTTTGAATCTTCCCGTGTGAGACACTATTGGATTTACTAACTAACCAGTGAACATGATGTCTTGAACTGTTCAACCTTTTGTGTAAACCAAAACAATAGAGCTCACACAGAATATTACCAAATACAGTTTAGTTCTTAGTATTGTGTTCATTTTGGCCCTGAACAACCAGGTCTTTCATGAGTGCTCTAGAGAATTGTAGCCCTTCACAAATCTTATAGAACCAGCCCAGTTCACACTCACATAGGTGATTCTTATGAAAAGTATCTTACCATACTCTACTAGGTATTCCTAGATATAAGAATCATTAAAAGTTTTACTTAACCTAAAACGCTGCAGACATCCCTATTTCATTATAGAAATGGATAGGAGTTTGACTCTCCAGTAATCCTTATGAGTCATACATAACTCGGTTGTCCCTTTGAACCTAGATCTTAGGATCTCTAGTCAATTAAGTTGGATTGCCGTTGTCGTAACTCTTATTTAATAGGCTTAAGTCTCATTCCCCTCGATAAATTTTCAACTAGCTCTCTTGTTAACCCTTTGATTAGTGGATCCGCTATGTTGTCTTTAGACTTCACATATTTAATGGAAATAATTCCATTAAAGAGTAGTTGTCTCAATTTTGGCCACATCGGAATACCTTCAAAGAAGTGGCGAAGCCATTCTGCCTCTTCTCTAATTTTATCTAAAGCTATGAATTTTGATTCCATAATAGACCTAGCAATGCAAGTCTGTTTGGAAGATTTCCAAGACACAAGCGCCCCACCAAAATAAAGACATACCCACTGGTGGATTTTGAGTCTCTAATATCCGATATCCAATTTGCATCACAGTATTCTTTAAGTACTACTGGATATCTAGTATAATTAAGCCTTATGTTACGAGTAAATCGGAAATATCTTAGAACCCTTATAATAGCTTTCCAATGTTCTACTCCTGGATTACTTGTATATCTACTTAATTTACTTACTACAAAAGCTATATCCGGGCAAATGCAATCACTACAACAAATTTGGGATTTAAAGACGAAACAAATTTGTCCCAAATGTATATATTTCGTCACCCAAACTAATTACGACGAACATTTTTCATCACCTGTTTTGTCGCCAAAGGGTCGTCGCAAAAGGGTCTTAGAGACGAAAAAAAAAATCGTCATTGAAAATGATAAATTTATGACGAATTTTTTTGTCTCCAATACACCTTGTTAGGAACATACTTGTAAGTAATTAGCGACAAAATATTTTGTCATTAAAGGAGAAATTAGAGACAAAAGTATTTCGTCATAAATATAAGAAATAGAGACGAAATAATTTTGTCACGTTTAATATAAATAAAGACGAAATTTTTTTGTCAAAGAAGCTACCAATAGAGACAAAAGCAAATTCATCATTAAAAATGATAAATTTGTGACGAATTTTTTTGTCTCCAATACACTCTGTTGGGAACATACTTGTAAGTAATTAGTGACAAAATATTTTGTCATAAATATAAGAAATAGAGACGAAATAATTTTTTCACGTTTAATATAAACGAAGACAAAAAAAATTTGTCAAAGAAGCTACCAATAGAGACAAAAACAAATTCATCATTAAAAATGATAAATTTGTGACGAATTTTTTTGTCTCCAATACACTCTGTTAGGAACATACTTGGAAGTAATTAGCGACAAAATATTTTGTCATTAAAGGAAAAATTAGAGACAAAAGTATTTTGTCATAAATGTAAGAAATGGAGACAAAATAATTTTGTCACGTTTAATATAAACGAAGATGAATTTTTTTTTTCAAAGAAGCTACCAATACAGACAAAAACTATAGCGACCCCGGTCTTTTCTCTTTAAATTATTGTATCCGGACTTAGGATCCGTGGATCCTGTCATTACTTATTGGTTGTTGTTGTCCTTTAATCTCTTTGGATTTGAAGTATAGGTTGTGCTGGGCGGGTCTGTTACAGGTTGGTTGATTTTAGATGCCAATAGGTGATGCCCAGATTTTGGCCTTCACGCTCGAGCGGAAGTTTTAACGCTCGAGCGGTCCCTTCGTTGTTGCTTCTCCGCTCGAGCGGGAATTTTGACGCTCGAGCGTGATTTTCCATCTCCCAGTATTTTGCTCTGCAGTTCTTCCGCTCGAGCGGTAGTTTTTACGCTCGAGCGTGATCCCTTGTTTTTGCTCCTCCGCTCGAGCGGGGAGTTTGACGCTCGAGCGGGTGCCAGCGCCTGCAAAACTTCTGGAAGGGTGCAATCGACGCTCGAGCGGCTTTCTTCACGCTCGAGCATGATTCTGTGTCTTACGCTCGAGCGGGGCTTTCTACGCTCGAGCGTAGAGTCGATTATATCAGTCCGTGATTTCACTTTTTGGATCACTTTTTGACCTACCTTTTCTTTCTTAACCTTTAAAAACCGCCATTTGAGAGTTTCTCTCTCTACTCTCACCTTCTCTCTAAGATTTGATCTATTCCTTGTGGTCTTCTACCCTAGTTCCTTTGGAAGAAAGGTAGAGCTTCACGAGATCTTTCTTTTAATCTGAAAAAGAGAGGAGTTGGAGCACTTTGGATTTTGGGTCACCATCTCCATCTTCTCTATTTTAGTTGTGATCTTCAAGGTAGGGATTTCCTACTCTATTCTATAAGCTTTGTTCTAAGTTTTGGTATTTCAAGATGTTGGGGTTACTTAGATAATTTTGGGAAAAACCCTAGTTGTATTAATAAATTAATTTGTATAATTAGTTTAAGGGAATTTGGTTAAATTCATGAAATTGAGGAATTCATTGATTAAATGGGGTAGTTGGATGATTTAAATCACTCACCTATTAAATTGTTGATATATTTATTTCCAGTCTAGAAATAACTGTTTTGGGCTATCGGTGGAGGATAGTCGTGATTGTTGTAGACAATGCATGTGGATTAGGGATAACTGAAACTAATCACATCGTAAGTCATCAATATTGACTGCTGAAATAATACAGACATTATGTGTATTGATTGTGTGTTGTATATGTTATGTGTTTGCATACATTGTTTGGTGTGGGAGGAGATAGGGGATGTACTCCACGGTTTAGGGGAAGATAGGGGATGGACCTCTAAGCCGGATTTTTGTTTGGGAGGAGATAGGGGATGGACTCCATTAGCAAGTTCATTCAAGAAACCACTGTACCTTAACGTTCTACTTGGAAATTAAATAAGAAAAGGAAATCGAATAGAAAAGGAAATTCAATAAAAACAGAAGTTTTTGTCTTGGAAGAATAAGTTGTGGGAGATGAAAATATTTAGTCACTAATAAATTCTGATTTATTGCCACAACGAATAATATTTCGTCTCATAAGGATTATGTTGTGGAAGACAAAAATATTTCATCACCAATAATAAATTCTCTGTTCTTGTATTTAAGAAGACAAAAACATTTTTTCACTAATTATTTCCTTATTAATATGCTATGGTTTGTGTTTCGGAGCACTAAAACCGTGACCCCAAGAGACACACTCTGACCCTTATCACTCATTTTCATGTGCACGGACACTCAAGTCATGACCCAAGAAGACACTTCCTACTAACCCTCATTTCTCTCTCGCACTTGAGCCTACTCCTCTCTCACAAGTATTGAAGTCGTGAAGCAAGGAAACACTCTGTAAACCATTTCTTCTATTTTCGCACTAAAGCCCCTCTCATACGTCTCACACTTAAAGCCCTTCATGCATACCAGTATTGAAGCTATTATACAAGAAGGCACCCCTATGCAAAACCGACTATTTCTTGCTCATAGTGAAGGCGCCTCTTGCATAAGCACTTTTTTCTTATTTGTCTGAACCAACTCTACCCTTTCCGTCTAGAACACCCATTTTTAGAAAAAATCGCAGGTCAAAACCCCTCTCCACAAAAAAAAAAAGAAGAAGAAGAAGAAGAAGAAGAAGAAGATAATTAATGTAGCTTTTTTTTTTTGGTGAGAAAAAAAAACAGAGGAAAAATTAATAATAATTTTTTAATTTTCAAATTAATAGAAAACATTACCTTGTTTAGTATGGAGTTTTCAATAATTAATTTTTATTTTTTAATCTATATTTTTTTAGTGAACATTTTTTAATATTATAATATTTTGTTCTTTTTTTTTTAACTTTTTAAATCTCTTTAATTAGATGAGAGCAAATTGCAGCAGTTGTCCCGGTACTTTGGTCCCTTGTGTCATATAAATGGTATGTGCCATATCTATATCTATCTATCTATCTATCTATCTAATCGATCTAATATCGATCTATATCTATCTATCTATCTATCTATCTATCTATATCTATCTAATCTATCGATCTATATTATATATATATAAGGAAAAGGGGGTTTCTAAACCCTCCCAAGCCTATGGAAGCTCCAATATCCCATCTAAATTTCCTATTTTTTTTTTAAAAAAAAAAAAAACCCTAACATTTATTAACTTCTCCCAACCCCAAGCCTTACCCTCGTAATAATACTTTAATGAATTAAGAACATGTATAAAAAAAAAAAAATCATTGAAAAGTCCAACACATGAATTCCTTGAAAAGTCCCAACACATATGATTATTATCCTCATAACAACACTTTAAATGCTGAAAGCTTCAAAAATAATGACATTAAACCCATCAAATAAGACATTCATTGACAAATGAAATAACCACATTCTTCTATTCATCAGAGTTTTCATTACAAAAGTATTACATGTTAACCACAAAAGCAAAATGCCCTATGGCTTACAGCTTTCCAAGTTAACACTTGGTTACAACAAAAGAGTACTAACTCATTTACACATTAAGCCCTTGGCTTGAATTTAACATGTAATACATCAAAATAAAATGACAAAAGTATGGTCCGCCTCTAGCCTCCCAAGCTATGTCCTTGGAGGTGGCATGCTACCTGTACCTGAAAATGATATTCCCATATAGGGTGAGCCACAGCCCAGTAGAAATATACTAAACCAACATGAACAATGACTAAAAGATTAGCAATTGATAGATGGCCAACACTGATACATTCACATAAATCACATATTTATGTCATACGACTTATGAGTCCAAGATACTTTTCATTTTCCCTCTTTTTCAACAGATAAGCATGTTAGCTCTATCATCCTTTCAACAGATATGTATAAAAACAATATCCCACATTCACAGATAAGCATATAAGCTTGTATCCACACTTCACAAAGATAAAGCATATGAGCTCTTATCTTCCACTTCC
>NW_021026028.1:55842-77450 GCF_004153795.1 Camellia sinensis | reverse complement strand
TATATTTGTCGCTCATTTAATAGAAAGATGAAACGGCATCGTTTGCATAATGGAGTGTTTATTGGTGACGAAACATATTCGTCTTCCATAACTTCTCATTCCTAGACAGAAATATATTTGTCGCCTAATAAATGGAAATATGCAATGACATCGTTTAATAGGTAGGAAATTTATTGGTGTCAAATTATGTTCGTCGCAAAAAATATATATATTTTGTGACAAAAATGTTCGTCTCTAATGAGCTAAAATAATTCGCGCCAAAGCAAATAAAATTGGTGCCTAAATTTTGCCGATGAAATTTTTTTTCGTCTCCTATACGTTTGAGAAAAAATAAAACAAACGACAAAATTAATATTTTATCATCTTTGGGTTAAATTTTAAGACAAAAAAAATTTCGTCACCAAATTTTGTCACAATAGCCTAGATTTCTTGTATTTTGTTTCCTTGTTTAATTATTATTATTATTTTTTTCATATTGTGGTGAGGGGTTTACTATGAGAAAGAATAATAGCTTTGCAAAAAATGTCTTCTTGAATAATAATGTTTGCATGCACAAACGGTGAGAATAGAGGAGCTTCAGTGCGAAATAAAATAGATGGTTTATAGAGATTGTTTTCTTGAGTCATAGTTTCAATACTTGTGAGAGAGGAGACTCAAGTGCGAGATAGAAATGAGGGTTTGTAAAGGGTGTCTTTTCGGGTCACGACTTTAGTATTTGTGTGTGTGTGAAAGTAAGTGATTAAGGTGAGAGTGATCTCTTAGTTTCTGACGACATTTTAATAAAGAGAAATAATTAGTGATAAAATATTTTCGTCTCAAACTCATATGTTCGTTTCCTAATCAACAAAAATACAAAAACAACGTTGTGTGGGGATGGAGAATTTATTGGTGATGAAATATTTTCGTCTCCTTCAACTTAACCTTATGAGACGAAAATATATTCGTCGCACAATCACTCAAAATGCAACACGACACATGGAGAATTTATAAACGACGAAGTATTTTCATCTCCCAAAACATATCCTTCCGAGACAAAAGTATATTTGTCGCCTAATTAACAGAAAGATAAAATGAGCATGAAGAGTTTATTGGTGACGAAATATTTTTGTCTCCTATAACTTATCCTTCCCAGCCAAAAAATATATTTGTCACCAAATAAATAAGAAAATGAAACGACATCGTCTGATAAGTTTTGAATTTATTGGTGACGAATTCCTTTTGTCGCAAAAAACTTTAAAATTTGTGACAAAAATGTTCGTCTCCAATGAGCTAAAATAATTCGCGCCAATGCAAATGAAATTGGCGCCTCATTTTTGCACACGAAATTTTGTTTTCGTCTCCTATACTTTTGAGAAAAATTAAAACAAACGACAAAATTAATATTTCGCCATCTTTGGCTTAAATTTTAAGACAAAAAAAAAATCGTCACCAAATTTTGTCACGATAGCCTAGATTTCTTGTATTTTTTTATTGATTTTAAGCATTTGGTGACGAAATTTGGTTTTTCTCTCTAAAAATAATACATTTGGAGACGAAATTATTTCCTCTCTAAATTTTTTTACAATGGTGACGACAAATTTCATCTCCAAAATGGCGCCAAATCTTCCACCAAATTTTCCAAGGGCGGGAAATTGTTTTGTGACGAAAAATAAAATTTAGAGACGAATAAAATTTTCGTCACCTATTGTTTTATTTGATTTTAAGCATTTGGTGACAAAATTTGGTTTTCGTCTCTAAAAATAGTACAATTGGAGGCGAAATCTTATTTTCATCACTAAAACATGTATATTTGGAGACGAACAATTTTTTCGTCACGCGTTTTTGTCACCATAGACCTTTTTTGTTGTAGTGAATTCATCAAGTTCATTAAGCTTCTAATAATTTGGGCATACTCTAATTGAGAAATATTTTCATGTATATTTTTAGAAAGAAACAAATTAATATCCACAGGTGTTCTAGCAAGATGATCATCATCTTTACTAAATTTGTCAAGTATTTTCTCAATGTAATGAGATTGTGACAAACTATATCCTTCTGATGTTTTGGTAATTTTCATACCAAGTATTACATCAGCAATCCCCATGTCCTTCATGTCAAAATGTTTATTCAATATTTTCTCGATAGTTTTAATCATATCATTATTATTACCTATGATGAGCATATCATCCACATAAAGACATACTATAACATAACCCTTGCTTGTGTTTTTAATATAAACATATTTGTCACATTCATTAATTTTGAAACCATTTAACATCATTGCTTTGTCAATTTTCTCATGCCATTACTTTGGCGCTTGTGTTAAACCGTATAATGATTTAACCAATTTACACACTTTTTTTTTTCTTTTCCTAAAACAGAAAATCCTTCTGATTGTTCCATGTAAATTTCTTCATCTAACTTACCATTTAAGAAAGCGATTTTCACATCTATTTGATGAATTTCTAGATTGCATAACGATGCAATAACAATTAGCATTCTATAGATGTTATTCTAGTAACCGGTGAGTGTGTATGTCAAAGTAATCAAGACCTTCTTTTTGTCTAAAACCTTTGACCACAAGTCTTGTCTTGTATTTGTCAATTGATTTGTCCGCTTTCATTTTTCTTTTGAAAATCCATTTATATTTAAGAGGTTTACACCTTGGTGGTAAATCTACCAATTCCCAAGTATGATTTTGTAGGATAGATTCAACTTCGCTGTTTACAGCCTCTTTCCATAAAGGAGTTTCAAGACTGGACATAGTCACTTTAAAAGTTAAGCTCATTTTCTAACAAAAATGTTAGAAAATTTGGACCAAAAAATTTTGAGATTCTAGCACGTTTACTACGTCTAGGTTTCTTTTCATCAATTTGATCTATCTCTTACTCTTGTTCTTGATCTGGTTCTTGATCATGACTAGTAATAGCGTCATAAGATCTTTTATTATTACTAGTCTCGTGTCCAGTCTTATTTGGAAATACATGTTCAAAGAATGATGCATTCCGATATTCAATAATAGTATTTACATGCATTTCCGAATGTTCTGATTTATGAATCAAAAGCTGATATGCACTACTATTCTTGGCATAACCAATGAAAATACAATCAATGATTTTAGGACCTATCTTAGTCTTTTTAGGACTAGGAATAGCCACTTTAGCCAAATACCTCCACACTTTTAAGTATTTGTAGGATGATACTCTCCTATGTCACATTTCATAAAGTGTTTGATTCACTTTCTTTTTGGGTACTTTATTAAGTATATAATTAACAGAAAGTATTGATTCCTTCCCATAAGTTCTGAGGTAATCCAGAACTTATTAACATGGCATTTATCATTTCTTTTAAAGTCCTGCTTTTCTTTTCAACGATTCCATTTTGCTAAGGTGAGTAAGGAGTGGTAGTTTGATGAATTATTCCATATTCTTTACAAAACTCACCAAAAGGTGATTCATATTCGCCACCTCTATCACTTCTAAGTTTTTAAATTTTCTTATCAAGTTAATTTTTAACTTCATTTTTATATTGAATGAAGTTTCCAAAGCTTCATCCTTGGTTCGAATTAAATAAACATAACTATATCTAGTATAGTCATCTATGAAAGTAATAAAATATTTTTTCCCACCTCTAGTTTGAATTGATTTAAAATCACAAATGTCACTATGAATTAATTCAAGTGGTTCTGTACTTCTTTCAATTGAATGAAAAGGAGTTTTGGATAATTTTGTCTCAACACAAATTTCACATTTATGATTTACATCAATGTTAAATTTAGGTAAACATTCCATATTAATTAATCTATGCAAAGATCTATAATTTACATGTCCAAGTCTACCATGCCATAAATTTGAAGACTCAAGCAAGTAAGAAGAAGATGTATTTTTATTAATAACAGAGGATACAATAGTCATTACATTCATTTTGAAAAAGTCATCAGACATGTAACCTTTTTCTACATACATCTTGTTTTTGGTAAGTACAAATTTGTCACTTTCAAAAACTAGCTTAAACCCATTTTTACTCAACAGAGATTCGGAGACTAGATTCTTGTGAATGTCCAGTACATGCAGCACATTATTGAGAGTGAGTTCCTTTCTAGATGTCATCTTCAAAATAATCTTTCCTTATCCTTCAACTTTAGAAGTTGAGGAATTGCCTATAAAAAGTTGTTCACCGTTGTCCACTATAGAATAAGATGTGAACATCTTTTTGTCGATACAAATATGGCGAGTAGCACCAGTGTTCACCCACCATTCTTTAGGATTTCCGACAAGATTTACCTCGAAAACAATTACAGAAAGATTTATGTTATCAACACTATTGGAAATTTTGTGCACTTCGATCATATTCGCTTGAGCAGGTTGCTTGCTTGATCTGCCTTTGCCTTTGCGTTTGTTACGACAATCTTTGGCCCGATGTCCCTCTTTGTCACAGATGTAACACTTGCCATTGAATTTGTACTTTTTAGTTTCCCCTCATTTAGAGCCTTGTGTGGAACTTTCTTCAGAAAACTTTCGTTTCTTGGCTTTTGGAGCGTGTTCCACCACATTTACCTTAGGCTCCGTTGGATGCTTACCAGCCCGCTTCTCAGACTTGCGGTTGTCCTCCTCAATCCTCAAAGGCACAATCAATTCCTCTAAAGTCATTTCTTTACGCTTGTGTTTGAGGTAGTTCTTGAATTCCTTCCAACCTTGTGGTAATTTTTCAATTAAGGTAGCAACTTGGAAGGATTCACTGAGAGACATGCCTTCTATATAAATGTCATGCAGAATGAGTTGGAGATCTTGAACTTGGCTGATCACAGTTTTAGAATCAACCATCACAAAATTCAAGAATCTACCAACCACAAATTTCTTTGAGCGAGTATCTTCTGTTTTGTACTTTTTCTCCAAAGACTCTCATAGTTCCTTTGTTGTCTTGATAGGGTTGCAGACGTTGTATAATGTGTTGTCAAGTCCGTTCAAGATGTAATTCCGGCAAAGGAAATCAACATGTTTCCAAGCATCGACCGTAGCAACCACTTACTAGTCAGTTTCATCATTGTTCAGAGTAGGAGCATTCTCATGGATGAAATGAGCTAAGTTTAGAGTAGTAAGATAGAATGACATTTTCAGTTGCCATCTTTTAAAATCAATTCCTAGGAACTTCTCTGGCTTCTCACCTTGATTGACTGGCACAGTTACAACAGGAGGAGGGGTTGGAGCAATTGCAGCCACCATACCAGTACTTGTTTAAGCATTAGTTTGACTAATTTCAGTAGCCATGAATTCTAAATTATAAAACAAAATTAGAATTAGAATTTTATACTACACAGAAAATTTTAAACCAAAACCACAGAATTAAATTCTGTAAAAATAAAAGAAACAAGAATTGTAACTTTTATTTTCAATTAATTTGAAAATAAAATGAAATTTTATTTAAATAAATTAATTCCACATAGAAAATTAAATTTCTGTAACACTTCAATAATTAAAATACTGAAACAGAATTTTAATTAATGAAAACATAGAAATTATTTCTGAAAACCAAAATTAATTTCTGACAAACTCCATAAATAAATATTTTGAATTGTTAATGACAGTAGTATATTACTACTAATTGTCAAAGAAAATAAACAGTATATTACTACTATTTGTTTTTCCAACCAGAATATTTCTTTGTAAAACCACAGAAAATAATTTTTATAAGAAGAAGTAAAGAAGAAAGGAAACAAATAAAAAATTTTGTTTGAACAAAATAATTTGAATCTGTCTTAAGATTGTTGGAACAATCTTCTGTGTAAAATAAATAACTTGAAACAAATCAAACAAATAAAAATAAATTACTTACATAATTTATTTTACCGAAATGCAAAAGTACAAAAAGATCAAGCCGAGTGTGTGTCACTCTGTCCTTAAGACAAATTCGCCCGCTACGGTGCTTACGGATAAATGGCGTCTATCTCCCAGGATACAATGATCTTCACAAATTGTAGTAGCACTCCAAACAATCTGTACGGCGAACAAAACCTGTGTTCTAAACTCTCAGAAATTTTTCCTATAAAACTAGTATGTAGAATAATGCAAAGAGAGCAAAAATTCAAAGCAACAAGAGAATTTCTTTATCCCAAATTGTTGGAAATGATGTACTATTTATAGGCAAAATAGGTGACCTTTAGATTTATCTGAACAGGTGCAAAATGGATGAATAGATCTATTTTCAAACTGGAACAGGTGCAGTTCGAATTTGAACAGAGCTGTTGGCAGTTTTGAACAGATAATTGCTGGGCAGTTTAAATTTGTTAAAAACAGTTTATCTGTTAGGAATTTTGTGGAATTCGGACTTGGAAGAAGCATAATTTTTAGACAAAAAATTTGAATTCAAATAAATTAATATTAGAACCGACTCGATCCACAACCACGCCGGCACGGTTGGCCGGATGGCGGCGCGCACGCGTGTGTGGTGGTTTGGGCTAAGGTTCACATTATCCATAACTCCTCCCTTCTACAAACTTGGGGTGCCCCTTGAGGCATAACCCAAGTGTTGTCACCTAGAACTTATATACATATACAAGCTCTCTTAAAGTTTCAATGTGGGACAACCCATTTCAAACAAACCCACATTTTACTTCTTGAATTGTCCATTCCACAAACCCGAAAACGACTTCAAGTTCTCATTCACTTATAAATGGTTTTGATGAACCGTCTTCACCGTGTGACTTGCCATGTGGTAAGGAACACGTCACCTCTTTGGACCCACCTCAAAAGACGTGTAGACCTCACTCAAATTTGTGCTCGTAGTTAGCCCAAAATAAGTCTATAAAATCATTATTTCCAACAGTTTTAATGTAAATTTCTCAATGAGTCACCAATTGTATTGTATGAAGCTTTTTACCCCCTATCTTCACAAGCATGTTCTCTACACCAAAAGCTCCACGAGGTATGTATCCATCTCTCTCTCTCTCTCTAATAGCTATATATGTGCCACGCTCGTGGGTTCTGCCTGATCCATGTGGAGAACGAGTTTTACGTGAGTCACGGAATTAATCGAGATGCATGTAAGTTAGTCTGGACACCCGGTCATAAAAATAAAAACAAAATTAAAAAAAACTCGGTTGTGCTGGTGGCCTAGTCTTTTCTTCTACTATAAATGTTTGGCTATTAGGGGAGAAAGAAATGATTTGTTAAATTAAGAGGGAAAAGAAAAGAGAAGAAGAGATTGTGATTTTTGTCCATTTTGTTTGGTTAAACTAAGAAAAATAAAAAAAGATACCGATTTATCTTCAATTTTATTTCGATAGACTACATAAAATAAAATAAAAGAAACTCTTACAAGTTATATTATAAAAATAACCTTTTATACTTATATTTCTTTAGTACTTAAATGGACAATTTTGATATTTTATAAAATTAATAATCATTCCAAATTTAGAGAGATTCAAAAAGCAAATTGTAAGAGAAATGAATTTTTCTCTATTTATATCCATTTCTTCTCACTTCTCCTCTTTAGTATTTTAAACAGGTAATTAAGAATGGGAGAAATCGATTTCTTTCATTTTCTCTCAAACTCAATCAATCCAAACGGATTGTAGGGTTATTACAATTTAAAGTTGTTGTTGAATATTTTGTAGCAAGCAATTATATATTGATATTGATTTCAAGCGTGCAATATGTGGATTAGAGTTGCGGGAAACTTTTAAGGGTTGGTCTAGTGGTAGGGTTTTGAGTTTTAGGGGTGTATTCCTTCCAACGTTTAGGGATCAAAACTTTTTAGCCATGTTTGTTTGGGTGGACATGAGCTTGAGATTGGACTAATAGTCCAATAAAATTATTAATCTGATGTTTGGTTAAACAATTGAAATACGGACTAATTATTTTAAACTTGACTATTAATTAAGATAGGATACATAATCCAACGGATTCGCAGTCCTATGACTATTAGTCATGGGAATGCTAATCCAGTCCGCCCAAACAAACATGGAGCCATACAAATTTCCTTTCCACAATTTTCTCTGGATTTATTTGGTACTCAGAGAAATTTCAATTTTCTCTGGAGAGAATTTCCTTGGAACTGAAATTTCTCTGGATGTGTATTTGTTCTCTTTTAGCATTTCCAATTATGTTTTGATAAAAAGCAATACATTGACTATTGAAATGTTGGTGTGCTGTTGTACTGGAGGATCTGAATCCTATATTCTTAAGTTCACAAAAATAGAAATTGAAGCCAAGTGTAGATTAATGAGAAAAGTGATCTTCTGGTTGAAACTAAAGAAATTCTTTGATTTTTTAACTGAATTTTCTCTGGGTTGAAACCAGAGAAATTCTCTGGTTTTTGAACTCAATCACCAAGTTCTGTTCATAAAAATACAACTTTACTGTAAATAGAGAGAATTTCTCTGGTTTGTCTGGTTTGAAGAGAATTTCTCTGGTTTTGAACCAGAGAAATTTGTGGGTTTGTGGGTTTGTTAGACATGGGTTTAATTGTAGTTAATAGAGCCAGAGAAATTTGCGAAGTCAAAGAAATTTCCTGGATAGCCATACAAATTTCCTTTCCACAATTTTCTCTGGATTTATTTGGTACTCAGAGAAATTTCAATTTTCTCTGGAGAGAATTTCCTTGGAACTGAAATTTCTCTGGATGTGTATTTGTTCTCTTTTAGCATTTCCAATTATGTTTTGACAAAAAGCAATACATTGACTATTGAAATGTTGGTGTGCTGTTGTACTGGAGGATCTGAATCCTATATTCTTAAGTTCACAAAAATAGAAATTGAAGCCAAGTGTAGATTAATGAGAAAAGTGATCCTCTGGTTGAAACTAGAGAAATTCTTTGATTTTTTAACTGAATTTTCTCTGGGTTGAAACCAGAGAAATTCTCTGGTTTTTGAACTCAATCACCAAGTTCTGTTCATAAAAATACAACTTTACTGTAAATAGAGAGAATTTCTCTAGTTTGTCTGGTTTGAAGAGAATTTCTCTGGTTTTGAACCAGAGAAATTTGTGGGTTTGTGGGTTTATTAGACATGGGCTTAATTGTAGTTAATAGAGCCAGAGAAATTTGCGAAGTCAAAGAAATTTCCTGGATAGCCATACAAATTTCCTTTCCACAATTTTCTCTGGATTTATTTGGTACTCAGAGAAATTTCAATTTTCTCTGGAGAGAATTTCTTTGGAACTGAAATTTCTCTGGATTTCAATTTTCTCTGGAGAGAATTTCTCTGGGACTGAAATTTCTCTGGATCCTGTTAAGGGACCTTAGACATCATGAAAATATTTGATGTCCTTTATACTATAAAATCATAATATCAGGGACCTTAAAAAAAATACCCCTATTTTTAATATAAGAATAAGGTTATAATAAATGGTAAATGCTAACAAGTGTATCTGTAATATTGAAATTTGTGTAAAAAAATATTTTTAAATTAGTGAAAAAAAACTATAAATTGAATAAAAGATTATTTTAAAATTAGTAAAAATTGTCTTGTATTTTACAAATTCTATTTTTTTTTTCCGTGTGCCCATTGACATTTGTTAGTGAAACCCATAATAAATTATCAAAATTCAAAACTAAAATGATGCTAACTTGCACAGTAATATATCATCATTATACTCGGTTTTGATTAGTGCATATTTATTTTTTTGATAACTTAGAGTGTCCGAGCCAGTTTGATAACTAGATTATTGATTAGTGCATGCTTATGACGCACAAAATCACGCACTAATCAAAATCAATCATAGTGAATGTTTTTGGTGTGAGAATCAAACAAAACAACGACGCTTAATTTAATTTTTTAAAAATAAATAATATACAAGTTGCCACATGGAGGTAAAATAAATAAATCTATATATATAAATGTGGTGGTGCTACATGCACTAATTAGTGTACTAATTAGTTTTATGATATTATTATTAATCACATTTATTATACAAGTTACAAATATCCAAAACTATATAAATGATGTCACATCATCTGTTAGTATATTAATGTATATATTAATTGATATATATATAGCATTATTCTTATAAATGAGAGAATTGTGTAATACCAACTGAGAGGGTAATTTGTAAACAAATTGGGCCGAGTTAGGAAGAGTCTTCTTTGGGAGTTGGACCGCGTAATGGGCCGAGATAAGGGCTGGTGTAGCTCGGTCTTAGGCCAAGATGACATCTCATATTTTGGTTTTGGGCCGAACTATGGACCGAGGTATCGGTAGAAAGAGGACCGAGCTAAACGATAGCTCTACAAGGCGTCATCTCAAAGTCAAGACTGATAGTAGTGCTTAAAGTATCACAGAGCCGAAGTAACTTCGCTCACCGCAATATTAGCCGAGGTAAAGATGTCAGCCGAAATAAGTGGGCCTGGTGGTTAGCCGAGGTATAGGTGAGAAAGGATGTCGGGCTTGGTATAGCTCGGCCGCCGGTCTTGGTATAGCTCCGCCGCCGGTCTTGGTATAACTCGGCCGGGCGCCATCTACATCATTACTTAAACGTGTGACTGAAGTAACTTAGCTCGGTGTGGTTGTAGCAGCTTATTAAAAGGAGGTAGCATCAAAGGCGAGGGCCGAGCTATGTATAGCTCGGCAGGGTGGCATCCGTTAGATCGACTTTCGATCACACGATCCGAAGGGCAGGGGACCGAGATAAATCAGTTCGGGCAGGAATGTATAACCGAGGTAAAAGGTTCAGCCACCTCACTTGGCTTGCAATGATGAGACTCCTAGTAGGACTCTACTAAGGAGAGTTAGAGTCCTACTGGGATTGTGTAAACCATCTCACTTGGTTGGTAGTGAGTAAGAGTATGACTCCTAGGAGGACTCTGTTAAGGAGAGTAGAGTCCCACTAGGATTGTGCAAAACCATCTCACTTGGTTGGTAGTGAGTGGGGTGTGTGATTCCTAGGAGGACTCTCAAAGGGAGAGTTGGAATCCTACTAGGATTGTGCCAAAGTAAAGCCTATAAAAGCTCACAAATATCACCTATGGAGAGGTAACACAACTTTGATTCTTTGATACACAGAGCTTTTTGCCTACTTGTCTATTTTACTGACTTAGGCATCAGAGGGGTTTCTGGCACACACCCGCCGGCTAGCTCACGTTTGTATTTTCAGGGAGTAAAGTGACGACGTTTGGAGGAGCGCAAACTTGATCAACAGGATCATACGAGAAGGTTTATTTCTTTCCCGTACACCAACATTAAGTAAACGTTTTCTATATGTATTTATTATGAAAGTCGGCAGCCATATAATGACTAAGGTCTCGTTTGGCAAGTGACTTTTTTAGTCAAAAAATTAAAAAGTCACTAAAAAAATAAAAAAAATCAACAACCTATATTAAAAAGTCAAAGATTTCTTTTTCTCTTTATATTTTGCACATATTTTTGTAAAAAATTAAAAAGTTATTCCAAACATACTAATTTTTTTACATCATATTTTAATCAAAAAACTAAAAAAATTTGTTCCCAAACGAAGTGTACGTATCCATAAATGTGTATGCACAGATATGTCAATGCTCACGAGATGGGAATAGGTCTCAACTGCCAATCCATAACTGGATTGTTTTTTAGGATAATAATTGATGAAAGTATATACCCATGGAACTATATGTTATTTGGTGCAAGATTTGGTCTTTTTTTGTGAAAAATATATATTTAATGAAATTGTTTGGGGAAAAAAACAATTTTTTTTAAAAAAAAAATTCAATAGTAACCCCACTGCTGAAAAAGTCAATTGGCAGCGACAGTGGTGCTGGTAATAATATAGACACATAAGTATATTAGGTGGACAAATAAATAATACATGAACAAATAATAGAATAATACGCAGACAGATAAATGGACAATAAATAGATAGAAAGATAGATAGGAATAAAATGGTCTTTTAAATTATAATTATCCTTATGACCTTAAAAATTATAGAAATGAACCTTTAACTGAATAGTATTTTGAAGATGCCCCTGCCACCAAATGTTGTAGCTATAAATGAATCATGAAAATTAATTTAATAGTACCTTCTAAGTTTGAATGCTATTTATTTTTTATTTTTTATTTTTAAGTGTAGTATATTATTAGAGATGTTGGTTAAGAATCCTCCTGTCCAAATGTATTTAGATCTTCGATTTAAATTGAAATTTTTTGGTGACAAATGAAAATAAACAAACAAAAATTTGACAAGACTTCAGTTAATTTTTTGCCTCGATTTATTTTCAAATCACAATTATTTGAACTCTACTTATGATAAGGTTTTTAAAAATTGATTTGAAATTTGAAATTCATTTGTTATGTAAATCAGTTGGACTTAAACTCATTTTAAATTTCATTAAGTCAGTTACAAAATTACTGTGAGCTCGCTTGTAATCGGCTCAATTGCTACTCGTTTCAGATCTTCTTGAAAATAAGTCGAGCTTGAATATATTTTAAAACTCGTTTAGTTTTCAATTAAATTTAAATAATTTACTTACATTTCTTTATTCAAAAAATTCGAGCCCCTACACAATGTGATAGGAATTTTTAAACATAAAAATCTCGAAACATGTCGGCTATAAATACATTCACTACAAGAATACAAAAATTTTAGGTATAACTCTGCTTTAATTGTTGCATATCTGTGTGAACTAATTACAACTCTGCTCTAGTTTTTGCATATCCGTGTAAACTAATTACAACTCGGCTTTGCCATGTGGAATTATTAATTTGAACCTAAAATTTTTGTATTCTTGTAGTCAATGTATTTATAGTCAACATGCTTCAATTAAGCGATTTTTTTTTGCGAAAAAATTATTTAATACTCCTAAAGCAACAACTAACTGAATGAACTTGATTTTTTATTGATTTAAATAGTGATTCGTCACACTTATGTTAATTTTTAAGAGACAACATGACAAGTGTCACAACATAAATAACGTAGAAAATTACTTCAAAATTACTAAATAATCACTAATTAATTTTTCCTTCGCTAGTTCAAGTGATTGGCGAGCAGTTAGTAGCATGTTAAAATAGTTAAATTTTATTAAAAAGGACAAAAAAATACTAAGTTATTTTTCATTAGCTAAAAAAAAATTATATATCACATCAAATTTTTTTAATCACAAAAAAAATAATAATTTAAGATTAAATTGGTGATAAATCCAATTTAAAGAGAATATAAGGCATTAGGTTTTGTGAATATTTTTGTTGGAGAGACATCATTTGTAAAATAATTTGATGAGAAGCCATTTTATTAGTTTTGAATAACATTTTATTTTCGATTTTACTCCTTAATTGATCTGTTGACTTTTTTTAATTATCTGTTCAAATTTATATCTATCTGTTCAATTTTTTCCCTATCTGTTCAAAATCTATGAATTTCTCTGTCTATCTGTTTAAAATCTGTGAGTTTCTAAAAAAAATATAAAGATCTGATCTATCTGTTCAAATTTTTTATTTAAATTTTTTTTATCTGTTTAATTTTTTTTGTTTAAAGAATTTATCTATTCAATTTTTTATCCTAAAATATTTTATCTATTCAATTTTTTATCCCAAAAATATTTTATCTGTTCAGTTGGTCTACCCTCTACCCATAAACATGTTTTTGAACTCATCTTTTTCAAAGTTGCTGACTGTAAAAAAGTTTGTGAGAGAGCATATGTTTTGTGTATGTTTCAAGTAGGTCTAGCTCTAGCTCTAGCTCTAGTGTCCCCCTTAAACTAATTTCACATGCATTACCACTACAATGTGATCATACAAGACACAGTTTTCAACAATTTGTTACAATGCTACTACAATTAATTGTCAATTAAAATCAAATATAAAGTGACTAAATTCATAAAAATAACTGACAATTGGGGATATAGCATTTCAATGCTTCCTTCAACGGCATATATATACATACATATATATATATATACTAGTGAGTTGGCCGCGTGCAAGGCACGCTAACAAATGCCCATTATTGGTGTTTATTGGTGCCCATTACAAGAAAAATTTAATTTACAGAAATCAGGAAAGATGGATGCATAGATATAAGCCTACTTGGAAAATGTAGATAGTTGAGTGTCATAGAAGAATGAACACTGGGAAAATAATTCATACAAATAGGCTAAAACTACTTGAAAAGAAGATTAAAACAAAAATATCAATCCTATCAATGGTGATTGTAGGTTCACTCCACCCAAAGATTACGGAGTGCCAAACTTTCTTATCGATGGATTTTAAAAATGCTCTCATACGAGCTTTCCAATAAGAATAGTTTGTACCGTCAAGTAATGGGGGTCTATGAGTCGAGTTACCTTCACGAATAGAATCCATGATACTAATCACACAAAATCACACTCCTATAGTTTTGAAAAAACAAAGAGTGACCCGCTCTGATACCAATTGAAAATCAATCCTACGTGATTTGTGATTAGATCAAGATTAACTTATTCCAAATCCCAATTAATTCAAAACACTCAACCTAAAATCATCAAACACTTACGAGAGTGATTTTAGTTTGTTTGTTTTTGAGAACAAACAATAAATCGACACAAACGATTTTTTACGTAGAAAAAACCACAATTGAAGAACCTTCAATTGTAATAAAAAACCACAGGCGAACCGCCACTATCAATCCACTACTGAAGAACAAAAAGATTACAAAGATACCATACAAATTACCCAACCCAGTCAATTTGTCTCTGAATCTTCTGTAACTCTTTCACCACGCCTTCGTCACGGAATTGATCCTGAAGTTGATTCCACACCACAACTTCACTTGTCGAATTAACGACTGCGTAGAATCAAACGCCTTTTGGATTCTACGCTTTAATCTTCGGAATCCACCGAAGAGAACTTACTTGAAGCTTAAGAAGCAACCTCCTTGATGTATGAATCTCAATGCATAAGTTCAGAACTCTCTCAAGAACATCAAGGAAAACTATGAAAAATCTCCAAAGAAAACTTTAAACACAACCCTAGTGCTTGTAGATCAGATCTAGGAAAAAACTCCTTCAAAAAAACATCCTTAACAGCTTTAAATAGGAATCTGGATCCGCGATCTCCGCTCAAGCTCAACACAGCCCGCTCGAGCGGACTGACCAAAAACTGCGTGCGAACAAACTGAGATGCGCTCGAGCGTAGGAGAATCCGCTCAAGCGTAAAATCACACCCACCAGTATTTTTTGCTAGCCCTGACAAAATACTGAGACCTGCTAATCTACGCTCGAGCTCACAAGGTTCCGCTCGAGCGGACAGAACAAAAACACAAAAAATTACATTTGAATCAACACAATGTTTTGTCTCCGGATTTGACAACATAGGGACCTAACAACCCTTAACCTCATTACGACCAATGAAGTGTCTCCTATCCCACGAGATGTTGGAATTTCTTCTATTTCTATGAGACACTCACCCAAACTCATAACAATAAGGCCAAATATGACCATACATACCACAATGATGACATATAAAAACAGGGTGTACCTTCTTTTCTTTGACCTTACCAACTTTAGGAAGATTGAGAAGTCTTTCCTCTTGTTGAATCTTGTGTTTCCCCTTCCCTTGAGTTCTTGTATCATGCGATGTGGATGCACTCTATTTTTGCTCTTTCTTACCATCAAAGCCAACGCCATTCTTGTCAGAACAAATTTGTTGAGACCCAATGATATTCTCCAAAGTCTTTGATCCTTTGTTCCAAAGACCAATGGTTGCCATAGCACACTTGAGCTCTTCTTCTTTCTTGAAGATTAGCTCTTCTAAGGCAACTTGAGACACCTCAAGACTTTTAATCTTTTCTTCATATGTTGCATAGATTTGTTGTAGCTCATTCCTCTCTGTCTCACAAGTCAAGAGTTTCGTACAAAGAGCCTGTTGATCACTAGAAATTTTAATGGCATCATTCCTTGACATTCTCACTTTCATAGGCTTTGAGTTTGATGTCATTCAATTTAGATAAGTTAAAAGATTCCTTATACAACTTTTCATAAGCTTGCTAAAGCTCTTCATCATCACTCCCTGAGGATTCATCATCAATAACATTCTCAACCGGCCTCTTCGGATACTCTGTTCGTCATTCAGTTTCGGAAGCCGCCATGAAAGCAAGAAATTTTTTATGTCCCTCTTCACCTTGATCTTCATTGTCACTACATCTTTATTAGATTCGGATTCATCCTCCCAAGTGATAGCAAGGGTTTTCTTTTTCCTTAAACGAGTGGGGCATTCTTGAGTAAAGTGGCCAAATCCTTGGCATTCATAGCATTGGACTCTTTCAGAGTTCCCTTATATCTTTCCTTTCTCCTTCTTGGCTATAGAATTAATTTTGAGTTTATCTTTGCCTTTGGATTTATGAGTATGAGTAGATTCCAATAGATTAGGATTCTTTTTCAGAAAAGATTTTTTAAATTATTTTACAAAAGCATCCGTAATCTTGGAATCTATCTGACAATCCTATTCAAAATCCTCTCCAACTCTATGAGCACTACTAAAAGCAATAGCATCTTTTTTTCTTTTTTTTTTTTTTGAAATTCCTATGTGCCTCATAAGTTTGAAGGTTTCTAACCAAATGATCTAGCTTGAGGTTGTCTACATCTTGAGCCTCCTCAATAGTAGTAACTTTTGGTTGGAATCGATCGGGCAAGGACCTCAAAATTTTTCCTACAATCTTGGTTATGGTATTTTTTCACCTAAATTGAAGCTGGAATTTACAATGTCACTCAACTTCGCATAAAATTCATCAAAGGTCTCACTATCTTTCATTGAAAGATTTTCAAAAATAGACGTGAGCCTTTGAAGTTTTGAGCGTTTAACCGAAGGAGTGCCCTCATGAATAGTTTGTAAGATATCCCAAGCCTTTTTTGCGACTTCACAATTATAAATGCGACTAAACTCTTCAGGTGTGATGGCGCAAAAGAGAGAATTGATAGCTTTACTATTCTAACTACTATTTTGGTAATCAATTGTATCCCACTTATCAATTGGTTTGGGGAAAGTTACTCCATCAACGGTAATCGTTGGTTTAGTCCATCCACACATGACAGATTGCTAAACGTTTTCATCAATAGATTTTAAAAATGATCTCATCCGAGCTTTCCAAAAAGAATAATTAGATCCGTCAAGTAGGGGTGGTCGAACCATAGAATTTCTCTCACGAATTGAATCCATAATCATAAATCAAACAAGAACTCGCTATAAAAGTTTTTTTTAAAAAAATAGACCGACCCGCTCTGATACCAATTGAAAAATCTAGAAATCCCCTAGATATTGATTTGTGATTATGTATCAATTTTAAGCATTAAATAACAATCACAATCAAACAATCAAGACAAATCGACACAACGATTTTAACGTGGAAAAACCACAATTAGAGCGCCTCCAATTGTGATAAAAAACCACGGACAAAGCCACAAAAAAATCCACTAAGAAGACAAAAGGAATTACACAAGTGTGCTCTCAATTACCTAGCGAATCCATGCTCGAATTGAATCAACCCCTATATGCCTCTTCCACCACAGTCTTCACCACGGAATTGTCTTGCCCAATATTGAATCCACAACGTCGATGTCGAATCACGACGATGAGCCACTCCAGAATCCACCAAAGCTTCAGCCTCGAATTCTCCAGAATCCACTGAAGAACAACTCTCTCTTTTGTATAAAATAAACAAACAATTCTTTGATGTATACTTCTTAAACCATGAGCTGAATACTCAATCAAACATCAAACAAAACTAGCAAAATAGCCCTAGATATAAACCCTAATATCCAAGAAGATGATCTGGAAGCATAACCCTAGATTTAGAGTAACTTGAGATTTTATAGAAGCTGAGATCGCGCGGTCGGCTCAAGCGCGAGAATGAATGCTTGAGCAGAGAGTCTATATTGTGTGTTCCAAACCAGGGTTCTCGCTTGAGCGTAAGATCCCACACTTGAGTGTGAAAACACACCACTCAGTATATTTTGCAAGCGATTATACTTCTAGAACCAAACATTCTCCGCTCAAGCGTACAATCTAGAATTCTCAGCTCGATTCCTGTTATAGTCAGTGAAGTGGCAAACATGAACGAATTATCTTCTGAAACTTCTCTACAAGGCACAATTCGGGTTGGATTCGCATCCAAAAAAATCATAGCCTCACTGAAATAAAAGAGCGAATAAAAGTGCAACTGAAAGGAGTTTTGTCAAAAAGGGATTGCCAAAAATAAAAACCTAACAGAAGTTAAAAATCAACTTGGTAAGAAAATTAAAAAAACTTAGAAGTGATAGAGGTGGTGAATATGAATCACCTTTTGGTGAATTTTGTAAAGAACATGGAATAATTCATCAAACTACCGCTCCTTACTCACCTCAGCAAAATGGAATTGCTAAAAGGGAAAAAAAGGGGGGGGGGGAAAAGGGATTTTTTTTTTTTTGGGGGTTTTTTTTTTTTTTTTTTTTTTAAAAAAAGACCCTTTTTTTTAACCTTTAAATCATTGGGTTTTTTTCAGTTTGGGTTTTGCAAATGTTTTTTTTTAGTGGCTTTTTAAAATCATTCAAAATTTTCCCAGCAATTTTATTCCCAATCTTGCAATCCCCCTCCAATTCCCCCCCTTCACCTTTTGATTTGGCTTTTTTGAAAAATTGTTTTTCCAAAAACCACTTGTTTGCCTAAGTGGTGAAAATAGAAAGGTTGCTAAACCAAATTTGGTTTTTTAAATCCCTTAAGGGGTTCATTTTATACCAACAGTGTGGATTGCGCCTCTTTCATGCCCAACAAAGCATCCTTTAATTGCTTTTGAGTCCCCCTTTCCATTAGAGGACACTCAACGCAATGGACAAATGGATTAAAGGATGGTTTTTTTGGTAATTAAAAATGAGTAAATAAATTGGCCAAAGTAAAAGAGGCAAGATAGCAATCTCTTTTGTGTTGCATTGGCAATGTTGCTTCAAATGACGTTAATTTGAGGCACATGGAAAATGGAACGTTTCATACTCTAAAAGTGATGAAATGTGCCACTTTTCCTTTGGCCTCCATTGCTCTTTGATCATGCATGATAGGGTGATGGTCCTTTTGGTCTTGTCTTTGTATCATTGTCATTGCAGCAATTGGTTTCACAAAGCCATCATGCAATGAAATTTCTTGATTGATGGTTTGTGCACCAAAGCTTGTCGCCTCCTTTGGATTTTCCCCGCATGAAAAGGAGAGACAAAGTTGTGCAAACAACCCTTGGAATGCCTCTGTTTTTGCTCTCTGTTATAAGCAAAGAAACTCAAACCATTCAGTGGCCGACAGCGCATCACTAGTGGCTGGACTGGCCACCATGGTAGCCGACCCCGGGCCCACCATTAGCAGCCGACGCGCGGACCCTACTAGTCACCGATCGCCCCCGTCAGCGCACCAATGAGAATTTGCACAGTGGGTTCCTGAGGTGAAGCAAAGTGTTCTGGAAGTGGACAGCTTCTTTGGGTGTTTAAGTACGCCAAGCAGAGACACGCAGCAGCAAGAACAGTGCCTTGTCCTTTTCGGGTGAAAACTGAGCATAGTTGCATGAGCCTTCCCTTGCATTCCAAAGTGTTATTTATCGTTTAAAATATTCTAGGCTTAACTGAATGTTTGTTAAAAATTAATTAGTTTGTAGCTAATTAAGTGTTGTAAATAGTTTAGTTAGTTTAAACTAGTTATTTGATTTCGGTTTTTGTAAAAACTAGTTATTTTAGTTTAATTAGTTTCAGTTTTGTGTAAATTAGTTTAGGCTTAATTAGCTTTAGCTTAGCTTTATTCATTTCAGACCCTCCTTCGCGAGGGCATAATGTTGTAAATAAGTTGCGTGGCATATTGTATGTCCTTGCGCAACCTCATCCTCTTCTCGGCTTTTATTTATCATTTTTAATGGTTAGATTAGGGTCATATTTCAGATTTAGCATATCGCATGCTGCATCCGTTCCTTTTTTTCTTGGCATGCACCGAGGCTTCGGTGCATCATTCAACTACTTTGCAATTTTAATACTTTTTGAAATACGTGTTTAAACCGCATGTTTTCAAATTGAACAATTACCATATTAGTAGCCGAGCCTAATTAATGCCATTCTGCGTTGCATTAGACATCTTGTATAGTTAGGATCATGCATCTTTCTAACTAGTTTTTCCTGTTTTGGCTTTCAAATACTAGGTGAAGTTTTTACGTTTTAGCCAAATACTTGCATAAGTGTGAATGTTTGCCATGAGTAGCATGTTTTACCACGAGGCCTATTGTGCCTTAAAGGCCTAAACTGCATGGATGCCTGTGAATGAAGGCTTTGTTTGTTTGAAATTAGAACGATTCAAACAAATGTGCGTTTTAAGCCCACTTTGTGAGTGGCAAAATCAGTTTTAAGCCCACTACATGTTTGTGGGTCAAAAACCGCATCTTTAAGCCCACTGGGTGGAAAAATTCAAAAGCCATTTTTCACAAACAAACATAAGTTGAATTGTTTTCAAATTGAGCAAACTAGTTAATATTGATTGTGTGCATCACATAGTAAAGCTAGTTTAATAAAAACGGATAAGAACACATACGTTTAATAAAAAAATGTAATCATGATTAGTAGACGCCGATCTTTGGATTCGAGTAAGCGGGGTGCTCAATTCTGACCTTCCCCCTCGTACCGAAGTTCTCAAGCTGAGGCAACTTTGATGAATTGACAGAGCAAACGTGGCCTTTCGGCACGAGCTAGCGTTTCCTAATTTTCCCAAAATAAAATATTTAGGTGGCGACTCTGTATCTGGCAAAGTAAGTCCAATTTTGGCATTATTTGATTTAAAATAATTTTCCAAATGATTTGCCGGATTTGACTCCTTTAGTGTTTCATCATTCACAATTGCACTTGTGAGATTAGATTCAGAACGCGGGAGGTTCCGAAATTATGAGACTTTTCTTTCAAACCTTCTAAAAGTGGTGGAGGCAAAAAGCGAGTCCACAATATCTAAGAGTTTACACCCTAGTGGTATCCATAATTCCCATGTGTCGATTTGGCAGGATGGATCAACTTCACATCTATAGCCCTCTTTTTCTACATAAAGGGAGCTTGAGGAATGAACATGAGCCTCTTTAAAATGTTAAAGGCTCATTTTCTAACAAAAAATGTTAAGAAAATCTGGACCAAAAAGACTTTTCAGATTTTAACATGTTTACTTCGCCTAGGTTCCATCTTCCCATATTTGTCAATCTCTTGCTCTTGTTCATTGATCAATGTTCTTGATCTTGACTAAATAATAACATTATCACGAGATCTGTTTGTTATACTATCTCTTGTGCAGTTTTATCTTGGAAACTCATGTTTGCATTTCCGAGATCAATATGTAGTATTTACATCGCATTTCGGAATGTCTCTGATTTATGTAATCTAAACATCGATAAGTGCACTATCAATTCTTTAGGCATAACCAATGAAAAATGCAACTCAATAGTTTGCTAAGACCTATCTTAGTCTTTTTAGAACTGTAGAATAGCCACTGTTTAGCAATACCGCCCACCACTCTTTTGAACGTATTTGTTAGGATGGTACTCTTGCGCATGGCACATTTTCCATAGTGGCTATTGATTCACTTTTCCTTTCTGGGTACTTGATTAAGTATAAGTAATTGCACGAAAGTGATTATTCGCCCCACAGAGTTCTGAGGATAAATGCCAGAACTATTAACATTGACATTCATTCATTCTCTTTTAAAAGTCCTATTTTTCAATTTC
>NW_021026028.1:25698-43530 GCF_004153795.1 Camellia sinensis | reverse complement strand
CACTTCGTTGTTTGAGGCCTTGAACCCTAATCGAATAGACTGTTCCAATATCTCCCCATCAGGAGATATTAACACTACTCCTGCCCCCGCTCCTTGCCGGTTTGAGCTCCCATCGACAAACAGGCGAAAGGAGTCGCCGATGTAAATGCTGCAGGGTCTGAGTTTTTCCTTTCCTTGTTCTTTTGCCTTTGGCTGGGCTTCTCCTTGTTTGCTTGGACATCGCTCATCTTGGCTCAACGGAGCCCGATGTTCAATGGATTCTGGCGTGATTTCGGCCACGAAGTCGGTCAAAACGTGGCCCTTAATTGCTGTTCTCGGTCTGAACTTCAGGTCATACTAGCCCAAGGGCACTGCCCATCTTGCTATTCTTCCAGTTAAGTCTCCTTGTTGTAACAAGGACTTCAGTGGGTGCTCTGTTAGCACTATAATCTTGTATGCTTGAAAGTAATGGTTCGGCTTCTTTGAAGCTATTACTAAGGCCAGCATTAATTTCTCTATGGTAGGTACCTTGTTTCTGCATTGGCCAAGGTTTTGCTTCCGTAATAAACAGCCTTTTGTTCCCCTTTTTCCTCACGGATTAGCACTGCACTTACTGCGTGTTCTGAAACTGCCAAATACAAAAACAGTTCTTCTCCAGGTTCAGGTGTTGAGAGGACTGGAGTCGTGGTCAGATACCTCTTTAGGTCGGCCAAAGCGACCTCACATTCCTAAGTCCATAGGAAGTCTGTGGCCTTCTTCACCAGGTTGAAGAAAGGTTTACATTTGTCTAAGCTTCTGTTGATGAATCTGTTTAGGGTTGCGGCCCTTCCAGTTAGTATCTGCACTTGTTTTGCCGACGTCAGGCTCTTCAACTCTAGGATGGCCTTGATCTGATCTGAGTTGGCCTCGATGCCCCTTCTAGTTACTAAGTATCCTAAAAATTTACCAGATCCAACTCCAAATGCACACTTCGATGCATTGAGTCGAAGCCGATATGTTTTAAGGATTTCAAAGACTGCTTTTAGATCGACGAGATGACCCTCAGGCTCCTTGGTCTTAACGACCATGTCGTCGATGTAGACTTCTACTGTTCGGCCAATCAGGTGTTTGAACATTTTGGTTACCAACCTTTGGTAAGTTGCTCCTGTGTTTTTCAACCCGAAAGGCATTACCCTGCAACAGTACGGGTCTTTTGGGGTGATGAATGTGGTTTTTTCTTCGTCTGAGGGGTACATGACGATCTGGTGGTACCCCCTGTAGGCGTCTAGAAAACTCATTCTTCCATGCCCTAAAGTGGCATCTACTAGCTGGTCAATTTTGGACAGGTGAAAGCTATCTTTGGGATAGGCTTTGTTGAGGCTGGTAAAGTCTACGCAGACCCTCAATTTACCACTCTTCTTCTTTACCACCACTGTATTGGATAGCCATGTTGGGTAGTGTACTTCTCTAATGGCCCTGGCCTCCAGAAGTCTGTCTGCTTCTTCTTCTACTGCTTCGACGTGTATCAACATCGGTCTTCTAGCTCGCTGAATTACAGGTTTGGCCGACCTGTCAACATTAAGTTTGTGACAAGTGACCTCGGGGTCAATGCCAGGAATTTCATAAGGTGTCCAAGCGAACACCTCAATATTTGCTCTCAAAAAAGTTTCCAACTCTTTTTCCTCTTCTTCGGCTAAGCCCGAGCCAAGAAAAAAAAAGCGTTCTTCATCCCCATCCTGGACAAGGATTTTCTTTAGTGCCTCTTCGCTCTTCTCGACTGGTTCTTTGTCGACGTCTTCTAGGACTTCCACGTCCTCATCTTCAATTCCTGCCTTCTCTGGCTCTCGCACGCTGCAGGTAGATTTCATTGCTGCCATGGAGCAATTCTTCGCCTGTAGCTGATCGCCTCTAACTTCCTCTATCCCATGCTCTGTTCGGAATCGCAATAGTTGATGCAATGTTGAGGGAACTGCCTCCATTGCATGCAACCATGACCTTCCCAAGATGATGTTATAAGGGGAGCATGTGTCGATGATGGTGAATTCTGTCTTGATTTTTCTGGTGCCAGCCTGCACCTCCAAGCTTGTTGCGCCCAGTGGCCATGTCGGCATTTCATTGAAGCCGACCATCGGGCCATTGGACTGCTCCAAGTCATCAAGATGAAGGCCCAGCTCCTTCTAACATCTAACATACATGATGTCTCAAGAGCTGCCTTGATCAATCAGGATGTGTTTTACTTGGCACTCCCCAACCTGGTGGGATACTACCAAGGCATCATTATATGGATGCTGGACCATCCCTAGGTCGGCTTCAGTAAAGGCTATCGTCAGTCCCTGACATTCTTCAGGCTGAGGTCTCTTATGTCCGACCTGGTTTACATGTTCTAGGTGTTTTACCCTCTCGGTCTCCCCTCGTATGTCGTTTTCATTCACTTTTGAGTGAATTACATTAACCACCCGTGGTCCTCCTACTTGTGGTTACTGTGCTGGGGGAGGCGGAGCTGCTGGTGCTTGAGGTAATCTTGCCTGTTCTTCCCTTGTTCTGGCCTCATCGACAAGGTCCCTCAGATGGCCTTGCCTCATCAGGTCTTCTAAGTGTGCTTTTAGGGCTCTGCAACCCTGAGTCGGGTGCCCTTCTTCATTGTGGTAAGCACAACGCCTACCGACGTTTCTTCCCATAAATTTCCCTGGTGTTCTTCGTCGGTGCTCTGAAATAGGGTTGGTTTTGTATTTGATCCAGGACTTTGTGGACCGGGATTCGGAACACAGTCGTCACTGCCTGTTTAGCCCTCAATTCTGTTTCTTGTTTGATCGATCCATTGTTACCTCGGCTTCTCTTCGACTAGCCGTTTCCTTCTTCCTGCTTTGTCTCTTTGTTTCCCGATGCATCCTCCTCGGCTCTGGTGTACTTCTCGATTCTTGCCATGAGTTCTTCCATGCTTTTTGGCAATGTCTTTGCCAAAGACTTCCATAGTGGGCAGTCATCTTTTAGGCTGTTCTTGAAAGACACGACCGCCATCTCTTGGTTGCATTCGGGTATTCGATTGAACACCTCGTAGTACCTTTTTGCATAGGCCCTAAGGCCTTCATCCTTGGTGATTTTTAAAGCCATCAGTGCGTCGACCCTCAAGGGCTGTAGTTTGTTTGTCACAAACCTAGCCACAAACATCTCAGCCAGGCCTTCCTAAGTCTTTACACTTCCCTTCGGTAGTTTATGAAACCAATTTGATGCAATCTCCCCGAAGGATGAGGGGAATACTTTGCAGAGCATCGGTTCGTTCCCACTATATAATGCCATTGAATTCAGGTATAGTCCAACGTGAAAGTTGGGATCTGACTTACCATCATATATTTGGAACCTCGGCATACTGAATCTCTTTGGTGCTTCAAATTTGTCTAGTTCCACCGAGAATGGTGTCTTCGGCTTAACCGGGAAAGTTACCTCGGCTTCAGCATTCTGTTGCTTCCTCTTGAGGTAATCTCTCAAGTCTTCTTTACTCCTCCCTGGAGCTCAGCTATCTTTGGACTTCAATCTTTTTGGCACACTACTTTCGGCCTCGTGGTGGGCCCGTTTTGATCTTTCTTCATGGGTTGTGTCAAAGCAGAGAGCCTGCCATTGGACATGCCGATGTTCTTTGGGCTCTGGGTCCTTCGTGTGGTACGTCCTGCGGGACTTCTCTTGTCTCGGCTCCTCTCGTCCGATTTCCTTGGAAGGTCGATGAGAGTGCCTTCCGCTCCTGGTGTGCTGAGGGGCTTCGGGGATTGTTTTCCTTCCTTCCTTCTGGGTATTAGTTGCTGGAATCGGCGTGTCGTGCAGCGGGTATGGTGGCTGCATGACATTGTTTTGCATCATGAAGTTGACGACCGACTGCAGGTCTGCCAACTTGTTTGCCAATTCTTTTACTTCTTCATCCCTCCGCAGGCACCTATCCCTCCATACCTGGAGGTTATCTTTGTTATAGTACTTGCTTTGGTCTGTCTTCTTCGAAGTGTCGCCTTCCTGGCCGACATCTTTCTCTCCGTGGCCCTGGTCACGAGTTTCTGCATTGTTGTTGTCTCCTTCAATATCAAGGTCGATAGGTCTGCCACTCCCAGCAGGAGTGTCGTCCCCAATCTTTTCCTTCTGTCCGTTACTGGCCATCTATTCTTCTAATTTCCCACAGATGGCGCCAAATTGTGTGAGTGATTTTCTGGTCACACTGCCCGTTTAGTAATCACCTAGAGAGCACCGGCAGAATAGATGGTTTCAGTTAACCTGTAACAGAAAGAGAAAGCTCCGACGGTGGTTTTTCCACCCGGGGGCACTCCGACAATCAAGTCAGTATATCTCTCAAAGATAATCAAGTGCTAAACTCACTGCTCAAAGCATAAATTGCGTACCTTAGAACTCTAGGAAGATGAAATCTTAGAGAGAGTGTAAGTTTAGAGTGAGAGGGTCTCGGATTTAGGTTTTGCTCAAAGAAAAGAGGTGAAAAAGTGATGTTTTAGACGCTGCTGTCCGCTGATATAAAACACGCTCGCTCGAGCGAAGACTTGGTCGCTCGAGCGACCAGACACAGAAAACTCTCGCTCGAGCCAAGAAGTTCTCGATCGAGCGAAGAAAAATCCAGACCGCTCGAGCGAAGGAAGCTCGCTCGAGCCAAGAAAGACAGCTCTCAGGTCCAGAACCAGGTGCAACCGCTAGCTCGAGCGAGCCACTCTGGCTCGACCCACCAAACACGAACCCCACTCTCGCTCGAGCGACCAACTCCTCGCTCGAGCGAAGGTCCAAAATTCTGGGCAGCAACACTAGGCTTTCGAACACAACCAACCTGTAACAAACCTGCCTAACACATCCTATAACTCAAATATGAAATAACAAGGATGCACACAAGATAATAAACAACAACCAACATCCACGGACACATGTCCGGATCACTGTACAACAAGGGTAAACCCGGGATCGCTATACCGACGATCAAGTCAGTATATCTCTCAAAGATAATCAAGTGCTAAACTTACTGCTCAAAGCATAAAATTGCGTACCTTAGACCCACGGGGATGTCTCTCTTTTATAGTTACCTCAATCCAAATCCCATTAGAAGCCTGACTTCTATGGATTCCTGTTCAGTACTTACTTTGGACTCCTCAAGAGATAAAGATAAACTCCCTAAGAGTTTTATCCTTATTCTTGGCTAAGTCTCCTCTTCATTCTAGGACTCTTGTCCCTTATCCTTTATCCGATTATCTCGGATTCTGATATCTTCGGAGATAACCTCGACGTATCCGAGATAACCTCGGTGTCATGACCCTGACACGTGACACCACGGCTGACACATCGGCACCTCCTTGCTACGTGTTGGTACTCAAAAATATATCCCCACAATATATATATAGAGAGAGAGAGAGAGAAAAAGAGAGAGAGAGGGGTAAAAAATGGCGGGAACCACAAACCCTGAAAAGGTGGTAGCAGAGGAAGCCATAAAGAACTGATACGAGATAGAGTACTCGCGCTTCTTCAACTACCCTAAGACTCGATCGTCGTCCCCAACTGCGCTGCGATCCTTCTCCAAAAACACGAAGCTCCATCGCGGAGGCGGCACTTGGCTCTCTTCCTCCTCCCCTGCTTCTCTCCGCCTTCTCACTCATTTCAATTCCCACTCTCTTCCCCAAGTCCTCCTCCTCATCTCTCTCCGCGGCAACACTCACGTATGTATAAATCTATATAATGTATCTATCAAAATCAACCTTTATTATCTCCTACTAACAAAAATGCTTTTTCTTTTTTTTCATTATGTACTTGTATCAGCTTTCTAGATATATGAGGAAATGCCATTGTTGTTGTGAAGATTCTCTAGGGTTCTTACTTCTTAATGCTGTTACAGAGAAATGTCTGTTGAAATGATTCCATAGGGTTTTTGTTTATTGTTCACAATTGATACGTATTTGTTGCCAAAGTTGGCAATTATATATATATATATATATAGTTCGACTTATTTATTTATTTTTTAATGAATTTTTTGTACTTGTAAAATTATTTTAATTTTATGTCAAATTCTTTATTTTTCAATTCAGTCCCACTAGATTTTTAAAAAAGATAAATTACAAATACACTCTCTGAAGTTTGCTTAAAATACAAATTGTTTCTTATAGTTTGAAAAATTACAAATACACCATTGTTAGAATTTTTTATTTAACAGGTAACTAAAAAAATAAAATTTATAATTGTCTCCTATATAATAAGAAAATTACCTAAATTATTAATTGAAACATATTTTTAACATCATTAAAAACTGTTAATTGACTTGATAATTTATTAATAAAATGAATAATTTGTTATGAAATTAGAAACTTCATAAGGTGAAATGTAATTTTCAAAATCACAAAAGACGATTCATATTTTAATTAAATCTCAAGAGATGTATTTGTAATTTACCCTTTTAAAAATAAAAAAATTTAATTTTTTGGAAACAAGTAAATCAGCTTTCATAAACCAAAAACAAAAGTCAGAACTTCTATTTCATATTCATATCTCAGCCTTCAATGTTTGTTAGAAACCTTCTACATTATTAAAACCAATGAGTTGCCTTTCAATAGTTTGTAAATTGTACATATATATAGAGCCCATTTGTTTAGAGAGTTAGAGGAGGAATCGAGATTGGTAATGAGGCGAAACCAACTAATATTGTGTTTGTTTTGAGAGATGGGGAGGAGATTGATAGTGAGTTCCGGATTAGGATGAGCCTCCCCAAGGAGATTCGGATGGGCCTCCAGGATTTGGTATTAGAAAAATAGTCCAGCGGACTAGAAATTTTTTATTTTTATTTATTTTTTATTTTATTTTTTACATATCGGGCATTTTTTTTTGAACATTAATGTTTAATTTTTTGTAATTTTTGTTAAGTAAAAATTATTATTTTATTTGTTTTATTTTTTCTGAATTTTTTATTTTTATTTTTATTTTTTTAAAATTTTTTACATGTCGGGTATTTTTTTTAAAACATTAATGTTTAATTTTTTTTGTATTTTTTTATTATTTTATATAAAAATAATTTGACAATTCTTACACTAATAACTATCATCAAAACAAACACAATTTTACTTAATCCCCTCACTATCAATCCCTTCACTATTAATCCTCTCACTATCAATCCCCTCCATTCTATTTCTGAAAACAAACAGGCCTACATATAAACCGAAGACATGTGCGTAGAGATTATAAGCACTTTCCAACATCAATCAGTTGGCGTTTTTCTCTGCGCAGAAAGAGGGTGTCAATGAGTCCCCAGAAGTTCCTCGTTGTATGCCTCTCTCTCCCTTCTTGCAATTTTTAGCACATCTCTCTCATCTCTCTCTTGCCGATCTCGGCACTGCTGCCAGCTATGCCCCACCATATATGCGTAAGTACCCACTCCAAAATCCCAACCCGATTTTCAAAACATGATTTTTTTTTTTTTTAATGTGTTGTGGTCGGGTGGTTGGATTGAAACAGCCACCGCGTGCAGCGGCAACGACGGGTCTCAGTTTCCGTCAAGCAATTTGTTCGCGGCAGTCGGACAGGCAATATGGGACAATGGGCCAGCTTGTGGGAGGCAATACTTGGTGAGGTGTATTTGTGCAGCAGCACCAAATAGTTGCAATCCAATGTTAGATAATGTCTCAATGGGACTACATAATTAAATGTGGTGTTATCATTTATAAGAAACTTACAATTAAGTGATTCAATTTAGTTAATAGGCTTAAGGGTATATGTGTTATGGACCTAATGTGTAGATACTAGTTGTATAATTTCTATTTCTATGAGGGGCAGAAATAGAAATTAAAACATATTGGTTAAAGTTGGTTTTCATTCCTTTTGAACTTTCACAACCTTTCAGTTTTGAAAACCAATAAATAGAAATTAAAACCAATAATGGTTAAAGTTGGTTTTCATTCCTTTTGAACTTCCACAACCTTTCAGTTTTGAAAACCAATTACAACCTTTAAAAGGTTATAGTCTCTATTCCTTCCCAGGTGGAAATAAGAACACTGTCATTTTTTCCTAAATCCTCTCAAGGAGAAACATAAGGCACCAAAGGGGAAAGGATTAGAAGGCAATAACATAATCAATAACAAAGAGTTCATTGATAATCACGCTTCCGTTTAACCGTTCATCAATGGATTCAGGTATGTCATTTTGTCTTGATTTCTTGATAATACACATGGTAAATGATCCAAAGTGTAAGGTTTATGTTCTGAAATTTATGTTAACAATGGTTGTGTATTTTGGGAGAGTTGTTTTTTTGGGAGTTTGGAATGATTTGATATTTTGGGAGAATTTGAGTAGATGTGTGTGAGAGAAAAAGTGATTGGAAAGGAGAGAGGAGAGAGAAAAAGTGATTGATTGATATGTAAGTGAGAGAAAGTGATTTTGAAATTTTTTTTACAAAAACTAAAACCAAACAATTTTTTAGAAATTTTTTTCTTTAAAACTCGTCTCCCAAATGCAAACCAAACATAAATTTCCGTTTTCCCGCTCTGCTATACAGGTTATACAGAGTATACACCTCAATCTCATAATTTAAAGCTCTTTTCAAAACTTAATTCAAATCAATTTTTTAAATATTTTAAAAATATTTTAATTTTGTGAGAGACAGATAAAGAAGAGAGATAGAGACAGAGGAAAAATTATACAAATAGTCTCTATAGTTTACACGACGTGTCAATTTGGTCAATGTAGTTTTAATTTGTCCGATTTTGCCCTTTAATTTAATGGATTGTGTCATTTTAGTCCAATAAATAACGGGTGTTAAGTTAATTTAACGGAAAGTCAAACAATATATCAATTTGGTCTCTGTATTTGGATAGAAGCCATGAATGAAGAATATAAGTCTATGCAAGACAATAAAGTTTGGGAACTTGTCTCATTACCAGTTGGTGCGAAGCCCGTAGGTTGTAAATGGATATTTAAAACCAAAAGGGATTCAAATGGTAATGTGGAGAGGTATAAGGTACGTCTTGTAGCCAAAGGCTTTACTCAAAAAGAAGGAATTGACTTTAAAGAAACTTTCTCTCCAGTTTCTTCGAAAGATTCTTTTAGGACAATTATGGCGCTTGTTGCATATTTTGATCTTGAGTTGCATCAGATGGATGTCAAAACAGCTTTTCTTAATGGTGACATTAAAGAAACAATTTATATGGTGCAGCCAGAAAACTTTGTGTCAGGAGACCCAAAGAATATGGTTTGTAGCATGTTATGAGGCATCAAACCAAGGGATATGGCTGCGGAATTTTGTCACTGGGTTGCGTATTTTGGAAGGCACTGCAAGACCACTTAAGTTATATTGTGACAATAAGTCTGCAGTTTTATATTCCAATAACAACAGGAGCTCGACAAAATCAAAGCATATTGATATCAAGTTCCTAGTTGTAAAAGAAAGAGTGCAGAGTGGACAGATTTCCATAGAGCACATTGGGACAAACTCCATGATCGCGGATCCACTTACGAAGGGACTACCACCCAAGGTCTTTCATGAGCACACTGCTCAGACGGGTGTTGTTTTATTTAAGAACATTCTGGTTTAGTGGGAGTTTGTATTTATATTACTGCTTTATGTCAGCCTTGAGTTTTATCTATGTAATTAGATTAATTTCTTATAGCGATCCCGGTATTCCCTACTGTTGTTTAACTGTAATCCGGACTTGGTTCCGTAGATTTGTTGTTGTCTTATTCTCTTTTCTATCCCTTTCTCTTTATCTTAGAGTTTTGGGTTGTGTTGAACTTGTTGGGAATAAGTTGGTGATGTTTTAGAACTTAAAATCTTTGCCCAGTTTTTGGCCTCTCCGCTCGAGCGGGGGTTTCGACGCTCGAGCGGGGAAATCACCCATCCAGTATTTCGTCTGCAGTGGTATACGCTCGAGCGGGAGATTGGACGCTTGAGCGGGGGTATGTGTCTGATGCTCGAGTGGGGAGTTTGACGCTCGAGCGGGCATCATGTCTGTATAAGTTCTGGGAGCGTGCATCCGCCGCTCGAGCGGGGGATTGGACGCTCGAGCGGGGATCTATGAGTGACGCTCGAGCGGGGAGTTCGACGCTCGAGCGGGGAAACTTTTATATAAAGCCGAGATCCGACCTTTTTGTTCACTTTTTGATTTCCTTTCTCTCTCTTACTTTTTCAAAACCGCCATTGGAGAGCACCTCACTCTAAAACCTAACTTCTCTCTTAGGATTGATTTAGCTAGAGTGTTTTCCTCATCTTGGGCCTTTGTAAGAAGTGTGTTGATCGTCGAGAGCTTCGTTGTGATCCAAGAAATTTGGGATTTGGAGCACTTTGATTTCGGGTCATCTTCTCTATTTGAGTTCTCTATTCGAGGTAGGGATTCTCCTTGTTCTTTTTCAATACTCCGTCTATAGATAGACATATGGTAATTTTTGTATTGCATAAAAATTGTATCAAGATGGATTTGTTTGAAAATCATGAAATAAACCTAGGGTTGGTTGTGTGGAGAATGGTTTTGGCTTCATTGATTGTTGTCTTGGCTAATTAGAATATAAATTAGCATGTTGTAGTTAAATGAAGAAAAAGCCCTAAATTATATTTTGATTGGGTAAATTAAAATAAGGGTTTGTTAATCATTGTGTGTAAATCTCTTTTGTCAAAAAAATGAGTGTGGTAAGGGTGTTAATGCCTAAGGGATTAACCATGGCTTTGGAGTTGATTTTATGGAAACAAGATTAGTGGAGTTGGTTTTGTGATAACAAAAAGGAAATGGAATCGTTTTTGTGAAAATGAGGGAAGTGTTTTCGAAATAAGTTTGAGAATTGGATTGTTGTATCTTGAGTGTTGAACACACATGTAGAAGTTGTATCTTTAACTACCATGTTTAATATTGTTGTTGGGTTTTGTGATTCATGATATTTGAGTCTATTAATAGATGTACTAACTATATACATCTAGAGGTTTTGTCCTTGGTCATCGGTGGAGGATGACACGGTTGTTGTGGAATTGTCGGTATGACATTTTACCATTAATTAAATTGAACATCGTATGTGATGAAGTGCTAGATACATTATATATATGTATATTTGCTCGAAAGGAGATAGTCATGTGTTCATATGCTTTAACACATTGTTGGTGTCGTGATGGTTTATGTATATGCATTATACATGTTGGTTATGCCTTGATTTGCTGTGATTGTTGATGTTATGCCACGCGCTTAGAATCAAAGGTATCATACCCTTCCAGCTAGCGCCTGGAGAACTGACCGCGCTTAGAATCAAAGGTACCGTTACCTTCCAGCTAGCGCCTGGAGAACTGTCTGCGCTAATAATCGAAGGTACCATACCCCTCCAGCTAGCGCCTGATAAACTGACTTGTTGTTATGTTGTTGAGTGGGGTGTATTGTTGGCTTACTACGCACATAGCTAGTAGAGCGAAATGGGATTGTTGTTGTTTCGTTGTAACTGAAAATATCATGGATTTGATTGGTTACAGTTCAGAGGACCTAGTTACTCCATTGGTTGATTGTATACATGTTGGTGGGTTGTAAATTTATATTTTTACAAAGATATGCATGTATAGTTATGATAGTAATGGAAACGAACCAAAATGTCTTTTGCCTTTTGGAAAGTGTGGAGGAGAACGTATGTTTTAAAGATAAACATGTTTGAAAAGGTACATTTGAGTATGTATAGGAAATGGAAGAGAGTATCGGGCTTAGTGTGATTACTTCCTAAGTATGTGTTAATGTTATGAAAGATTGGGAACGAGGTTTAATGAAAGGAAAAAGGAAAGATAAACCACTTATAGTGTTGAATGAAACGGTTGTTTTCGAGAAAAGATCATACATATATATTATGTATAAACTGTCACTTTACTATTCTAGTATGAGAATGAGTGTTCATGATCATAGCTATCTGTAAGTTGTTATTGTTGAGAATCATGTTGAGTTCCCTACTGGATTATATGTTCATCCCACGTTGTTGAATCTTTTTTTCAGGTATTAAGCAGATTGAGCTGCAAGATTTTGGATCTACTTACTTACTTGGCCACGGGGCCTCATTTATGTTGGCGGAATGCCATTGTTGTAAAAGGGTTACACCCTTCTTCTTGTACCTTAAGTGATGTAAGCCCAAGGGCAATTTATTAAGTATGTTCATGTAATCTTTATTTTGCATACGAATGAGAGTATTGTTAATCATTTCTACGGATTGAATGTATGAGTTTATTTCCGCATGTTATCCTTGAAATTGAATTAAGTTAATGAATTTGGTAATGACTTCGAGTAATAAAAAGTGGGGCGTGACATTTCTGCAGAAATGAAATATTCAGTTTATTACGCTCTGTTACGTATTGTGAAGTATTGACCTCAATAAAGTTAAGTAGGACCAGTTGGAAATAGGCATGTATGGATCACATCACATGTAATTTCCATGCTACGCATCTATGATTGATCTATGTCATTTAGTTGTATTAGTATACGTGACCATTGGTGGGTCGAGTTATGATTGATGTAACGAAGACCGCTTTGATCCTATATTAATATAGTTAATGGACAAGATTGTTTGGATACCCTCAAGTTATGATAACAAATTTCTGAGCTCACTAAAGTTAAGCAGATTTTTCAGGATACATATGTGGTCCAGTGGGAGATTGTTAGATAATGTCTCAATGGGACCACATAATTAAATGTGGTGTTATCATTTATAAGAAGCCTACAATTTAAGTGATTCAATTTAGTTAATAGGCTTAAGGGTATATGTGTTATGGACCTAATGTGTAGATACTGGTTTCTATTTCTATGAGAGGCAGAAATAGAAATTAAAACATATTGGTTAAAGTTGGTTTTCATTCCTTTTGAACTTCCACAACCTTTCAGTTTTGAAAACCAATAAATAGAAATTAAAACCAATAATGATTAAAGTTGGTTTTCATTCCTTTTGAACTTCCACAACCTTTCAGTTTTGAAAACCAATTACAACCTTTAAAAGGTTATGGTCCCTATTCCTTCCCAGGTGGAAATAAGAACACTGCCATTTTTTTCCTAAATCCTCTCAAGGAGAAACATAAGGCACCAAAGGGGAAAGGATTAGAAGGCAATAACATAATCAATAACAAAGAGTTCATTGATAATCACGCTTCCGTTTAACCGTTCATCAATGGATTCAGGTATGTCATTTTGTCTTGATTTCTTGATAATACACATGGTAAATGATCCAAAGTGTAAGATTTATGTTCTGAAATTTATATTGACATCCAAGTCAAACAATACGAGTGAAGATAGTAGACAGAGCACAAACATCGGCTTCAATTCCTTCAAGGGGTGGAACCGTCATGGTTCTCTCTACTACAGCTTTTGGAGCAATTGCCAATGGATCATCCCCATCCATTAACATTGAATTTCAGCAGTAAGCCTTTTTTTTTTTTTGGGGAATTAATCGGTATGGGAATTTATAAATATCGTAAAAATTATACCAATTCAACTTAAACACAATATTTTTTTTTTTTTTTGGCGCTCACAGGGTTTTTTTTTTGGGCGCTCACAGGGTGGACACCCGTGGTTTCAGCCAAACTATAGTTTTTTTGTCTTATATATACCAAGTTATCACCCAGCATGAACTTTTTAAAGATGGTCTAACTTTTAACTATTGAGATTATAACATAAGATTGAGATTATTAATTTTGGTTACAATTTTTATTATTCAGATTAGATTCCGATGAACATTGTTTTTTTGGTCAATCAATAGGAGAATAATTACAAGTATGAGAACTATTATATCATTAAGTAGACTATTAGCCCACAATAGTTAAAAACACAATAAAGCCTACCAAGCACAAGCCCAACAATAACTTCACTATTACTTAGTACAACCCCATAATAGGGGAGAGATAAACACTACTATAAAGGATATCAAACTCATTTTTATAGGAGTTGAATCCGAAATCTCACACCACAAAAGGTGTTACACAACCACTAAGTCAAATGCCTTGGTTGATTTTGATGGACGTTCAGTCCAACAAAAATTGTGAATTTTTTAGTTCTACCGAGATAATAAGACTACCAACCAAATGTCACTAAAATACTTGGGTATGGGCCTCCTTGCATTATTCTTCGTTTTCTTTGAACATCGAAGCTCTTTTATTGAAATTGTTTCCATTTTGCAGCATACATAGTAGATTATTATTATTATTGTTAACCTCCAGGTTTTCATTTAGTTTTGTCCAAATAATATTTGGATGTCCCATGTGTTTCATCCAAATATCATTTGGATAACACCCTTTTGTATATCGAAATTATTAATTAGGTCATGTTTCTGTTTAAATATTATGCCAAGTTGAGTGCATCATTAGTGACGCATCTTTACAAACAATGAAATTAATTATTCTTTTCGCTATAAACAAAGTAAATGCAACAAGTGTTTAGACTCAGAATTCCTGTTTGATTAGGAGATTATAACATAAGATTGAAATTCTTAATTTTGGTTATAATTTTTATTATTCGGATTAGATTCCGATAAACATTCTTTTTTTTTTTCGTCAATCAATAGGAGAATAATTACAAGTATGAGAACTATTATATCATTAAGTAGACTATTAGCCCACAATAGTTAAAAACACAATAAAGCCTACCAAGCACAAGCCCAACAATAACTTCACTATTACTTAGTACAACCCCATAATAGGGGAGAGATAAACACTACTATAAAGGATATCAAACTCATTTTTATAGGAGTTGAATCCGAAATCTCACACCACAAAAGGTGTTACACAACCACTAGGCCAATCCAACAAAAATTGTGAATTGTTTAGTTCTACAATTAATAATTCAAAACAAACATATAATTTGAATTATATATTTCATACCCATTGCAAAACAAATATAGACAAGTGAAGATTATTTATCTTACTAATCTAAGTGGATAACCAATCTTACATTAATTCTATGGATTATTAATCATTTCACTATTAATCATGTGAATCAAACAGAGCCAGAAAAAAGAGATTCGTGATTATTTTGATTCCTATAATTTTAATTGTGACACATTTACCTCTATAAGTTCTAATTGATTTTAGTTAGATCTAAAATCATCAAATCTTTGATCAAGGAACATAAACACATGAACTCCACGAGTTCCACAAGAAGTCCATGTAAGCTCCACATGAATGAAGAAAAATCATGTGGCTTGGAATTTTTAACAAAAATTTATAGTCAAACCTAAATGAAAACAATGCCAAACCTCATTTAAGATCAATTGGTTATATAAATAAGATAAATTTAGATATATGTTAAAATTCGTTAAATTTTTAAACGAAATATAAACAACTAAATACTCAGTTCAATAAGGACAACAACAAAACCAAGCTACACGAGGTTGGTATTGTTAAAACTCGTTTGAAATCACAAGTCAAATTTAAAATACATTTTAAAACTCATTAAGTTTTCGAGCCAAACTTGAATAATATGTTATTTAACTGAACTTAGGTTATTTACGGCTTAGTTAACTCACTATATATGTTCATTTTCCTTAATTAGACCCCTTGGGGTGAGCTAAATAAGCCAATTTGTTGGGTTATTTTTACACATTTTTTTTTACTTACAAAAAAAGTTTCTATACGCAACAGTTTTCTTAGATTAAAAAAAAAAAACCACTAAAAAAGTCAATACTAAACTCCATTATAAATGTAACAGCACAAGAAGTAAAAATTAATTAATTTATTGATTAATTAATTAAGATCACCCTTGTTAATTAAGATATTTGTCAACAGTCGAGATTACCCTTGTCAATTAGTAATTATTTTCAACATTCACATGAGTAATTTTAATGTACTTCCAAGAAGAATAGACAAGAGAGGGTATATTAGGTTTTGTATTTTTGTGTTTTCGTCTTCACACATTGACCTGACGGAATTTTTCATGTGCAGGGTTTGAAGTGGACAACAGCAAAAGACATATATGTATAATTCTATCAACTATTATAGGAGGGAGCTGATGATCATTCTTTTGTTGCACATGAATACTTTTCTCCATAGTCTCCACCTAGACATTGAATAATTAATATTAGTTCCCAATTTTTATTTTTATTTTTATTTGCTCAACAACAAATGACCTAGCAAGAATAATTTTTCCATACCCTTTTTGGCAGAGTAATTATTTAGGTGCCGTTTGATAATACTTACGTTTTCAGTTTTCTGTTTATAGTTATAAAAATTCAACTTCCATTTTTATTCAATTTCCTTTTCTGTTCAACTTCCTTTTTTATTTAATTTCCAAATAGATCGTTAAGGTATAGTGATTTCTGGAATAAACTTCCATTTGCAATTTAATGCAAATTTCATTCTCATTTTTATTCAACTTCCATTTTTATTCAATTTCCTTTTCGATTCAACTTCCTTTTTTCTTTAATTTCCAAACAGATCGTTATGGTATAGTGGTTTCTTAAATAAACTTCCATTTTTATTTTTCTGCAACTTTCATTTTTATTTTTATTCGACTACCATTTTTATTCAATTTACTTTTCTGTTCAACTTCCTTTTTTATTTAATTTCCGAATAGATCGTTAAGGTATAGTGGTTTCTTGAATGAACTTCCGTTTTTAATTTTTGCAACTTTCATTTTTATTTTTATTCAACTTCCATATTTAGTCAATTTCCTTTTCGATTCAACTTCCTTTTTTATTTAATTTATTAACAGATCGTTAAGGTATAGTGGTTTCTTGAATGAACTTCCATTTTTAATTTTCTGCAACTTCCATTTTTATGTTTATTCAACTTCTATTTTTATTGAAGTTACTTTTCGATTCAAATTCCTTTTTCGCTAAATTTCCAAATAAATCGTTAAGGTATAGTGGTTTCTGGAATGAACTTCCATTTTTAATTTTTTGAAACTTTCATTTTTATTTTTATTCAACTTCCATTTTTATTCTATTTACTTTTCTATTAAACTTTCTTTTCTATTTAATTTCCAGATAGATCGTTAATGTATAATGGTTTCCCGAATGAACTTCCATTTTTAATTTTCTGCAACTACCATTTTTATTTTTATTCAACTTCCATTTTTATTCAAGTTACTTTTCTATTCAACTTCCTTTTTTATTTCATTTCCAAATAGATCGTTAAGGAATAGTGGTTTCTTGAATGAACTTCCATTTTAATTTTCTGCAACTTCCTTTTTTATTTTTATTCAACTTCTATTTTTATTGAAGTTACTTTTCGATTCAAATTCCTTTTTTGTGTAATTTCCAAATAAATCGTTAAGGTATAGTGGTGTCTGCAATGAACTTCTATTTTTAATTTTATGCAACTGTCATTTTTATTTTTATTCAACTTCCATTTTTATTCAATTTCCTTTTCGATTCAACTTCTTTTTTTATTTAATTTCCAAATAGATCGTTAAGGTATAGTGGTTTCTTGAATGAACTTCCATTTTTAATTTTCTGCAACTTCCATTTTTATGTTTATTCAACTTCTATTTTTATTGAAGTTACTTTTCGATTCAAATTCCTTTTTTGTGTAATTTCCAAATAAATCGTTAAGGTATAGTGGTGTCTGCAATGAACTTCTATTTTTAATTTTATGCAACTGTCATTTTTATTTTTATTCAACTTCCATTTTTATTCAATTTCCTTTTCGATTCAACTTCCTTTTTTATTTAATTTCCAAATAGATCGTTAAGGTATAGTGGTTTCTTGAATGAACTTCCATTTTTAATTTGCTGCGACTTCCATTTTTATTTTTATTTAACTTCCTTTTTCATTCAAGTTTCTTTTCTACTCAACTTCTTTTTTAATTTAATTTCCAAATAGATCGTTAATGTATAGTGGTTTCTGGATTGAACTTCCATTTTTAATTTTATGCAACTATCTTTTTTATTTTTATTGAACTTCCATTTTTATTCAATTTACTTTTCTATTAAACTT
>NW_021026028.1:11021-25122 GCF_004153795.1 Camellia sinensis | reverse complement strand
CAAATTGTCAGAGAAGAAAACCTAATGTGAATAATAAAATCATTCAAAAGATAGATTTGTTATTTGAATTAACTTATGGTCAATGTTGATCATTACAACAAGAATCACACTTACAGTAATATCACTACCAAAGGCTTGGTATTAAGTTGGCTAGGTATCTTGAGATGTTGTCATAAATTTATCAAAACAACGGGATATGGCTGCGGAATTTTGTCACTGGTTGCGTATTTTGGAAGGGCATTGCAAGACCACTTAGTTTATAATGGTGACAATAAGTCTGCAGCTTTATATCCAATAACAACAGGAGCTCACAAAATCAAGCATATTGATATCAAGTTCCTAGTTGTAAAAGGAAAGAGTGCCAGAGTGGACAGATTTCCATAGAGCATACATTTGGACAAACTCCATGATAGCGCGATCCATCCACTACGAAGGGAACTACCACCCAAGGTCTTTCATGAGCACACTGCTCAAGGGTGTGTTCTATTTGAGAACATTCTGTTTAGTGGGGAGTTTGTATTTATATTACTGCTTTTGTCAGCCTTGGTTTTATCTATGTAATTAGATTTAATTTTCTTGCAGCAGAAATGAAATATTCGTTTTTATTACGCTCGTGTTACGTATTGTGAAGTATTGATCTCAATCAAATAAGTAGGACCAGTTTGGAAATAGGCATGTTATGGATCACATCACATGAATTTCCATGCTAGCATCCATGATTAATCTATGTCCATGTAGCTTGTATTAGTATATGTGACCATTGGTGGTCGATACGATTGATTGGTAACGAAGACCGCTTGATCCCTATATTAATATAGTTAATGGACAAGATTGTTTGGATACCCTAAGTTATGATTAACAAATTTCTTGAGCTCACTAAAGTAGACATTTTTCAGCGATCACATATGTGGTCCAATGGGAGATGTTTAATAATGTCTCAATGGGACCACATTAATCTAAATGGTGGGTGTTTTATCATTTTATAAGAAGCCTGACAATTTAAAGTGATGTTCAATTTAGTTAATAGGCTGAAGGTATATGGTGTTATGGACCTAATGTGTAGAACTAGTGTAATAATTCTATTTCTTGAGGGGCAGGAAATAGAAATTTAAAACATATTGTTTAAAGTTTGGTTTTCATTCCTTTTTGAACTTTCACAACCTTTCAGTTTTGAAAACCCAATAAATAGGAAATTAAAAACCAATAATGGTTAAAGTTGGTTTCATTCCTTTTGACTTCCGCAACCTTTCAGTTTTGAAAACACCAATTACAACGTTTTCAAAGGTTGTGGTCCCTATTCCTTCCCAAGTGGGAACAAAAAAAATAAAAAAAAATAAGAACAACTGCCATGTTTTCTTTCTAAATCCTCTTAAGGAGAAACATTAAGGCACAATAGGGGAAAGGATTAGAGGGCAATAACATAAATCATATAGCAATAGAGTTCATTGATAATCACGCTTCGTTTACCGTCGTCAATGGATTCACGGTATGTCATTTTGTCTTGATTTCTTGATAAAACACATGGTAAAATGATCCAAAGTGTTAAGGTTTATGTTCGAAATTTATGTTCACATATTGTCTACATTCCATTGTATTCAAATTTTACTTTCCTATGAAAACTTTCTTTTTTATTAATTTCCAATAAATCGCTTAAGGTATAGGTGGTTTCTTGAATGAACTTCCATTTTTAATTTTCTGCAACTTCCATTTTTATTTTTATTCAACTTCCATTTTTCATCAATTTACTTTTCTATTCAACTTCCTTTTTTATTTAATTTCCAAATAGATCGTTAAGGTATAGTGGTTTCTGGAATAAACTTCCATTTGCAATTTTTTGCAAATTTCATTTTCATTTTTATTCAACTTCCATTTTTATTCAATTTCCTTTTCGATTCAACTTCATTTTTTATTTAATTTCCAATTAGATCGTTATGGTATAGTGGTTTCTTGAATGAACTTCCATTTTTATTTTTCTGCAACTTTCATTTTTATTTTTATTCAACTTCCATTTTTATTCAATTTACTTTTCTGTTCAACTTCCTTTTTTATTTAATTTCCGAATAGATCGTTAAGGTATAGTGGTTTCTTGAATAAACTTCCATTTTTAATTTTCTGCAACTTCATTTTTATTTTTATTCAACTTCTATTTTTATTCAATTTCCTTTTCGATGCAACTTCCTTTTTTATTTAATTTCCAAATAGATCGTTAAGGTATACTGGTTTCTTGAATGAACTTCCATTTTTAATTTTCTGCAACTTCCATTTTTATTTTTATTCAACTTCTATTTTTATTGAAGTTACTTTTCGATTCAAATTCCTTTACGTTTAATTTCCAAATAAATCGTTAAGGTATAGTGGTTTCTGGAATGAACTTCCATTTTTAATTTTCTGCAACTTCCATTTTTATTTTTATTCAACTTCCATGTTTATTCTATTTACTATTCTATTAAACTTTCTTTTATATTTAATTTCCAGATTGATCGTTAATGTATATTGGTTTCTCGAATGAACTTCCATTTTTAATTTTCTGCGACTTCCATTTTTATTTTTATTCAACTTCCATTTTTATTGAAGTTACTTTTCTATTCAACTTCCTTTTCTATTTAATTTCCAAATAGATCGTTAAGGATTAGTGGTTTCTTGAATCAACTTCCATTTTAATTTTCTGCAACTTCCATTTTTATTTTTATTCAACTTCTAATTTCATTGAAGTTACTTTTCGATTCACATTCCTTTTTAGTGTAATTTCCAAATAAATCGTTAAGGTATAGTGGTTTCTGGAATGAACTTCCATTTTAAATTTTATGCAACTTTCATTTTTATTTTTATTCAACTTCCATTTTTATTCAAATTCCTTTTCGATTCAACTTCCTTTTTTATTTAATTTCCAAATAGATCGTTAAGGTATAGTGGTTTCTTGAATGAACTTCCATTTTTAATTTTCTGCAACATCCATTTTTATTTTTATTCAACTTCCATTTTTATTCAATTTACTTTTCTATTCAATTTCCTTTTTTATTTAATTTCCAAATAGATCGTTAAGGTATAGTGGTTTCTGGAATAAACTTCCATTTGCAATTTTATGCGAATTTCATTTTCATTTCTATTCAACTTCCATTTTTATTCAATTTCCTTTTCGATTCAACTTCCTTTTTTATTTAATTTCCAAATATATCGTTATGGTATAGTGGTTTCTTGAATGAACTTCCATTTTTTTTTTTGCAACTTTCATTTTTATTTTTATTCAACTTCCATTTTTATTCAATTTACGTTTCTGTTCAACTTCCTTTTTTATTTAATTTCCGAATAGATCGTTAAGGTATAGTGGTTTCTTGAATGAACTTCCATTTTTAATTTTCTGCAATTTCCATTTTTATTTTTATTCCACTTCCATTTTTATTGCAATTACTTTTCGATTCAAATTCCTATTTCGTTTAATTTCCAAATAAATCGTTAAGGTATAGTGGTTTCTGGAATGAACTTCCATTTTTAATTTTCTGCAACTTCCATTTTTATTTTTTTCAACTTCCATTTTTATTCTATTTACTTTTCTATTAAGCTTTCTTTTCTATTTAATTTCCAGATACATCGTCAATATATAATGGTTTCTCGAATGAACTTCCATTTTTAATTTTCTGCAACTTCCGTTTTTATTTTTATTCAACTTCCATTTTTATTCAAGTTACTTTTCTATTCAACTTCCTTTTTTATTTAATTTCCAAATAGATCGTTAAGGTATACTGGTTTCTTGAATGAACTTCTATTTTTATTTTTATTCAGCTTCTATTTTTATTGAAGTTACTTTTCGATTCAAATTCCTTTTTTGTGTAATTTCCAAATAAGTCGTTAAGGTGTAGTGGTTTCTGGAATGAACTTCCATTTTTAATTTTCTGCAACTACCATTTTTATTTTTTTTCAACTTCCATTTTTATTCTATTTACTTTACTATTAAGCTTTCTTTTCTATTTAATTTCCAGATAGATCGTTAATGTATAATGCTTTGTCGAATGAACTTCCATTTTTAATTTTCTGCAACTTCCATTTTTATTTTTATTCAACTTCCATTTTTATTCAAGTTACTTTTCTATTCAACTTCCTTTTTTATTTAATTTCCAAATAGATCGTAAAGGTATACTGGTTTCTTGAATGAACTTCCATTTTTATTTTCTGCAACTTCTATTTTTGTTTTTATTCAACTTCTATTTTTATTGAAGTTACTTTTCGATTCAAATTCCTTTTTTGTGTAATTTCCAAATAAATCGTTACGGTATAGTGGTTTCTGGAATGAACTTCCATTTTTAATTTTATGCAACTGTCATTTTTATTTTTATTCAACTTCCATTTTTATTAAATTTCCTTTTCGATTTAACTTTTTATTTAATTTCCAAATAGATCGTTATGGTATAGTAGTTTCTTGAATGAATTTTCATTTTTAATTTTCTGCAACTTTCATTTTTATTTTTATTCGACTTCCATTTTTATTCAAGTTACTTTTCTAGTCAACTTCCTTTTTTATTCAATTTCCAAATCGATCGTTAAGGTATAGTGGTTTCTTTAATGAACTTCCATTTGTAATTTTATGCAACTTTCATTTTCATTTTTATTCAACTTCCTTTTTTATTCAATTTCCTTTTCGATTCAACTTCCTTTTTTATTTAATTTCCAAATAGATCGTTATGGTATAGTGGTTTCTTGAATGAACTTCCATTCTTAATTTTTTGCATCTTCCATTTTTATTTTATTCAACTTCTATTTTTATTGAAGTTACTTTTCGATTCAAATTCCTTTTTTGTGTAATTTCCAAATAAATCGTTAAGGTATAGTGGTTTCTGGAATGAACTTCCATTTTTAATTTTATGCAACTTTCATTTTTATTTTTATTCAATTTCCCTTTCGATTCAACTTCCTCTTTTTTTTAATTTCCAAATAGATCGTTAAGGTGTAGTGGTTTCTAGAATGAACTACCATTTTTAATTTTCTGCAACTTCCATTTTTATTTTTATTCAACTTCCATTTTTATTCAATTTATTTTTCTCTTTAACTTCATTTTTTATTCAATTTCCAAATAGATCGTTAAGGTATAGTGGTTTCTGGAATAAACTTCCAATTGCAATTTTATGCAAATTTAATTTTCATTTTTATTCAACTTCCATTTTTATTGAATTTCCTTTTCGATTCAACTTCCTTTTTTTTTTAATTTCCAAATAGATAGTTATGGTATAGTGGTTTCTTGAACGAACTTCCATTTTTAATTTTCTGTAACTTCCATTTTTATTTTTATTCAACTTCCAATTTTATTCAATTTACTTTTCTGTTCAACTTCCTTTTTTATTTAATTTCTGAATAGATCGTTAAGGTATAGTGGTTTCTTGAATGAATTTCCATTTTTAATTTTCTGCAACTTCCATATTTGTTTTTATTCAACTTCCATTTTTATTCAATTTCCTTTTCGATTCAATTTCCTTTTTTATTTAATTTCCAAATAGATCGTTATGGTATAGTGGTTTCTTGAATGAACTTCCGTTTTAATTTTTTTTAACTTCCATTTTTATTTTTATTCAACTTCTATTTTTATTGAAGTTACTTTTCGATTCAAATTCCTTTTTTGTGTAATTTCCAAATAAATCGTTAAGGTATAGTGGTTTCTGGAATGAACTTCCATTTTTAATTTTATGCAACTTTCATCTTTATTTTTATTGAACTTCCATTTTTACTCAATTTCCTTTTTGATTCAACTTCCTTTTTTATATAATTTCCAAATAGATTGTTAAGGTATAGTGGTTTCTTGAATGAACATCCATTTTTAATTTTCTGCAACTTTCACTTTTATTTTTATTCAACTTCCATTTTTATTCAATTTACTTTTCTATTCAACTTCCTTTTTTATTTAATTTCCGATTAGATCGTTAAGGTATAATGGTTTCTTGAATGAACTTCCATTTTTAATTTTCTGCATCTTCCATTTTTATTTTTATTCAACTTCCATTTTTATTCAATTTACTTTTCTATTCAACTTCCTTTTTTAGTTAATTTCCAAATAGATCGTTAAGGTATAGTGGTTTCTGGAATAAACTTCCATTTGCAATTTTATGCAAATTTCATTTTCATTTTTATTCAAGTTCCATTTTTATTCAATTTCCTTTTCGATTCAACTTCCCTTTTTATTGAATTTCCAAATAGATGGTTATGGTATAGTGGTTTCTTGAATGAACTTCCATTTTTAATTTTCTGCAACTTTCATTTTTATTTTTATTCAACTTCTATTTTTATTGAAGTTACTTTTCGATTCAAATTCCTTTTTTGTGTAATTCCCAAATAAATCGTTAAGATATAGTGGTTTCTGGAATGAATTTCCGTTTTTAATTTTACGCAACTTTAATTTTTATTTTTATTCAACTTCCGTTTTTATTTAATTTACTTTTCTATTAAACTTCCTTTTTTATTTAATTTCCTGATAGATCGTTAATGTACAATGGTTTCTCGAATGAACTTCCATTTTTAATTTTCTGCAACTTCCATTTTTATTTTTATTCAACTTCCATTTTTATTCAAGTCACTTTTCTATTCCACTTCCTTTTTTGTTTAATTTCCAAATAGATCGTTAAGGTATAGTGGTTTCTTAAATGAACTTCCATTTTTAATTTTCTGCAGCTTCCATTTTTATTTTTATTCATCTTCCATTTTTATTCAATTTCCTTTTCGATTCAACTTCCTTTTTTATTTAATGTCCAAATAGATCGTTAAGGTATAGTGGTTTCTGGAATGAACTTCCATTTTTAATTTTCTGCAACTTCCATTTTTATTTATATTCAACTTCTATTTTTATTGAAGTTACTTTTCTATTCAACTTTCTTTTTTGTTTAATTAGCAAATAGATCGTTAAGGTATAGTGGTTTCTGGAATGAACTTTCATTTTTAATTTTATGCAGTTTTCATTTTTATTTTTATTCAACTTCTGTTTTTATTCAATTTACTTTTCTACTAAATTTCATTTTTTATTTAATTTTCAAATAGATCGTTAAGGTATAGTGGTTTCTCGAATGAACTTCCATTTTTAATTTTCTGCAACTTCCATTTTTATTTTTATTCAACTTCCATTTTTATTCAATTTACTTTTCTACTCAACTTCCTTTTTTATTTAATTTCCAAATAGATCGTTAAGGTATAGTGGTTTCTTGAATGAACTTCCATTTTTAATTTTCTGCAACTTCCATTTTTGTTTTTATTCAACATCCATTTTTATTCAATTTACTTTTCTATTCTACTTCCTTTCTTATTTAATTTCCGAATAGATCGTTAAGGTATAGTGGTTTCTGGAATAAACTTCCATTGGCAATTTTATGCAAATTTCATTCTCATTTTTATTCAACTTCCATTTTTATTCAATTTCTTTTCGATTCAACTTCCTTTTTTATTTAATTTCCAAATAGATCGTTATGGTATAGTAGTTTCTTGAATGAACTTCCATTTTTATTTTTCTGCAACTTTCATTTTCGGTCTCGGACGCTGAGGGGGAAATGCTTGTTTTAGAACAACTCCAAAAATTTTGCCCAAGTCAAACCCGGATTGCTTTCTCGGACCATCATCCACCACCTACGAGCATCGTCGTCTAATGTGAATGCTGCCAGAGATACCTTCTGGGCGTCTGTACTGGGGAAGATCTCAAACAACTTCTCCATCTCTAAAACCCATGCCTCGGCTTTCATTGGTTCTATGCCTCCTTGAAATCTCGGCGGTTTCATTTTCTTGAACTCTCTGATTAGGGTTATCGTGTCGTTCCCATACAAAGCCTGTTGTAGAGGCACTTGTGGCACTGGAGGGGGTGGAGCTGTATAACGACCGTTCGTCTGCTCGCCCTGCGTGGAAGTCGTACCAGTGTCCTGTGGCCTAGGTTGTCTCTGCTCACGAACCAAGCCTTCGACTAACCTTTCCAATCTCTCCAATCTATCTTCTGAACGATCTCGGCCAACTGGAGGTCTACCTCTCCTCATGATGCTAGGAGGATGCAAGATGAGACTTTAAAATAACTGAACAGATAATACGTATGCAAGTAACAAATGTCTATGCCGAAATGATGCACACGTAGTCAAGTAGCAAGTAATATGATGCAATCCTAACATCATTCTAAGGAAAATCCTATGCTCTTCAGGACTCGAGGTGGGTGATTAACGTACTATAAGGATCTCGTGCTCTGATACCATTCTGTCACGCCCCCAAACCGCCCCTAGTAGTTTGGTGCCGTGATGGCCAGTAATCCGAGATTACCGAAGGCCGACTTACAAGAATCATACACAGTCAGAGTATAAAATATGGGGCTTACAAGTGCGGAAGCTACATATATACATATACTGAATCTAATAGTCCATGAGAGCCGTGCATAAGTCCAATGAAATGACATACATCTTTATAAAGTCTTACAACTTAAATACAATAAGGAAATGAGATACAAAACACATCTTGACCAAAAGGCTTCTCAAGCCGACATATACAAGTACAAATGAAAAATGAGCCAAGAAGCATGATCTTCAAGATGGTACAAAAATGCTAATCCAAAACACGTCGGCAATGCACCCAAAAACACATCAGCTACATGTCTAGGCCTCAATGCCTTCTTGCTCATCACCTACATATATATAGAGAGGGTGAGCTTGGATACTCAGTGAATGATATTAGAAATAAAGGTTTTGCATGATTGATATCCAAGATTCTTTCAAAACAATACATAGCATACTATACAATCAAGGGGGAAATCAAGTTCATTGCCGGCCTTTCAAGTTCTTTGGATGTTATTACATCTACTTAATACAAGAGGGTGATGACAATTCCAAGACAAGAGTGCAGTTGCATTATAGTCCCCTGCAACTAAGGACTTTAAAGACAAGAGTGCAGTTGCATTATAGTCCCCTGCAACTAAGGACTTTAAAGACAAGAGTGCAGTTGCATTATAGTCCCCTGCAACTAAGGACTTTAAAGACAAGAGTGCAGTTGCATTATAGTCCCCTGCAACTAAGGACTTTAAAGACAAGAGTGCAGTTGCATTATAGTCCCCTGCAACTAAGGACTTTAAAGACAAGAGTGCAGTTGCATTATAGTCCCCTGCAACTAAGGACTTTAAAGACAAGAGTGCAGTTGCATTATAGTCCCCTGCAACTAAGGACTTTAAAGACAAGAGTGCAGTTGCATTATAGTCCCCTGCAACTAAGGACTTTAAAGACAAGAGTGCAGTTGCATTATAGTCCCCTGCAACTAAGGACTTTAAAGACAAGAGTGCAGTTGCATTATAGTCCCCTGCAACTAAGGACTTTAAAGACAAGAGTGCAGTTGCATTATAGTCCCCTGCAACTAAGGACTTTAAAGACAAGAGTGCAGTTGCATTATAGTCCCCTGCAACTAAGGACTTTAAAGACAAGAGTGCAGTTGCATTATAGTCCCCTGCAACTAAGGACTTTAAAGACAAGAGTGCAGTTGCATTATAGTCCCCTGCAACTAAGGACTTTAAAGACAAGAGTGCAGTTGCATTATAGTCCCCTGCAACTAAGGACTTTAAAGACAAGAGTGCAGTTGCATTATAGTCCCCTGCAACTAAGGACTTTAAAGACAAGAAATGAATAGTTTTCTATACCCGGTTCTGGGGTTAACCCTCTGCTGAGACACGTGGCGGCGACTGGTTGGGTTTTTCCTGAAAAGGTGGCTGACAGACCAGACAAAGCATGGTGGAAGGGTGTTCAACAAGTAAAGCGGTATGGGCTCTCTGACGGGGCAATGACATCGGCTAACAACAAGGCGTATCTAATAAGCTACACGGAATGGCACTCCGGCAAGGGATGACATCGGCTAACAAAGGACTTCGGCAACTAAGGTGACAATGACCTCGGCTAGGAAGGACAACACTTGACTAAGCTGTGCCACATCTTGGCCTAGATGCGCCACACCTCGGCCTAGGTCATACCACTCCAGGACGAGATCACTTGGGTATAGGGTAACATCTCGGCTAATGTGTCAAGACGAGAACGGAGGTCGACAAGGGGTTTCAAGATACTACTACTAGACTAAGGATGACCTCGGCTTGGAATAACATCGGCTAGCACAACTCAGGCAAGGCGTAACCTAAGTTTCACATCAAGGAAGGAACAAGACAAGCATACTACACTTAGACAAATCACAAGGCTTCAAAACAAGACATGGGCCTCTCTCACTTAAGCAAAACAAGTCACAACGTAGAAATGCAAGCTTAACAAGTCATATCATACAGATGCTCATGAACGTGACTAAGACGTAAAACGTGGGTTCTTACAATCTTGGAACCCCTTTGTTGACCTCCATCCTTGCTTTGACGCATTGGCCGAGATGTTACCTTTGCACCCAAGTGATCTCATCCTGGAGTGGTATGACCTAGACCGAGGTGTGGCACATCTAGGCCAAGGTGTGGCACAACTTAGTCAAGAGTTGTCCTTCTTAGCCGAGGTCATTGTCACCTTAGTTGCCGAAGCCCTTTTATTAGCCGATGTCACCCCTTGCCGGAATGCCATTCCGTGTAGCTCGTTAGATACGCCTCGTTATTAGCCGATGTCATTGCCTCGTCAGAGAGCCCATACCGCTTTACTTGTTGAACACCCTTTTCGCCATGCTTTGTCTAGTCTGTCAGCCACCTTTTCAGGGAAAACCCAACCAGTCGCCGCCACGTGTCCCCGCTGAGGGTTAACCCCAGAACCGGGTAAGGGAAACTATCATTTGGTATCATAACCTTGCCTTTTAGAGAGAGAAACTCTAGGAGGAAGAGGGAGTTTTAGAGTGAGAAAGTAAGTCTTCAAGCTTGATTCCAAGAGATCGAAGCGTTAGATTCGTGTATTGAGGACTTGGGCTTGTCTCGACCCCGACGTTTGAAGAGCTAAGTGAGTGGTATTTTTAATAAAGCTATGTTATACTTGTTTTGATAAATCTCGTTTTGCTTTGTTTTGATGAAAAGTATTTGATTTAGCATGAATGACTATCCCTATTTGTATATCAAGCACTATCTTGTTTTGATGACATGTCTTGAAAGTCCTTAGTGCCAGGGGACTATAATGCAACTGCACTCTTGTCTTGACATGTCATCGCCCCTTTGTAATATGTAGATGTTATTAACATCCAAGGAACTTGAAAGACCGACAGTGAACTTGATTTTTCCCCTTGATTGTATAGTATGCTATGTATTGTTTTGAAAGAGACCCTGGATATCAATCATGCAAAAACCTTTATTTCTAATATCATTCACTGAGTATCCAAGCTCACCCTCTCTATATATATGTAGGTGATGAACAAGAAGGCAATGAGGCCTAGACGTAATGCCAACATGTTTTTGGGTGCATTGCCGACCTGTTTTGGGATTGCATTTTGTACCATCTTGAAGATCATGCTTCTTAGCTTATGTTTCATGTGTACTTGTATACGTCGGCTTGAGAAGCCTTTTGGTCAAGATATATTTTGTATCTTATTTCCTTATTGTACTTAAGTTTTAAGACTTTGTAAAAATGTATGTCATTCCATTGGACTTATGCACGGCTTTTATGGACTACTCAGATTTTTATATATATTACTTCCGCACTTGTAAGCCCCATATTTCATACTCTGATCGTGTGTGATTTTTTTTCTGTAAGTCGGCCTTCGGTAACCTCGGGTTACTGGCCATCACGGCACCAAACTACTAGGGGCGGTTTGGGGGCGTGACAGGTTTCTTGAATGAACTTCCGTTTTTATTTTTCTGCAACTTTCATTTTTATTTTTATTCAACTTTCATTTTTATTCAATTTACTTTTCTATTCAACTTCCTTTTTTATTTAATTTCCAAATAAATCGTTAAGGTATAGTGGTTTCTTGAATGAACTTCCATTTTTAATTTTCTGCAACTTCCATTTTTATTTTTATTCAACTTCTATTTTAATTGAAGTTACTTTTCGATTCAAATTCCTTTTTCATTCAATTTCCAAATAAATCGTTAAGGTATAGTGGTTTCTGGAATGAACTTCCATTTTTAATTTTCTGCAACTTTCATTTTTATTTTTATTCAACTTCCATTTTCATTCTACTTACTTTTCTATTAAACTTTCTTTTCTATTTAATTTCTGGATAGATCGTTAATGTATAATGGTTTCTCGAATGAACTTCCATTTTCTTTTTATTCGACTTCCATTTTTATTCAAGTTACTTTTCTATTCAACTTCCCTTTTTATTTAATTTCCAAATAGATCGTTAAGGAATAGTGGTTTCTTGAATGAACTTCCATTTTAATTTTCTGCAACTTCTATTTTTATTGTTATTCAACTTCTATTTTTATTGAAGTTACTTTTCGATTCAAATTCCTTTTTCGTTTAATTTCCAAATAAATCGTTAAGGTATAGTGGTTTCTGGAATGAACTTCCATTTTTAATTTTCTGCAACTTCCATTTTTATTTTTCTTCAACTTCCATTTTTATTCTATTTACCTTTCTATTAAACTTTCTTTTCTATTTAATTTCCAGATAGATCGTTAATGTATAATGGTTTCTCAAATGAACTTTCATTTTTATTTTTATTCAACTTCCAATTTTATTCAATTTCATGTTTACTTTTCATTCAACTCCCTTTTTTATTAAATTCCAAATAGATCCGTTTGAGTATATTGTTTCTGGAAAAAATCTCCATTGTAAATTTTATGCAAATTTCATTTTCATTTTTATTCAACTTTCCATTTTTATTCAATTTCCTTTTCGATTCAACTTCCTTTTTATTTAATTCCAAATAGATCGTTATGGTATAGTGGTTTCTTGAATGAACCTTCCATTTTAATATTATGCAACTTTCATTTTTATTTTTTATTCAAACTTTCCATTTTTATTAAATTTCCTTTTCGATTCAACTCCTTTTTTATTTAATTTCCAAATAGATCGTTATGGTATAGTGGTTTCTTGAATGAACTTCCATTTTTTAATTTTCTGCAACTTCATTTTTTATTTTTATTCAACTTCCATTTATTCAATTTACTTTTCACTCAACTTCCTTTTTTATTTTAATTCCAAAAGATCGTTAAGTATAGTGGTTTCTTGAATGAACTTTCATTTTTAATTTTTTGCAACTTCCATTTTTATTTTTTTTCAAACTTCCCATTTTTATATCAATTTACTTGTCTTTAATTCAACTTTCCTTTTTTAAATTCAAATTTCCCAAATAGATCGTTAAGGTATAGTTGTTTCTGGAAAACTTTCCATTTGCAATTTTATGCCAAATTTTATTTTTCATTTTTATTCAACCTTCCATTTTGTATTCAATTTTATGCGATCCTCGGGTTTTAACCCTTGTTGTACAGTTGAATCCGGACTGAAGTCCCGTGGATGTTGGTAGTTGTTTATTTATCTTGTTTGCATCCTCTTTCACTTCGTATTTTGGAGTTATTAGGATGTTGTTTGGGCCAGGTTTTTGTTTTTTTCTGGTTGTTTGGTTGTGCTTTGGGAGCCTAGTGTTGCTGCCCAAAGATTTTTGGAACCTTCGCTCGAGCGGGGAGTTTTTGGGTCCGCTCGATGCTAGAGTTGAGTTCGCGTCCCTGGTGGGGTCGAGCAGAGTGGCTTTCGCTCGATGCTAGCGATGGCGTCTGGTTTCTGGACCCTGAGATTGTATTTCTTGGCCTTCGAGCGGTCCTGGGTTTTTTTCTTACGCTCGGGCGAGGAGGTAATGGTCGCTGCGGAGCGTGCTTCTTTTGGTTTGCAGCCTGAAATGGGTTTGAGTTTTTTGCTCGAGCCGAGAGTTTCTTGGCCTCGAGCGAAGAGTTTTCTGTTCTGGTCCGCTCGAAGCGAATCAGTTCTTTCCGCTCGAGCGAGAAAGTGTTTTTATCAGCAAGGCAGTAGCGTTTTGAAACATCACCTTTTTCACTTTATTTTTCTTTTCAAACCCCCTTGAATCGAGACACTCTCCTCTCTAAAACTTTACACCTCTTCCCTTAAGATTGATCTCCCCTAAGAGTTGGTGAACTAAGCCTAAGGGCTTTTGTTAAAAAATAGAGGGCATTGAAAGAGCTTTTGTTTTAATCCTGATAAAAAGTTGGGATTTGAAAACACGTTTTGAAATCTTCGAGTCTTCAATCTTCCCGTTT
>NW_021026026.1:789952-804317 GCF_004153795.1 Camellia sinensis | reverse complement strand
TTTTTTTGCTCCCAAAATATCTCTCTCTCTAACCTAAGTCCTCTCTTTTTTTTTTGCAAGAGAGAGCCTCTCTATATCTCTTGTAAAGCTTACAAGACAACCTTTACAAGAGGGAGATCCCTCCATACACGTGTATGGAGGGGAGCCAAAGCAAGACAGCTGTCTAAAAAAATATCTGCAAAAGCAGATGAACAGCAATCGGCCGGCAAAAAATGCCATCTTGGCCAAAAATAGTGCCGACCGGCACAACAAAGTGCTGACCGGCAACAAATAGTGCCGGCCGGCAATAAAAATTGCCGGTGGCAGCAAACACCAGCCGGTGGCCTCTAGCCACTGCCGGTGGTGGGTGGGGATGGTCTACAAGCCCTACCCTGCCTCTCAAAGGCAAGATGCAAGTGTTTGGTGCAAAACCAGACACTAAACGGTCAAGTTCGGAGATCCTGAGGCAAGGCGCGCGAGCCGAGGCCTCCGGGAACTCCAAACGAACACAAACATGGATAATCACCGAGTGTTCAAACGGTGACGTCCAAGTCTTGAGGACGGTCAAAAATGGGGTGTCTACAACAAGCTAATTAATTAAGCTATTACAACGCAAATTAAATAGTTAAATGCATTAACTAAATAGGTACAGAACCAAAGCATAAACTAGATAAGCAAATTAGCTAAGTAAAGCAGTAAAGTAATGTCCTCAGAGGGAGAAGAATGCACGCATGCTCGGTCACCTCGTTCGGAAATCCGTCGCGATGCCCCAACTTGCCTCTATTTGCAATTGTTCTTAGAACCTTGCACCAAGCTCCACAAAGCTTCAACTCCACCATGGGAACCTGTAGGAACATGGCCGACCACCTAGGGATGCTTCCAGCCACTGGCCGACCACTTTCTATTGCTGCAAACCAGAAAAAGTGGTCGGCCAGCTAGTTGTTCTGGTCGGCTGACCAGTTTTGCCGCACTTCTCCACTTTGCTGCAACAGAGAGCAAGAAAAGGCTTGGCAATGTATTTGCAAGGTATGTGTGCACAACCACCCTTCCTATCATTTCATAAGCTCAAGGGAGTGTGGTTCTCAACCCTCGGGCCACCAATCACGCATCTCGATGCATGATGGCCGAGAAGCCAAATTGCACAATTCAATATGAAATGAATGCACACATAAACACATAATGCCTAGAACTCTATCATGTATGATCAAGAGCGTGCGTCGGCAACTGAGAATTGTGGCACGTTTCATCACTTCAAGTATAAAACGTTCCTCGTTCCTCGTGTTTGGACTAATACCCTAATCCAAACACCAATGCAACAAATAACATGGCATACATGATGCAATGCAACATCAAGCATGCAAACATGTAATGTAATAAAACAAGCATGCAAACAACATGCAAGGGACAAGCATGCAACAACATGCAATACAACATGGCTAAACTACCAACGTTAATGGCATGCACAATACGAAGAACATGGCATACACAATGCGAAGAACATGGCACACTTAATGCAATGTGATATAAGCATGCAAAGAAGGCTAATGCATGCATACACAAAGCAAGGCAACATAAGCATGCAACAATATGACAATATAAGCATGCAAATAACATGAAAGCAAACATGCTCAATGGACTTAAACCAAAATGGACAGACCTCAATCATGCCCAAATCAGCGGCCATAACACCAAAACAAAAGCATGAAATGCAAAACAAAGCATGCACATGCATTGGCCCATCAACTAGGCCTAAGAGCACAACTCTCAAGAGTGCTCAAGAAGTGATAAACATGGGAGTGTGACAACACTAAAGGCTCTGAAATCAAGTGTGAAATGATGCCAAATCATTCAAACAACAAAAGTAAAGCATGCAAGAGCGCCTAAGGCACAAAGCCATTAAAGGGACTACACAAAGGGGCATGCAATACATGGCACAAATGATTGAACCAATCATGGACAGGGCTCAAATAGGACCAAAGAAAGATCAAAACATGCTGAGATGAGGGCTCAAGGACCTAGGCAAGATGGCATACATGCTAGGCCACATACAAGGCAACAAATGCACAACCCTCAAAGGCACTTAAAGAGTGAATTAAGTGGGAGCATGGCAATGCTACATGCTCTAAAATGTCATGGTAAATGATGCCAAATCATGTACACAACATAAATGAAGCATGCTGTGAGGCTCAAAGCTTGAAACTATCATAGGCACTTACACTATGGCTATGCAAAACATGAAGCATATGGCAAGGGCAACCCAAAATAGTCGTAGAACATGTCTAAATGAGTCTAAAACATGTATGGAACGAAGCCAAAATATGCTAGTATGAAGGGCATGAAGCATGAAATATGCAAGGCCAAAATGGAGGATTGCACTACACCTACCAAGACCAAGCATGAGATGGCCTTACCAACAAAAATCAGAGTTATATCATGGAAAAATAACCCCAAATACACATTAAAATGATAGCTCACAAGCTTAGGCATGAAGGCATACACAATGACTCATGTTAAGGCATAAAGGGCAAATCCTCCAACGCATTGAATGAGTGACAAATGCAAGTGCATGACCACACTACATGGACTGAAATCACATATGAAATGATGTCAAATCATTCAAAATGGCCAAGCAATGCATGCTAGTAGACTTGATACACAAAGCTAACAAGCTAGAATGCACTACAGCTATACAAAGCATGGCATGCATGACCAAAACAACACAAATCAGAGCTAAAGCATGCTAAAAGATGGGGAAAAGCTTCTTAGAGTTAAGCCAAAATCATGCTAGAATGACATGTTAAAGCATGATACACAATAGGCTAGTTCATGGAATTGCACTACAAGTGCAAGGAGCATGCAAGGACCCACCAAACCAAATCTTAACAAAGGTATGACATGGAAAAACAACACCAAGAACATGCTAAAATGGACTCAAAACAAGCTAGAAAGACATGCTACTTCATGAAGCATACAAGACTAGTTTGCAAGATTTACACTACAAGTGTATTAGGCATACATGAGATGAAGAAACCAAGAAAAAATTGTGGTATGCCATGCTGAAATAAGCCCAAATACATGCTAAGATATGGCCAACGTAAGCTTAACAAACATGCTCAAACAAGAGGCTAATATGGCTAGTATTCAAAACACAAGGAGAGGGGATGACCCTCTCCAATTTGGGACCTCAAAACACCATTTCCACCACTGAAATTCTTCTGAGTTTCAGTGGTGAGAAGGCCAAAACAAGGTGGTCCCAATAGCTTAAAAAGAAGGCACAAGAACAAGGCCAAATAAGGCCTAAGAGGGGGTGGACCACCCCCACCCCAAAAGTGACCTTGAACAAATATTTTAAGGACTGAAAAACAAAACTTTTTGCAGTAGGAAGTTAAGCTTAAATTAACATGCAAACAAGTCTAAAAGCTTAAACAAAAACCAAGGTTTAAGTGGTTAAAGGCTCACCCTTGTAGAATCTCATCAAGGCTACCACTCTAGCAGCTTTCTTGGATCAAATCTAGTCCAAAAGCACCAAAACAAACCTCAAAGTGCCTTACCAACAAAAGAATGGTGTTTGAGTGTGTGTTTGTGTGTTAAAGTGTGATAAAACTACACTCTTAGGCACAAAACAAGAGCAAACATGGAAATATAGAGACAAGTGTGTATCTATTACTCCAGCCCCAAAATTCTAAACCTAGAGGAGGGAGGAGGAGGTTCTCTCTTATTGAGAACAAAAAACAAGCTTGTTGGACAAGCTTTTGGCCTAAAGCCATCCCTCCATACACGTGAATGGAGGGTGGCTTCTGTGCTTTCCAACTGGCACAGTTGTAATGAAAATATCTCCAAAAAGGTGATGAAAAGCAGCCGACCACTTAAAGTGGTCGGCCAGCTACTTGAAGTGGTCGGCCGACCACCACAAGTGGTGTCCCAAGAAGAAAACTGGTCGGCCATGGGTAGGAGAAGTCTACACACTGAAAGCAAGCCAATGGTGTGGTGGCCGACCAGAAAAGGTGGCCCAAAGACCAAGAAAACCAGTTTCCCGATGTAAACGTCCCCGAACGCCCCGGGAGGACGAGTCCCGTTCTGTTCGTTCGTGGGTTCACTACAGTTCGGACTCTCAAATTGTTACGGTTCTAAATCTGAACCAAAGAGTCCAAATCCGGCAGATTATTTTAAGAAAAACTGATTTTGAATGAAGTGCCAAACATGGACTGTTTTTCCAGATACAGAGTCGCCACCTAAATATTTTTTATGGGGGAATTTAGGAAACCCTGACTCGGTGCCAAAGGCCACGTGCCCGTCATCACCAAAGTTGCCTCGGCTCGGGAGCTTGGGTACGATTGGGGAAGGTCAGCTATGAGCACCCCTCTCGCCCGATCCGAAGATCGGCCTCTACTGACCGTGATATCTATTTTTGAAAACGTTATGTGTTCTTATTCCAATTATTAGCCTAGAATTACTATGTTATGCGCACAGCAAACAAGTATAGACCAAATCGCCTAAATTGGAACAAAACATTTCATGCTTGTTTTGAAAATGGTTTGCTACTCGTAAGTAGGCTAAAATGCAGGTTTTGCCACCCTCAAGTGGGCTTTTAGAAAAGATGGTTTTGCCACTTTCTAGTGGGCTTAAAACTCACAGTTTTAATACATTATTCCAATTTAGGTAATTCGACCTCCATTCACAGGCACTCAAGCAGTTATATCATATAAGCAGCTAGCCTCATGGTAATCATGCTATTATGGCAACACTCACACGCATGCAAGATGCTAAAGCATAAAAGCTTACCTAGTACTCCGAGACAAAACAAAAGCTAGTTAGTAATCAATGCATGATCCTAGCTCATGTTAAAATGGCTAATGCAACACATACAAGATGCCATTACAATAGGCTCGGCAATTCTAAGATGGCATGTGATGATGCTACAACTAACATGTATTCAACTTTGGAATTGAAATACAAATGCAGTTAGTATGATGCGCTGAGCCCGGTGCATGTAAGACAATTGTATGGATGCACGCATGCTATCATATTGTATGCTAATTGAAACATGCCCTAGGCTAACCATCGAACGCTAGTAAATAAAAGGGAAGAAAGATGTGGGGTTGGGAGACATACACACACTCACGCATGCTTATTACATAATTGCCCTCACTCGGAGGGTCCGAATAAATATTATAGTCCGAATAAATAATACTAAATTAATTATTACAAAATTTCTAATTAATTAACAAATTAAATGCAGAAAGAAGGTGGTCACAGCCCCGCCTCGAGGTGCGCGGATGATGCAAGCTTGACTCGTCTTGCCCAGAAATTCATTGCCATAGCACTGTTGCCTCTGGTTACATTGCCCTGCTCCTCTGGAAATTCTCACAAGCCCCAAGGATGCTTACATGGACACTGTGGAGCACCACCGACCAAGTGGGAACACCACCGGCCATGTCCGGATGGTCACCGGCCACTGATCAATCTTATCGGCCAAAAATTATTGGTCGGTCGGCACTCCTGGTAGCCGACCGGCCAAAATTTCCTGCAGAACCTGCAGTTGATAGCAGCAGAGGGCAAGCAGTGTATGGCATGGAATTTTTTTGAGCAAATGTGAGCATGGACACACTCCCTATCATACAAGGGACTCAAGGGAGCATGACTCTCGACCCTTGGGCCATCAATTGCGTATTTCGACGCATGATGGCCTAAGAGGCCAAGTTTGCAATTCAATGTAAATGAATGCAACAGAAGAGATGAGTGCCAACACCCTATCATATTGAAGTCAAGGGCATTGGCTACCGAGGGTTGAGATGTGTTTCGTCACTTGGAGTACGAACACTCCTCACCCCTCAAGTTTGGTTTGACACCCCAAACCAAACAATGCAATGTATGTATACAAACTTGGCTCAAAGATGCAACATAAGGCTAAGATGCAAAACATGCCAAATGTGATGCAAGCTAAACATGCAAATGTACAGTGCTAGGCATGTAAGATTCAATGCAATACAATCAAACATGTAAGCTAAGACATTAAATGCAACTAGCCAATAATATGCAAGCATGCAAGTATGATACAATGCAAACATGAAACCAATGCAACATGATCATGCCATAGTGGACCTAAGACACAAAGGGCAGACCTCGACCCACTCCCAAAACAGTAACCAAAATGCCAAAAAGGATGGATAAATGTTCACGCAAACATGCATACTAATAGGCCCAAGACAAGGAGCATTCTACTACAACTACCCCAAACACTCATGACATGCATCATGCAACCAAAAACAGAATTTTAATGTCCCAAAATAAGTCCCAAAACCCATTGTTATGGCAACTCAAAGCCTAAAACACATAGGCATGTACAATGCTCATTTCAAGGCACAACAAAACAACTCCCCTAAAGCATGAAAGAGATGATGAGTGTATGCATACAAGCATGATTTATGGACTGAAACATTGTCCCTAATGATTCCAAATCATGAGAATAAGCTAGGGTAAGCATGCTAGAGACCCACATGCTCAAGGCTCACAAGCCAAAATGCAAAGAGGCTACCCTAAACATGGAAAATATGACTAAAACAGCCCCCAATAGTCCATGATCATGGCAAAATAATGCTAAGACCTTCATGGAGTTAAGCTAGGGCATGGAAGAATCATGGCCTAAATGCATGGCTTACTTTTAGGCAAAATGAAGGAATGCAAGGAAAGTACACTATGCATGTAAGGGACCACAAATCTGACCAAAAATAGAGGCAATAAGTGACCAAATAACATCCAAAAACTTCTGAAATGGGGCCAAATACAACCAAGCATACATGCTACCGTTATGAGCCAAAAATAAGGGCAAAAGAGAGATAAAGGGAGAGGGGTGTCCCTCCCCTATGCAAGACCTCAAAACCTCTTCTTTACCACTGAAAATCCACTGGATTTCAGTGGTGAGAAGGCTAATACTCAGGGGTAACCAAAGCTTAGCAAAGAGAGCACCAAAAGGGCCAAACAAGGCCTAAGAGGGGGAGATCGACCCCCAACACCAAAACAACCTTAATGAAGTATCTTAAGCATGAAAATACAAGAATTTTTTCAGTTATACAAAAAGTATAAAACAATGAGCAAGATAGGAAAAAGTCTAGTGCAAGATTGGGAAATCTAAAGTAAAAGAGTTACCTTTGAAGAACCCTTGATGAACAGCAAGTGCGGCCTTCTTCTTTTGATCAAAACCAGTCCAAAACCGTAAGAACAAACCCTCTAAGCCTCTCAAATTCGAAGTATGGTGTAGTAATGTGTGTTTGTGTGCAAAACTAAGATAAAATACACCTTAAGGCCCTCAAACACACACCAATGATGAGAGAGAGGGAGATATAGAGAGAGAAGGTATATCTCAAATATATATATGTATATCCCTCTGGTTTTTTGTTGAACCCAATCAAAGGAGAAGGCAGGTCTCTTATATAGACAAGGGAAAGCTTCGAAGCTTCTCAAAGAAGCTAAACAAAAAAGGGGGCAAAGGGGGCAAGGCTTCCTGAGGAAGCTAGGATAGCTGGCAAGCTTCTTGAGGAAGCTTGGACAAAGGGTCAAGCTTCCTCAAGAAGCTTGGACAAAGGGTCAAGCTTCCTCAAGAAGCTTTGACCAAAAGGGTGCAAAAAGGACAAAACAGCCACATGTATGCCCCGGGGCAGGTTTGGTGCATTCCAGCTGGCACAGCTGGCATGCACCATGCCTGAAAAAGGTAAAAAGGTGCTACCGGCCAGAAAAGGAGGTCACCGGCCAAACAGATGGCCGGCCGGCCATACTGAGTGCCGATCGGCGAATAGAATGATTCACCAATGGCCGGTAGCCTCAAAACATGGTCGGTGGCCTCAAACTAAGGCCGGTGGGTGTCAGGGGTAGGTAACAAGCTACTTTCTACCCTCAGAAGCAAAAACCACAAGTGTTTTGTGCAAAACCAAACACTGAACAGTCGAGTTGAGAGATCCTGAGGCAAGGCACGCAGCCGAGACCTCCGGGAACTCAAAACGAAACACAAACATGAGTAATCACCGAGTGTTTGAGCGGTGACGTCCAAGTCTTGAGGATGGTCAAAAATGGGGTGTCTACAGTTGCCGCTCTTTGACAGAACTCGAAAGTCATAACAATGACGGGAGTGAATGTCAAAGCACAGAGACGACCCATTTTTGACAAGGCCAACGACTTAGACAAGCATACAAGCTACAGATAAAGATATGTGCCCGAGGGCAGGGGCAGAATGCAAGACAATGCACCAAGCCGAGCATAACTTAAAATCATGCAAAGAAAGCTGTAACGAAGCATAACATGCGATAGTTTTAAGCTAGCATACACCAAACTACACTACAATGTAGAAAGGATGTAAGAGAATTATGCAATTCTCGATACGTCTCACTCAGAGAATACAGTACCTGTCCGGTTCGTCTGGTTGCACCAGCCTCAAATGAACCGTACATACAATATCGTGCCTGCAAAGATAGCAAACTTAACAGGTACGATATTGTTAGCAACATGCCTAATAATGCAATCGAAAGTGTGTGACAACGCAAGTTGAGTGGGGCGCATAACAATGCTGTGAAGGCACAAACACATGTAAGTAAAGAACACGTGACAACGTGCACAATGTGTATGAAGAAATTTGAACACATGTAACTAAAGCATGCGTGTCTACGCAAGCAATGTGTATAGAAATTTGAAATTGAACACATGTAAGTAAAGCATGCGTGTCTATGCAAGCAATGGGTATAAAAAGGAACTTGAACACATGTAAGAAAAGCATGCGGTCTACGCAAGCAATGTGTATAAAAAGGAACTTGAACACATGTAAGTAAAGCGTGCGGTCTACGCAAGCAATGTGTATAAAAAGGAACTGGAACACATGTAAGTAAAGCGTGCGGTCTACACAAGCAATGTGTATAAAAAGGAACTTGAACACATGTAAGTAAAGCATGCGGTCTACGCAAGCAATGTGTATAAAAAGGACGCATGTAAGTAAAGCGTGCGGTCTACGCAAGCAATGTGTATAGAAATTTGAAATTGAACACATGTAAGTAAAGCATGCGGTCTACGCAAGCAATGTGTATAAAAAGGAACTTGAAATATGGTAAAGGTAAGCTATCCAAGATATCGAAATACAAAGTACTGCAATACATTATAATTGAAGTGATTTGTGGAGTTAACAAGCTACACAAAGGATACGGGAGGGGATGCTCCCCGCACGCACGGAGCATTGCTCATAGCAGACACAATTTGAGGTCAACTCGGAGGTCTACGGACGTTTCAAAGGTGTACTTCCTTACACTGCCTTGAGAAACTTGAGGTGCCACACCAAACAATGGATCCCAACAAAGGCGCGAGAGATGTATTGACCTCGAGGGATGGGTTATCGGTATCAACTCTGATACTTTGCAGCCCTACTCTCTTTTTGCTTTACTTTCCTTTTTACTAGTAGTTAAGCACATTGCACTGCCTCAGGCATGGTTTGTTATCATTTTTTTCAAAACTGTGTATTTTCGCAAAACACATGATGGAAATGAAACTGCTATTTTGTTCAACTGGGTGTTGCATTTGTACATTCTATGCATTGCATCGCATGGCATCACATAACAATGTGAATGAGATTCGTCTTGAAAATAGGGCATTTGCGTCGTAATAATCAGGTAGTGAGCCAATTTACAACTCGATAAGCAAAACAGAGAGACTCGATATAACCAACCAAGCATGAGTACAACTCGATAAGCAAATTAAAGACTTGAAGAGAGTGACATACAACTCAATAAGCAAATGTACAACAACTCGATAAGCAAATAGGCGTGACTCCGTAAGAATCGATCACCGGAGGGCATTGGAGGTGGTGGAATTCCCCAATCCTCAGTTTAAACAGCTCAGAGAACAAGGAGGAAAACCACCGGCCAGAGATAAAGGCCACCGGCTGTGAGAAATGGCCATCGGCCAGAAACTTTGATCAATCGGCCAAAAGTGGTGGCCGGTCGGTACTATATTTAGCCGGCCAGCCATGAATTGTCAGAATCAGCAGAATGCTGACATCTGTCCTTCACTCAACCTTATCTTCTACAAAAAGGCCTTAGCTTCGTGGTTCTTCCCAATTCAACATTGATTTGCCCCAAATGGAAGTGCTTCTTGCCCAAAATCTCACAACTTGGATTAACAACTTGGATGGCTCGGAAAAGCTGAATTTTCGGGGTTTCGGCGTAAACGCACTATTCACTCTGGGTCGTACCCTGTTACACCTCCCATTTCTCCATGCGGCGGCAAGGTTTTGGAATCCGGTGACACATGTCTTTAGCTTTAGTAGGCAAGAAGTGTGTCCTACCTTTGAAGATTTTCGAGTTTTACTGGAATCTGAGCGTGACGAGGAGATCCTGCCCCATCTTAATTTTGGCCATGCCCAAACCTTAGGGCGAATGTGTGGACTCACTATGCGTGACGCTCGGTCTCTGATTCATGACGGAATGCTGGACATTCCCAGTCTGATCTATCGATTTTTCGATGCCGGCGATCGCAACAACCATCATTAGCAAGGCTTTCGGCGACACGCCCTCTGTTTGTGCATGCTATCTCATTTTCTGTTTGTCTCAGGCTCCGTTCGATTGATCGAGGTTACCCAGGGCTTGAAAGAGGGCAAGAGTTGTGTTGTCATGACTCTGGCTGAGACGTTGATGGGGTTAGACGCCTTTTATCGTCGAGAGACGACCAGATTTGTGGGGAGTCCATTATTGCTGCAGGTAAAGTTTCCCACCCAATCTCACATGTGTACTACTCACGCCGCTCGGCCCTCAAACTCGTTTTCTCAAAAAACCCTTTTCTCATTTTTTCTCTCATCGTACATCTCTCTATTCTTTATTCTCTCATTTTTCATCCCTTCCTAGGTGTGGTTGATGGACAAGTTGCAGGTTGTGGACTCTTGCCCAGCATACTCAGCTCGTGGCTACTTCTTCAGGCAACGTCTGGTCGACGCCCTTGATGAGGGTTGGTGGTTCGACTGGATGTGCAATTTATCTGCCGACGTCATTGCTTGGTGGTGCTCTTGGCTCAATCTACCGGCAATGGGCTACAGCATGTCCCGACAGATTGGGATTCAGTTGATTGGCTTTACTCACTGTGTGTTCTATTTCCCATTCCGGTTCCGACGCCAGTTCGGCCATGACCAGATTTGCCCCGTAGAGGGGATAGAATATCCTGCTGCCTTTCCGTTTCGAGGTGCGCAACTTGTTCGGCAGGCCGCAGCGTGGAGGACTAGAGAGCTCCTGGCCCCCGCTCCCACTTTCAGTTGCACTTTGTCTGATGAGTGCATAGATTGGCTCAATGAAGAGGCACAGATTGGGCCCAGCTTGGCACCGGGGGCTTCGACCAGCTCTGGGAGGGGGCGCAGGAACACCTGACTTGACTATGCCCCGGATTTATTGCTTTATTAGTACTTTCAAGTTTTCCTTATGAATGTAATAAAAAGCAACTTCAATTTGTATGCAAGAGCAGGAGGACTCTGTACTGAAATCAATGAACTTGAAGGTTGTGGTACTGAAAATTTTCCGTTTTGGTCCAAAGATGGTCTTAGTTGTAAAAAGATTAATTTGAACAAAGTCAACTTTTATCAAAACTTTTCAAAAACCATTTTCAATATGGATCAGAACTGGACACGCCAGAAATCTGTCACTGAGATGCACAACCCGGATCCCTGCAACTGGAAAATTGCCCCTAGTCTGAATAGCACCGCAGCACTGCACAACAACGGAAAGTTGCCCCTAGTCTGAAGAGCACTGCACCGGAGATCATAACCGAACTCTTGAATGCTGAATAGACAAAGACGGCACAAGGCGATCAAATGGACAAAGTTGATCGGGGAAGTGTTTATGGCTGAACTTTAGGATGAAGCTGCCTACGTATCTCAAAGATGGGAATCAAGCCTTACGTAGTTCAGGCTTGGGTTCACTCGAGTATTTTCGCTCTCCTTTTACGCTCTAACATTTCCCTAGGCCGCCCTTTGTGGGTTTTCAACCTTGTGAGCTCAGTTTTTATATTTTCTAATTTTCCGTGCTCTAACTTTTGCCTAGGTCGCCCTTTCGGGTTTTCGGCCTAGCGAGCCTCTTAGGGGTAATATTTCTTCAATTTGTCCATGTTGATCGGTTGGGAGAACTCTAGGCCATCTAGGTCCATCAGAATGACAGCTCCACCCGACCAAATAGACTTAATGATGTAGGGACCAGTCCAATTGGGTCTGAACTTGCCCCTTGGGTCATGGATGGGAGCTCGGTTGTCCTTGAGTACCAAATCTCCTTCTTTCAAATTCCTAGACATAACATTCTTGTTGAAAGCCCGGGCAATTCTGCGCTGATAACCTTGAACAAGGTACAATGCTTTCAGTCTTCTCTCATCAAAGAGCATGAGTTCCTCGAATCTGCTCTGCTGCCAATCTACTTCGGCTATTTGACACTCAGCCAATACTCGCAATGACGGAACCTCAATTTTGATAGGTAGAATGGCCTCCATCCCATAGACTAATGAATACGGAGTCATCCCAGTAGAAGTTCTAATTGAAGTTCGGTAGCCCCACAGAGCAAACGGCAACTTATCTGGCCAATCCTGGTAGGTTTCCACCATCTTCTACAGTATGTGCTTGATGTTCTTGTTGGCGGCCTTAACTGCTCCGTTGGTCTGTGGCCGGTATGTGGATGACTTATGAAAAGCCACATTGTATTTCTTTAACAAATCAATCACCTCCTTCTTGAAATGGGAACCATTGTCTGAAATAATCTCGTTTGGGACCCCATAGCGGCAGATGATGTTGTTTCTGATGAATTTCGCAACATGTGAAGCTTTCAACACCGCATAAGATTGGGCCTCGACCCACTTCGTAAAGTAATCTATCGCGACCAGGATGAAGTCATGCCCATTCGACCCTTTCGGAGTAACAGCCCCGATCACATCGATTCCCCAAACTGAAAACGGCCATGGCAAAGTCATATTATACAGCTTCGACGGCGGAATGTTCATGTGATTTGCATGGATCTGGCATTTGTGGCATCGCCGAACAAAGCCGATACAATCCTCCTCCATGGTGGACCAGTAGTAACCCTGTCTGAGGATCTTCCGCGCTAGCATTACCCCATTCATATGTGCCCCACATTCTCCTCCGTGGATAGCCTCCATCGGGCGCTTTCATTCCTCAGCTTCTACACATAGCTTATGCATTCCCAGATGACCTCTCTTATACAGCTTACCCCCGCAGATGATGAACTGAACGGCCATTCTTCTGATTGCCCTTTTATCCTTGGCGTTTGCCTCCAGTGGATACATTTCCTTCTCCAAGAAGTTCCAAATGTCGTAATACCAGGGGTTTTCATCCTGAACCTCATCTATGGCGGCGATCGACTCGTAGGCTGGCGCAAATTTCTGGTCAATGATGACTGGACGCATCTGGACTCCGGACAGGATGTCTATCATGGAAGATAGAGTTGCTAAAGAATCTGCGAACCTATTGTTCTCTCTTAGTAGATGAGCGAAATTTAGCTTCTCAAACCGAGGAATTAACAGGTCCAAGGTCCGGTGATACATCATCATCTTTTCTTCTTTGACTTTCCAGTCTCCTTTTGCTTGAGACACAACAAGGTTCGAGTCCCCGATGACGTCCAATCGTCTTGCCCCTAGTTCCAGGGCTGCTTCTAGACCGGCAATGCATGCCTCATATTCTGCTTCATTGTTCGAGACTTTGAATCGGAGTTTGAATGCTAGAGGGATACGGGAATTGTCGGGTGCTATGAGTAACACCCCTATTCCATACCCGTACTGGTTTGATGCTCCATCAAAATACATCGTCCAAAACTCGTCGTCGATATGCAAAATGGCCTCATCTGGGTATAAGTACTCAACTGCTTCGCCCCCTTCAACTGGATGGTCGGCTAAGAATTCTGCTACTGCTCTTCCTTTGACTGACTTGCGCGTCACATATTTCAGATCGAATTCGGAAAGCAACAGCAACCAACGAGCTAGCCTACCCGTAAGTGTCGGTTTCTCGAAAAGATATTTGATGGGATCGAGTCGTGAAACCAACATTACAGAGTGAGCTAATAGGTAGTGCCTGGTAGCCCATACCAAAGCTAAGCAAGCCTTCTCCAACGGTGTGTAGCGAGTCTCATACTCTAGCATCTTCTTGCTCAGATAGTAGATGGCTCTCTCCACTTTGTCCTCTGATTCTTGCGCGAGCATGCAGCCCATTGTGGTCTCGGTTACCGAAAGATACAGTATGAACGGTCTCCCCGGCTCTGCTGGTGATAACACGGGCGGGTTCTGTAAGTATTCCTTGATCTGTTCAAAAGCAGCTTGGCATCGGCCGTCCCATTGGAATTTCTTTCCTTTCTTCAGGAGAGGTCCATCAGGTTCACAA